>JAQPZY010001162.1:0-175000 GCA_029931535.1 Margaritifera margaritifera | reverse complement strand
TTTGATTTTATTCATTGTGAATCATTGATATGACTTTGTTCACGCTAAATTTGTTGTTATAAGCACCATCATGATTGATGTAATCCCTTTGCTGAAATATAACCCCAAAAGATTTTTTTACCCTTAGTATCTGGTGTCGGAAAATTCATACTACCACTTGTATAATGAGTGCTCCTTCCCCCTCTCTCCTCCTTGAGAGTTAATTAAATAAAAGACGACCCTTGAACACTAATGTCTGTAGTAGATGATAAAATATACCTTCTTCTTGATGTAGGTTGAACTTTTAAATATAGTGTGCGTAGCTTGAACTCAAACCTTTTTGTATACTTGATATACATGTACCGTTTATACCGTGCTGAGATGATAATATCATAGATCAAATTATATCATATCGATATATTGTATTTTTCGAACACCTATGGAATATAGATTACACTCTTTACAAAAAGCTTTGCTTAGAAGTTGTGTCATAACGTTATCAACAAGTTACCTGAAGGTAAATTTGGCTTATTTTGTATCAGATTTACGCTGTAAAATAGATGTCTGTCTGGCTTTTTTTGTATCAGATTTACACTGTAAAATAGATATCTGTCTGGCTTATTTTTGTATCAGATTTACACTGTAAAATAGATATGTCTGGCTTATTTTGAATCAGATTTACACTGTAAAACAGATATCTGTCTGGCTTATTTTGTATCAGATTTACACTGTAAAATAGATATCGGTATTTTGTAACAGATTTACACTGTAAAATAGATATCTGTCTGGCTTATTTTGTATCAGATTTACACTGTAAAATAGATATCTGTCTGGCTTATTTTGTATCAGATTTACACTGTAAAATAGATATCTGTCTGGCTTATTTTGTATCAGATTTACACTGTAAAATAGATATCTGTCTGGCTTATTTTGTATCAGATTTACACTGTAAAATAGATATCGGTATTTTGTATCAGATTTACACTGTAAAATAGATATCGGTATTTTGTATCAGATTTACACTGTAAAATAGATATCGGTATTTTGTATCAGATTTACACTGTAAAACAGATATCGGTATTTTGAATCAGATTTACACTGTAAAACAGATATCGGTATTTTGTATCAGATTTACACTGTAAAACAGATATCGGTATTTTGTATCAGATTTACACTGTAAAATAGATATCGGTCTGCAGGAGTAATTTCATTTTCCAGGTTTAAATTAAATTTGATTGCTTTAGTTGGATCGGCAGTTTTACAATTTTATAAACCTTTTAAAATCAAGAATAAATGAACACATCAAATTACGTCGTTGACAAAGAGATGAAAATGATATTGTGCAGCCTTTGCTTAGTTAAGTAAATCACTGGGAATATTTCAGATGTTTAGAGTTTGATAATAAGTAAATAATCCTATTAAAAAGAGATCATATTCTGGAAAAAGAAAATAAATAAATAACATTTAAAAACACAAAAAAAATAAAATGGAACTCCTCGTTAATTGCTGCGGCATAATCACTTAGACAACTAATAAATTGTCCATTTTTATTTTATATTTTCTTTGATCTTTCATATAAAATAATTCTCATTCGTTCAGTAATTTGGTATTTGTTTGCATTGTCTATGTACCGATTTTACTCGCGTATAAGTCGAGTAAACTGCAAAGACTCAGATCTTCCGCCGCATAATACGCTGGCCGATCTGGATCTATGCAGTTTGTTAGGAAAAATCAGTAGAACAAACAACGTATACCCTAATTTTCCGGCGCATTATGCGACGGCAGATCAGGGTCTATGTTGTTTGCAGTTGGACTCAACTTATAAATGAGTACATAGGGTAAGTGTTTATTCCCTAACGATGAGCTTGCTTAGCTCGAAATTTTGGAAAACTATTTAGTTTTCGAACCGTTAGCATCTTCTCTGTCCTTATACAAAATCTGGTGGATTAAGTGTCGTGTACTGAATAGCTGTGTGACAATTATCCCGATAACAGACAAGGTTCATTTCCATTAATTACCGACAAACCCTATGAAGCTATGAAAACACGGAATTTATTAAATGAAGATTACTCCCATAGATTGTCCTTTACTCGACAGAAATGGAGTTAAGTGGTAGATTACCAGAATTTGTTCCTTTCCATTCACTTCTTTTTTTTTAAATACCGGCAAACAAAATGCTGAAGCGAGATAATCATCATTTACAAGTCACAAACCGTTCAATTTTCCTGCAAAATCAGGTAAAAACCCAATTATACAAGAATTGTTGGTTAATAATACATGTCGTACACTAGGGTGTTCATGCTAATAATTATCTACAGAGCAGCCATCTCGGCACTTGTCAGATATGTGATTTGATGACGAAATTTGGGGTTTGATTAATCTTCTCTGAAAGGAGAAAATCCATTATAATGTTTTTGGTTAGTGTCTATACGTCTCCATACATGGTACTACGAAGCATAAAAATAGGCTCAAATTAGACGATATGAGCACAAGAGGAATTTAACATTACGCCGCCATTTTGATTTGGGACGGTATGGGCACAGAGGGAATTAACAAGTTAAAAACGTCCATAAGATTAATATTGGCAGACACTATGTTCACAAGGCGAATTTAACATTACGGAGCCATTTTTATTTGGGACGGTATGACAAATGGAAATGTAATGTTAAAAACATCAATGGGATTAACATTGAGGGACACAATGGCCACAAGGAGAATTTAACATGGAGTACGGTACTATGACCAAAAGGGGAATTTAACATTATGAGTGTCTAAGGGAGATTTAACACTGTTGGTCGGTATGGGTATCTAACACATTTAATGGCAATCTAATTGAGGATATAGTAGAAGTGATGATATATTTGTACTATATCTTCACTTGACTTAACATTAAAAGTACCACGTGATTTGATTTGTAAAATCTAAGATGGCAGCCAATTGGCTGAGATAAAAGTAGTACTAAAATCGTACTAAAATTTAGTGGAGACTAAAAATTCAGGAACAAAATTAAAAATTAAAGAAAAAAAATTATAAAAAGAAAGGTAACAAAATGTATAAAAAAATGTCATATCAAAAAAAGAAAAAATTGCCAAAACATTTGAACGATAACAAATTGCATTTTTATTTTAAATTAGACGAATGTAAAATATTTCGGAATAAAATTAATAAGAAAATATTCAATCTCAAATAAATAAGAAAAATTTTAAAAAATTAAATGTAAAAGATACGAAGAAAGGTTGTCATAAAAAAATTCGAAGCAGAAATAAAAAAAAAAAATCCTTTTTATAAATATTTTTTTACTAGAGTTTAGTAAAAAAAAAAACATATTTACACAAATATAAATTGAAAATAAAGCAAAATTAAAAAAATAAGATCAAACAAAAACAAAAATTTAAAAACAAAAGATTAAAAACAGAACAAAAGAAACTAAATTTCCAAAAAAATTTAACCAAACTAAATTTTGCAAACAATTTAAGAAACAATAAAAGAAATAAAGAGACAATACAAATTTAAAAACTTTCAAAAACATTTAATAAAATAAAAATTTAACTTTAAAAAATAAAAGCAAAATTTAAAAAGATATATTACACGAAAAACAAATATAACATTAAAAGTAAAAGCACCCCAAACAAAATTCAAAACAAAATATTTTAAACAAAAATAAAAAACATAAAATTTCAACAAAGAACTTTAACAACAAAGCAATTTAAAATGTTTGAAAAATAACCAATTTTAAAAAGAAATTTCCGTAACGAATTGAGAATATTAAAAATTTTAAAGATTAAACTTTTAAAAATAATAACAAAACACCTTTTTAAAAAAATTCTTGCAAATAAAAAAAAATTAAAAAACTAAACTTACAAAATATGTATACAAAAGTTTAAAAGAGGCAAAACAATTTTAAAATATATATATTTACCTAAGAAAAAAATATAAAAAAGATTAACAATTAAACCTAAAAATAATTTTTGTAAAATTAAAGTTGCGAATTTTTCAAAATTTTTGCACATTTATACGTTTTTGAAGATTTTACATTTTTAAAAAAATATATATATTTTTTGTAACAATTTCTAAAATCAATCGGATTTTAAAAAAAAAAAAGTTGTTGGTCTTCGCTACCTTTGCTTTAAACTTCGGAATTTTATTACGACTTTTAGTCTAGAAAATATTTGTTAATAGAATATATGAGATATTTGTAGATTCCGCTAAATTCAGTGTCAGATCCGGAATTTTAATATTACTTTAGTCTCGGCCATTTTAATAAAATATTCCTGTTTTTCCTTTAAGTCTCCGCTAAATTTCATTTTAGTTTTGGAATTTTAGTACCAATTTTAATCTCAGCCGATTAGCCACCATCTTTGATTTTCAAAATCACTTGGTACTTTTAAACTAATTGAAGATATAGTAGCTCTATTTCATCAGGGTTACTATATATTTAATTGGATTGTTATTAAGTGAGTTAGATACCCATACCGACCCACAGTGTTAAATTCCCATATATACTCATACCGACCGACAATGTTAAATTCCCATAGACCCCCATAGTGACCCACACTGTTCAATTTCCATATCGGCATAGTGCCATACTCCATGTCAAAATTGTCCTTGGACCCATAGTGGCCCCAATGTTAAATTCCCCTTGTGGCCATAGTGCTCCCCAATGCTAATTCTAAGGATGTTTTTAACATGTAATTCCCCTTGTGCTCGTACGTCCCAACTGAAAATGGCGTCGTAATAAAAACTTCCCCTTGTGGTCATCGTGTCCCCCAATGTTAATTCTATTTACGTTTTAAATTCACCTTGTGCACATACCATTTCACATCAAAGGGGTGCTAATGTTAAATTCCCCTTATTACCAGCATGACCGTCATCAGCTTGGCAGGAAACTTCCGAACAGTCTCGAAAAGCACTCAGAGGACGAATATGAGTGAAAATCGGGATCTAGTGCCTATGGTTCATATTGATATTGGATACCAGTATTACAATCACTTGCACCCAGGATCTCTCCAAATTCTACGACTCATTGAAATCGCGTGACATTTTCGATTGAGATATCGTACAATATTATGTTTCAGAGAAACACCTATTTCCGAGCATGTGTCTTTGATGGATGCGCTGAAGCAAATCAAAAGCTGTATTATTTCAGAATTCTGGATGCAAGCACTATAGTCAAAAGTCCTTTAAAATCGTGTTCGCATTTATGAAATAGATACGAGTCAGACAAATAAATCTCAATGTATTTCTAGTGATAGTAATTTGAAGCTGTTTTTATAACACACTATACCTCATGCTCCATTTCATTATTGATTATACACACAAGAAATCAAAGACCTATAAGATTGAGTTCATAGATTAAGTACTTTTCCCAGCTTGACAAATTTGTGTGTATCTTCTGTTGTCAAAACTTAGAGTGTCATATACATAGATTTTAAGCGTGTCGTGGGTTCTTATACCCAAATTGCACAAATTTACGAGTCGTGTCTTAGCGGAAATGCTATGTAAGGTTTTGCAGAATTCACTGCATCAAAAGTATTTTAATGTTATGAAAATATGATCTTTGTTTAGAAGTTTTTCAATAACAGGTCAACAAGTTTAGCTAAATATTGAAATATGGAGCCAACTGAGCCAACAATTTTAGGCACTAGTACAAGCCAATTATGAATACACATTGCAGTATTTTTCTTAAAGTAACTTTTTGCACAGTAAACTATATGTATGCATGAAGATTTTACAGAAAAAAAGGTTCATATATATCATTAAGAGAAACACGTCACGCAATTTGCAACAGACGGGAAATTACGCTACCAGAGGTCATGGCAATCTTCTGCGGATTACGTCGAGAAAGATTTAAATACAGTGTATATTAACAAAGCCCTTTTATTCCTCTTTAAGGTATGCCAATTCTTTTAATAAGCCCTTTTATTCCTCTTTAAGGTATGCCGTTGCTTTGAATAAGCCCTTTTATTCCTCTTTAAGGTATGCCGTTGCTTTGAATAAGCCCTTTTATTCCTCTTTAAGGTATGCCGTTGCTTTGAATAAGCCCTTTTATTCCTCTTTAAGGTATGCCGTTGCTTTGAATAAGCCCTTTTATTCCTCTTTAAGGTATGCCGTTGCTTTGAATAAGCCCTTTTATTCCTCTTTAAGGTATGCCGTTGCTTTGAATAAGCCCTTTTATTCCTCTTTAAGGTATGCCGTTGCTTTGAATAAGCCCTTTTATTCCTCTTTAAGGTATGCCAATGCTTTGAATAAGCCCTTTTATTCCTCTTTAAGGTATGCCAATGCTTTGAATACGTCCTTTTATTCCTCTTTAAGGTATGCCAATGTTTTTCATTTTTCTTTTACTTCGATACATATGTATATATGATAATCCATTCCTTATATTCGCGGAAACACGGAATTCATCGGTAAGTGCTGAATAAAGAGTGACACCAAAAACATCACGTAAAGAACGCTGACTTTACATGTCGTTAATGAAACTGACTTGCCTTTTCCTCGAACGGTAGGCGGTCGCTATTTAAACCAGTAATTAAACTCATATTTTATGTTAGTAAACAAAATAACCAAAAATAATTAGATACTTGTAATGGTATTTTATGTTAGTAAGCCAAATGACCAATTCGATGTATTTAATTCAATACTTGTAATGGTATTTTAAAATAGTATGTTAAATGACCAACTAGATGTATTTAATTAAATACTTTTAATGGTGTTTTATGTTAGTAAGTCAAATGACCAACTAGATGTATTTAATTAAATACTTTTAATGGTGTTTTATGTTAGTAAGTCAAATGACCAACTAGATGTATTTAATTAAATAATTTTAATGGTGTTTTATGTTAGTAAGTCAAATGACCAAACTGATGTATTTAATTAAATAATTTTAATGGTGTTTTATGTTAGTAAGTCAAATGATCAATTCGATGTAAATTTGTAATGGTATTTTATAGCAAACTTTATTTCCTAAAATATGGCAACACATGACATTATAGTAGTTTTGTAATTAAAAAAAAAAGGTATCTTACGCATAAATCATTGTTTACTTAACAGATAGCAATACCCTTGGATCAGTACTACTGACTATATACAAATCTATCTCTTTGACAGAAGAGCCCCTCAAATCTCTAGCTTGCATGACCAATCACGGTAAGAGCTAAGAGTTCTGTATAATATTTTGCAATTTAGTGTTACTACTGGAGACAAAAACATGCTATACATAGTCATAATTAAAACAAGTTTGCCATGTAAAAGTTTTTTTATCACAGTAAATATGTGCCTCAAGAGAGTTTTAGAGATATGCTCGTTAGCAACTCTCTCTTTCCGCTACTTATGTCTTACGTCAATAGTGAAATAAAACGCATTATTCAGTCGTTTGTTTCTTGTTGAATAGGCGCACTGAGCTCAGAAGTCTAAGGGAGATAAACAGTACAGTCACAAACTTTAACCTCAGCTAAGTTAAAAATGATAAATCGAGAAATAGGGGTCTAATGTTATCGAACACCACTGAGGGGTGTAGCAAACAAACGCGAATTGTGGAAGTTAGTATATCTAGCTGTCAAGATATTGGTGCCTGTGGGTACAAAGCTTACAGTTTAAATTGCAATTAGCGTAGAAATTGGGCATCTTTGGGTTCCCGAGCTTCTATTAATGAACCTGAGCAATTAAATAAGGCAGAATTACTGGTACACAAAAACAATCCTTATGATTAACAAACTGGCTTTGTTATATGATCTTTATCCTTTTCACCGTGGATTAAAAGTTTATTTTTGTGACCTAACTTACCCAATGGTAAGCGATCCAAAATATAGGAGTAACCTTCGATGCAAATCACGTGACAGTATCCCCACTAGGCCAATAGACCGAAGGGCAAAAGCACGTTGAGCTTCTAATGGCAACGATAAAGAATGCTAAGAAATCTCCTATTTATCAAATTGTATAAATAATATTTTTTTTAAAAACGTAGCAGGATGGTTGATGACATTCGGCCAATTTCTTTACGTACTGAAAATACTTTGCAACAAGGGCGTATGCCCTATAAAAAAAAGTTTGTCAATGAAAGAAATTGCCTGGGTAATCACCACCTATTTTAACTACTGTATCTAAATCATTGTTTGTAAATAAGTGGAAATCTGTGTGCACATGACAGCTGTAATAATATAATAATATAAAATCAGCAAACGAGATGGAAAGAAAGGAACACTAATTACCGGCGTTGTAAATAGTTTGCATATAACGATAAGGGTGATTATGGATATTCGCCGACATTCAGTCGCATAGCAGAAATCGTTGATAATGAAACATTTAAATGTAAATGTGGAAGGATGATTCACATTCTACAAACATTACAAAAACAAAAGTACACCAAAGGCATGTCAAAGAAAACTCTGAAGATATCGAAAGAACAAAAAAAAAAAAAAAAAAAACAACAACATGAGAATCACAAAAATAAATATATAAATGGAGAGATAAAGAATCTAGAGAGGAATCACGCATATGATTCGATGAAGAAAAGAAACAAGCAAAACGAAATGCAAGAACGTAGATGCATTATAATCTCTGATTTATTTGATGTAAGAAAATGTGTGACAATTAAACAATATCCAGCGGGTATTCTTATGTTGTAGTTTTAGTTTGGCGTTCGGGGAATTATATGTAGGATGAATAGGCCATATTCCGATCTACGTAACCACTACTGCGCGTTTTTGTGATACTCGCCCTATTCTTTCCAACGTCTATTCGGGTACCGATTGGAAAGACAGCCGCCATATTGTTGATGGTAATAGTAAAATAACGTGGTTCCAGAAGGCTGTACAAGGACAATTCTCACGGTCGCAGCCAATCAGTAATGAGAATAATGCGCAAGAATTTTATAGGCTTTTTTGCAAAATTCAGATTCACATAAAGTGATATGTTAATGTGTTGACATATCGAAAATAATAAACCTCAGACACTGTATGTAATGTCTACCAACGATGTGATAAAACGTTGGATGATAACAAGGCAGCATTTCAACGCATAAATGAAAAATAACTTTGGCAATAATGTCGCGGCAGTAACGCACTCACAAAGTGTCACAACTGCCACGTATTGAGTAGTGGTTGCCATTATGCGTCACGATTGCCTCTCGTTGCATCGCATGTGTGGCACACTGTTTAAATGTAGGCTACTGTAATAAATGCATGTTAGCTGTTAGTTCTGAGACTATGCAGAAAGGGGCTTGTGGTCGTTAACAGACACATGAAGGCAAAAAAGAGAGATTAGAGTTAAGTGACGGATCTAACGAAAACGCTGGCAATGGCCCCACCAACAACAACAACGCCAACAATAACAACACCTGCAACAACACTAAAGAGGTATTATAAGGCTCACACTAGACTCGAACATAAAGTAAATACAGATGAAGCTGTTTCCTAACAGACAATTAAATAATTGTGAAAAGGCGATTAAACATGCTTTCGCGGACTGAGGCTATTCATTTCAGTGTTAATGGAATTAAAATAAAAAATCGAAGAATTGAAATTGTGACATTCAACGGGGGGATAAAGTTGTAGAATATTAGTTTCAAGATTTTCAATCGAATATTTAGATGATATGGACGATTTTGAAGGCGACTTTGATGACGAAGATCCTAGAGAAACCTCTTAGTAGGGATGGTAATTTTTTTTTTTTTTTTTTTTTTTTTTTTTTTTTTTTTTTTTATTGAACACAAGGTGTCAGGATTTTACATATTCCCCTACATCACCACCTGACCTGGTGTATGGGGCATTATCTTAAATTATTTTGCGTCCTTATCTTTTACATGTGTTCCCTACACAACACACACACACATGCACACACAGACACTTACATTCACAATTATTGTACACAAAGTCATACTCGCATACAAACCCCAAGATGTTTTAAATTGCCTTAAAAAAAAAAAAAAAATCATGTACCAAAAGTTGATAATAGGATCCACTTTTTCTTAAACTCGTCACTTCTGTTATTCACTTTGGCGACATATTTTTCCAGTGTTTTGTATGATAAAACACAATTTTTATAATATGATAGATTTGGAATTTTTGATGCACAACGTGATCTGTATATCACATATTTTGCAAGCAAAATTAGGAAGTTAATAAGATCATCAAAGTTGTTATTTCCTATAAAGATGTCTTTTCGTGTAATTCTAAAATTTGGGTCATAAGTTTGGATCCATTCCACCAACAGTTTCCAAAAGTGTTCAGTAACTGAACAGTCATAAAATAAGTGCTCAATTTGTTCTATTCCCTCATTACAAAAGGTACATTTATCATTATCACTTAAATTAATCTTTTTTAGAAACTGGTTTGTGGCAATGTTTCTATGGAGAAATCTAAAATTAAAGCTAATCAGTTTTGTGTCTTTTGTACAAAGTTTAGCCAAAACAAAAGAGTTGGTCCATTCATTTGCACCAATTGCACACTCTAGCTGCCTGGACCAAGTTTCATGTTTACCATTTGGCTTTTGTATCTTGGTTCTTATCAGGTCTTTATGGATAAATTTATTCTTTGCTCTTACCCTAAGGAGTGATGTTTTGTCCAAAACTACATGAAAACTATTTCCACTTTCAAAAAACCTTTTAATTTTCTTTTTCCACAGCACCGAGATCTTTGAAATAAGAGCAAAGTACTGTATGAAATTATTTGTTTTTGTTTTTTGTTTTATTTCATCAAAACTTAATAGAGATCCTTGTGCATCAAAAAGATGTTGAATAAGTACAACACCGTTTGTTCTCCACCTTGTGTATGATTTAAAATTATCTACAGTCACTAAATTAAGAATATCTTGAGACAAGTATTCATGGACAGTAGATGGTTCATTTTTCCATTGTGATAAAGCATAAATAACATCACGCCAAAAAATATTTTTAATTGATTTAGAAATTACTTTTAATTTAGTTTTTCCAAATGTAAATAACAGCGTACCTCCAAATTTTCCAAATATTTGTTCAGAAACCAGTTTTTGCCATAAGCCATCTTCGTTTAGTAAGAGACGCCTAATCCAGGAAAGTTTTATATAACACACAAATGAATGCAAGTGAATCATATTTAATCCCCCTTCCTTAAAAGAAGCTATAAGAGTGTCTCTTTTAACCCTCTCAGTTTTACCGCCCCAAATAAAGTGGAAAAATAATGTATTCAGTTCCTTTTCTATATGGGGTGGAGGATTTGGCAAAGCTGCAAAAAGATGAATGAATTTAGGCAAAATCAAGGACTTTATCAAAGTAATTTTTCCAATAAGGGATAAATTTCTTCTGCTCCACCAGCCAAGCAGTTTCTTTACTTCCTTTAACTTCGTCGAATAATTAAGCTCTACCATGTCCTCCAAGTTCAAAGAGAAATATACTCCCAGTAATCTAAAATTGGACATTGACCAGTTAATATCAATTTCTGGACATATTTTTTCATTAGAATATTTTTTATTTCCAATCCAAATAGCTTTTGATTTCAAAACATTGCAGTACAGACCTGACACCAAGGCAAAGTCATTTAAAATCTGCAAGGTTGTCTTCAAGGACAAATGAGAACCATCTAATAATAGAAAAGCATCATCAGCGTACTGCCCTAATTTGAACTCCATTTCATTATAGAAAATGCCTGTAATATCTGTGTTCTTCTTTAGTTCTATTGCAAGAAGTTCAATTCCTATTATAAATAAGTAGGGTGATAAAGGGTCTCCCTGGCGACAACCTCTCTCCAAATTAAAAAATGGGGATAAATGTCCATTATTAATGAGACAACTTTTTGATTTATTGCAAAATAATCTGAACCATTGACAAATTGATTCTCCAAAGTTAAAAGACTTCAGAGCAGTTTCCAGAAAGTCCCATTCGACCGAGTCAAAAGCCTTTTCAAAGTCTATCAATAGGAGAAGACCAAATTCATTTTTTTCCTCAAGGTATTGCATCAGGTCATACAAAAGTCTTGTATTTTCACCAATGAATCTCCCTTTCATAAAACCCTTTTGGGTGTCACTAATGATAAACGGGAGCACTTTTTTGAACCTATTAGCAATTGATGCCGAGGCAATCTTGTAATCTACATTAAGTAGTGAGATTGGTCTCCAATTTTTTAGAAATTTCCTGTCTTTATCTTCTTTAGGAATGCAGGTAATGATTCCCTGAGACTGAAATTCTGAAAAATGTTGCATATCGTATCCAGTATTTAGAGACCTAAAGAGAAAGCTGCCTAGGTCTTTCCAAAAGAATTTGTAGAATTCTACAGTAAATCCATCGGAACCAGGGCTAGTTTCATTTTTCATATTTTTTAGTGCTAAACCACATTCCTCAAACGTTAACCTACCTTCACATGAGCTTCTTTCAAGATCTGAGAGTTTTTTATCATGGTTAAAAAAGTGGTTGAGCGTTTGGAAGTTATATTTGTTTTTGCTTTGGTATAATTTTTCATAAAAGTCTTTCTGTTGATTTAATATTTCTTTTGGATCTGTTACCCTTGTTCCATCTTCAGTAATTAATTCTTTTATTGTTTTGTTTGTGTAATTTCTCTTTTCGAGATTAAGAAAATATTTTGAGTTTTTTTCACCAGACTCATACCATCTTGCCTTTGATCTTAACATTACACCTTCCACCTCTTTTTTCCTCATTTCTTCTAAATCCGCTTGTTTTTTGTTCAATTCTTTCATCGTAGCGGGGTTATTATTTTGATTCACTAAAGCATGTAAGGTATGTATTTCAGCTTCAATTTTCCTGAAATGTTGCTTCTCCTGTTTTGCCTTAGCTTGTGAATACATAATTGATTCTGATCTTATTATCATTTTAAGGATTTCAAAAAACAATTGATTATTACAAGTTAGTTTCACCTGTAGTGGGTTTTCCTTATCACCTTCACAATAGTATTCTTCTACTGTGTTGGTTATACATTTTTTTACCAACTGAATATATTCATTTTGCTTTAATAGCTTTGAATTGAATTTCCAGTACCCAGGACCTCTCGGTGATGCAGATATAGACAATTTTAGTGTTATTGCTGAATGATCTGTTTTATAGCCAGGAATAATAGAGGCGTCCATACAATTTGAAAACATGTCCTCAGAGATTAAAAAATAGTCCAGTCTACTCTGTTTCACAGGGTTTGCCTGATGCCAAGTAAATACTCTACTGTCAGGACTGACTGTTCTCCATGGATCCAGTAAATCAAGTTGATTCTTGATGTCCTGGACTGCTGCTGGGATGGTAATTTTAGGAATTTATATTTTTCGGTTGAAAAGTAACAAGGAGAGAAATACTTTTAGAGATATATACCATTTTAGACGATGTCAGGAAGAAGGATAAAGTAAGCGAAGAAGCATGCCCAGAGAAACAATGCTTAAAGCAGTAAATCATTTCCTCGAGATGCTATCGATTGTCTCTAAGGTAGGCTAAAATAAATGAAGTATTTTTTCCCTTTCCGGTGTAAATTGAATGCATAAAATTGACATCAAGTTTGTTACCGTACATACACGCGTATAACCTGCATCCAAATGCAAACAACATAGACCCTGATCTGCCGTCGCATAATGCGCCGGCAGATCAGGGTCTATGTTGTTTGTTCTACTGATTAGTCCTTACAAACTGCATAGTCCTAGATCTGCCGGCGCAGTATATAATGGCAGATCTGGGTCTATGCAAAAATAAAATTTGATCATTCATCAGGGCATTCGTTGGTAGTCCCATTGGACCCTATAATAAGTCGAGACTAAATAATTAGTTGAGCCCAATCGGAGATATAGGAGTGTCCTTATGAGTACCAGTCACATAAAGCTGGAAAAGAGAGGACCAATTGTATTAATATTTTCAATGACGTGAGGGACCCTTGTTCCAAGTATTTTCATTTTAAGTCCTCTTTGGCAGTTTATATTTAGGGATTTCCTCCAACAGTATAAAAAGTTTAGACTAAATTCGAGGAGCGGATTTCGAGATATCAGAGGTTAAATATGTGGTAGCGATAACAAAAATCCCGTACGGAGATTAAATCTTACGTTCACATATGGTCCCTAACATCTACTACTCAAATGATTTTGACATGGACCTTTTTGAGATTTTCTATCTAAGGATATGCTCGAACTCCAGAAGTATTTACGAAATTCGTTTACAGGAATCCAAGAAATAGGAGTGCCCTTATTGGTTACCTGCACTATAAACCGGTACGGATAGGACTGATTCTATCAACATTGTACAATATGACCTTTTACATGTGAACCCCTACTTAGATAATTTTAGATTCAACCTCTCTTTGAAAGTTACATATCTTTAGGGATTAGGGATCTGCTGCAACCGTAAAAAACATTAAAGAAAATTAGTTTAGCCGATTTCGAGAGATAGGTGACTAAATATATGGAGGCGATAACAAAGCCCGTAAGGGGATAAAATCTTACATCTACGTATGGACCAAGGTCCAAAAGAAGATTAACTCTTAAGTCCACATACGGACCGAAACATCCCCTCCTAAAAAGAGTTTGACATGGGCTCTTTTTTGAGATTTTATATTTAGAAACATCTTCGACCCCCAGAAGAACTATTGACGAAATTCGTAGAGCGGAATCGGAGAAATAGAACAGTCCTCATGGGTTCCATCTGTGTAAAGTAATTACATAGAGGATATATTCTATCAACAATTTGCACCATCTGAACCTCTACTGACAGGATTTTTATTTCAAACCCTCTTTGACAGTTTCGAGTTCGAGATCTATTCCAGCAATCGGAAACATTTAGAGTAAATTAGTGAAGTCAATTTCGAGAAATGGGGGGGCTAAATACACGAGATCGATTACAAAGCCTGTAATGGAATTAAATCTTACGTCTACGCATGGACCATAAATTCCCCTCCTCAATTAATTTTAACATGGACCCTTCTTTGAGATTTTGTATCTAATGATATGACTGATCTCAGAAGTATTGGTAACATTCGTCGAGCGGAATCAAAGAAATAGGCGGATCCTTATGAGTTCCGGTTACGTAAAACAGGTACATAGTGGACCGATTCAATCCACAATTTGCACTGTGGAAACCCTACTTAGAGGATATTGATTGAAATCCCTCTTTGAGAATTTCTAGGTAGGCATCTGCTCCAACAGAAGGGATAGTTTAGAGAAAATTCGTTGAGCCGATTTCGAGTAAAATGTGTCTAAATCTATGGTAGATATATCAAAGCCCATAAGGAGATTACCTCTTAAGTTCCTAAATGCACCTTAAAATCCCCTCCTAAAAATATTTTGACATGAATCGTTCGTTGACATTTTATATCTAGGGATAGGTTCGACCCCCAAAAGAAGTATTGACGAAATTCGTCGAGAGGAATCAGAGAAATAGGAATGTCCTCGTGCGGACCGGCAATATAAAACCGGTACACCGAGGACCGATTATATCAACATTTTGCAATATGTGGGCCCTTACGTACAGAATTTTGATTTCAACTCTTGTTTGACAGTTGTTAGTAAAGGATTTGTTCCAACGGCTGCAAAAGTTTAGAGAAAATGCGTTGAGCCGATTTCGAGAAATACGGGGCTAAATATATGTGGTGGGTGGGGATATAACAAAGGTTGTAAGGGAATTAAATCTTACTTCCCCATATGGGCCCTAACATCCCCTCCTTAAAGGATTTGACATGAATCCTTTTTTGAGATCTTCTCTGTATGGATATGTTCCATCCATTGAAGAAGTTTTGACAAAATTCATCAAGGAGAATCAGAACAATAGGAGGATCCTAATGGGTACCGTCTATGTAAAGGAGGTACACAGTGGACCGATTCTATCTATGTAAAGGAGGTACACAGTGGACCGATTCTATCTATGTAAAGGAGGTACACAGTGGACCGATTCTATCTATGTAAAGGAGGTACACAGTGGACCGATTCTATCTATGTAAAGGAGGTACACAGTGGAGCGATTCTATCTATGTAAAGGAGGTACACAGTGGAGCGATTCTATTTATGTAAAGGATGTACACAGTGGAGCGATTCTATCTATGTAAAGGAGGTACACAGTGGAGCGATTCTATCTATGTAAAGGAGGTACACAGTGGATCGATTCTATCTGTGTAAAGGAGGTACACAGTGGACCGATTCTATCTGTGTAAAGGAGGTACACAGTGGACCGATTCTATCTATGTAAAGGAGGTACACAGTGGACCGATTCTATCTATGTAAAGGAGGTACACAGTGGACCGATTCTATCTGTGTAAAGGAGGTACACAGTGGACCGATTCTATTAACAATTTGTATCAGGTAAACCCATACTTAGAGGATCTTGATTTCAACCCCTCTTTGAAAGTTTCTAGTTAGGAATCTTCTCCAACAAAGGGGTAAAGTTTAGAAAAAATTCATCGAGGATATTTCGAGAAATAGAGGACTAAATATATGGAAGCCATAACAAGCCCGTAAGGGGATTAAATCTTAAGTCCACATATGGATCTTAACATCCCCTCGTCAAATAAGTTTGACATTACCCTTCTTTGCGATTTTGTATCTTGGGATATGTTCGACCCCCAGATGAAGTATTGACAAAATTAATTAACTCGAATCATAGAAATAAGAAAGAACTTCTGGGGACCTGCTATGTAAAGCAGGTACATTGTGGACTCCATTGTAGAAGACGGATTCATGAAATTCGTTGAGCTGGAGTAAAATATGTTTCTTCGATAATTCTTACCTAATCATAATACCATATGTGTACGGCCATTACGGTGCAAATCCAGCCTTCCCAAAATCTTTTTAGTCAGAAAAGTGCAAAAATTCGTCTGCCAGTCTTTGTTGGAGCGTTCTGCCCTAAGATAGAGGGATTGATGCTAAATACCTTCCATACTTCAGTTACTACTACAACGGATGTGTTCACTTTGTCAGGTTTTATATAACTGTGGGACGCTGAGAAGGTGTGCTTGTATTATGATCGAGTAAGTACTATAGAAGAAACATATTTTACTCCAAAAATTGGTTTCTTCTTCAAATAATTACCCGATCATAATAGGTAAGAAGTGGAGGAGTTACATCCTTTATCCCGGAAATGGCCCAATCTCCATCCCCTATCCTTTAATGTATGTGAAGCAGCTTCAAATCTTGTGAGAGATATGGGCTAGAGATAGCATCTCAATATTCCCATACAAGACTTGTATGGTTCCCCCCCCCCCCGCTAATTCAGCGGAAATCTAGATGCCGCGTCATCGTGAAGCTGCCTCCGATATCTAAAAATCGGCTCGACGAATTTCGTTTAAACTGCGCATACTGTTGGATGAAATCCTTAATTGTAAACTGCCAAAGAGGGTTTCAAATGAAAATACTTTAAACAAGGGTCCCTCACGTCATTGAAAATGTTAATATCATCAGTCCTCTCTTTGACAGCTTTATATAGCTGGTAACCATAAGGACACTCCTATTTCTCCGATTGGGCTCGACTAATTATTTCGTCTCAACTTATTATGGGTGTCTAAGTGGACCCCTAGTAACGAATACCTTGAAGAATGTTCAAATTGTATTTTGCATTTTTTTTAAATCGTGAATAAGTAAATGGTTACTTCCTCTTTATTGAATCGGGAATATGGAATAAGGGACAAGAACCAGCGTGATGTCAATATGAATGAATTCTTCAGTTGCATCAGTTCTTTCCTATTCGTTCGTCGATAACGACTTAAACGTTATTATTTGATGACAGGACATATATAAATTATGGTCTGGCAATACTTTGAGTGAATGAAACAACATATATATCTACAGACTGCGACTTTATTATTGACTGCCAAGTAAGTTTGTATATCAAATAGACATCTTTGCCTTTAAAAAAGCGTTACAGATTTAGTCAACTCGATCCTATCGTTACATGGCAATTCATCATTAAAAACAATTTTATAGAAATGTGTCCTTTTATTTTTCCACCCAAACTTTGTTAAAGTATTTATTTAAATCTCATCTCGGTATATAACTTCGTCTATTTCAACCTCTTGCGGGATTGGGGATGGAGAATAGGCCTTATGCGCTCTCTTGCATGTCGTACGAGGCAACTAATTGAGGTATGAGCCGTGGTAGCTCGGTGGTTAACGTGCCGGACTCGCGACATAAAGGCCGCGGGTTCGAATCGGATCAGACTGGGTCGGCTACAGTGGTGTGTACTTGGTAACGGCACTTTACTCCAATACCCTCGGCACTAAATGATCTACTTGTGTTGATGTGCCATAAAATACCAAACCCAGCCTATCGTCTATATCATGATAATTTAGTTCATCCTCAAAGAAGCAATTTTAAACACACGACTGTACCTCTCTGTCTAATACAATGTCAAATGTGAACCTCGTCTTACCCTATACTGAATCTCGTTTAAAGTATTTAATCTATAGATTCTACATTCCTTAAGTTCTTTAAGCTTCAAACAGTCTTCGTATTTTACCTGCCTAATAGTCAAGACCTTACCTAATGATTGCATGGGATCTGAATATTCTTAAATTAATTCTACATCGTGGTTATCACTATATTCGCCAGGAAGCAGGCCATACACTGTAGGTAAGCTTGTAGCTTAACCTCTCTTAAACCAAAACTTATGAATCATGTCTGCACTGTCAGTTTAGTAGCAGTCTGGTGAAACTTTTATAGGATGACCTTTCCAAACAGTGTTGAACTTGGCTTTAATGTTGGTGAGGGAATCGGCCCACACCAAATTAGGGGCAACTCGGACCAAAGTCAACTCGGCCCAGGTCTGGGACAACTCAGACCCAAAATCGATTCAACTGGGCTCCCTGCACTTTGATAAAGGATAACTCTGATCAATTGTTAAATACAAGTCCTAAAAATTGTTTAAGACAACAAGGACCGAAAGATAGCTAGAACCAGTTACGAGACAGTTCGGCCCCGGTTAAGGAACGTATCTACGACTTAACATTATTCGAAACATATCAGACAACACTAAACGAAGCCCAGCGCTAAAAAAAGCCTACCTAAGCTGACTTTCAGTCAACCAAATACCTTTTGTCTATAAGCCGTCGTAGCTTGAAGATGTCTGAAATAAAGTCCAACACGGTCTATTAAATATATCCCTCCAGTTCTATGAAAACTTCTAACTAAAATCGAAATTCATTTACCTGCTCACAATAATTGAACTCTAGAGTTGTTCAGATTTGTAGATCTTTTTTTAAATTTGTGGAGTATTTTTTATCTGGAAAGCGGATTATTCACATTATTAATTATTGATTGAAGGGCCTTTGCCTTATCGTTAGTCTGCAACGTTCGTCGCAAATTTTACCTGAATTACCTTATGTTGAACAATGGTTGATGATTTTAAAGATTATGTCACTATCGACTTTATCGATCCCCTTTAGAAACATGTAAACCTGGATCATATCTGACTGCAATATATGGTACTGTAAACTTGATTGGTCTAATTGTTTTAGTCTTTCCTCATATGATTGGCCTCTGATCCCCATGCCAATCTTGTAGCTCTTCGTTTTACATTTTCTAACACAGCAATATCTTTCTTAGCTGACGAGTTCCACAGTGGAGGGGCATATTATAAATATGGCATATTTACTGTTTTATAGAGTTACAAAATCTTATTTATTCATGTATACAGAAGTTTAATTGTATATACGTGATATGTATATTTACACTGTTCAGTGATCTTTAATGGGTAGTTCATTGTAGAAATTATGATTCCGGTTGTGTTCTTTGCGAAGGTGCTTGTTAAATCTCAGGAAAACATTTTCATCAGATGACAGTACACCCTTGATCAGTAATGATGAGAAGTTTGTCTCTCTGTGTGAAGTTCTATATGCCAATACATTCTGCTCTAAAACTGCTAAATGCATTAACTTTGCTTTTGATGTAGGCATAATTTGATCTGCATCTGTGATTGTATTCCGTGCATGATGGTACTTCAACACCGTTAATGAACTCTATTAATTCCTGGTTATTTTTTTTTAGTCTTTCAATATTTTGACTATCGTCCTCATCACTTTATTTATTTGAGCTTCAAAGACTTTAAGCATTAGTTCGAATTTCCTTTACCGCTTTCTTGACCCGAACTTGATATCGTATATATCCTGGCTTGAAAGTTATAATCTGCTTTGTCTAAATTACGTTCGCCGACATCTTCATCGCACATTGAATAGAATCGAGGTGCAAGAGGTCACATATCGGTTGGTTAGATCTGTATTCTTGACATAGTGAGAGATTGTCATTATACAACATTTTCGCTTGCTTCGTTGCATTCTCGTTTAAATCGTTACGTATGTGCAAGAATCCCCATCAGCGCGAACATACTAATAAATAGCATGGCTGTTGTATCTGAAAAGGAACACTTGTTGCTCAAATAGTCTATGCATTTATCGGCTGTTAAGTCGCCAAAGAAAGAGAAGTACAATTTCTTATTGTCTTCATCAAGAGTTACAAATGTTCTCCTGTCTTTATTAATGATTTAAATTGTACTGTACCCTTATCGTCTCTAATAGGCTGATAGGTCTCATTACACTAATTGAGCCAATGATCCAATTGCAGTTTTAAAGAAAATCATTATTTTTTCTGATTTTTCCTGGAGATTTGCTAACCAGTGAAGAACGTTACCTGTATTCAACTGAAAACAGCATTAAAGCCTAAACAGAAAATAAAATGTTTGTTGGGGATGACAAAGCAAACAGGTGTGGTTCAGACAGTTGCATAAATATCACTTGCACTAAAAAGTCCAGGCTTATCATTCAAACGAAACTATTTTCAGAAAATGCAACATGACCTAAGCTGATTTTTATATGTTGGTGTCTAACATAAGATAGTCTTGGTGAATACACTTGTGACTAACCACTGGATTTCATGAAAAATGTACAAAAATGAAGGAAATATATAAGGAAATTATTAAGTATAGTGATACCTAATAACAATGTTTTACCACAACAAAACACAATAACAGCTATCCTGAAAGTCTTTGATGTAACCTCAAACCGAATTAAGATTGTACTAGCTGTTTTTTCAATTATTCTCAAAGTCTTTTTTTCGTGACAGTTAAGATAGTTATATATGTTTGATCCGAAGATTTGTTGAACCTGAGACTTAAATCTGCAAGTTGTTTTGCTGTAAATTGTTACTATATCAATTGTTACTCAGTCATTCATCAAAGTGGTGTTGTTTGTCCTTAAAGTTTAAAGCTGACCATGACATCACTAACTAGTTTGGTTTCTGTTAGCACGTGAGTGACTGATTAGGCTAATTTGTTCTCTGAAAATTCTGTGGCACACTGGACAGGAGATGCCACTTGGGGTTGTTTGATCAACAGAAGACGTGCTGCAGTTCCGAGATTTGCGCTGCTCGCGCTTCTGCAGTGCCTCTGCAATTCTCCTCAGCTCATAGTCTGTAGATCCAGTATGGAGGAGACTGCAAAAGGTTGAACGATCCTGTGCGAGATATTCCATAGACTCAGAGTCAATATTGAAACGTTTCAAGGATGACTTGAGGGAGTCTTTGAAGCATTTTTTCTGACATCCCTAAGATTGCTTTCCCTCCTTCAGTTCGACGTAGGGGATCTTCTTTTGGTAGTCGCTCGTCTGACACTCTGGTGACGTGGCCTGCCCATCTCAGCCGTGATTTCATCAGCAGAGTATGAATGCTTGTAATGCCTGCCCCTGTGAGAACCTCAGTGTCTGGAACCATGTCTTGTCATCTTATCCTCATCAGGCAGCCCATGTGAAATGGTTCAGCTTCTTGGCATGGCGTCTGTACACTGTCCAGGTTTTGCAATCATACCAGCAGGGTTGGGAACACAATGACTTTTGTACCTTCAGTTTTGTTTGCAGACTGATGCCTCTATGATTCCACATATATGTAGTCTGCCAAAGGCCACGATTGCTTTGGCAATTCTGGTGTTGGTTTCGTCATCAAAGTGGACTGCATGTGACAGTGTATTGCCGAGGTAGGTGAACTTGGGTTTGTCCATTCACTGTGATCGGGGGCTCTATGTAAGGCTTTCCTAGTGCAGGCTGGTGCATCTACCTCTGTCTTCTTGATACTGACTGTGAGACAGAATGCACGTACATGTACTATTGAGCTGAGTTCTAATCAATTGTATTCCGTATCATCTGCTTTTGTCAACAAGAGTGTTTAAATCAAAGCTGCCTTTAAAGTATTGTGTTTTGTCAATGTCGTGCATGCATTTAAAACTAAACTGCTCTAAAATAATATCCAGGTTGTTAAAGCTTCATTAGATGTCAATGTCTGCCAGAGACAGATACCTTTGTACGTTTCAGCGATGTCTGATTTAACATACCTGACTTTATCCCAAAAACAAAGAGTTAAACCTGCCTTTCGAAAACACTTTAATTTCAGGGTTGCCAAGCTTCATGTTGTTCATGATCAATAAAATCTCTTGGATTTCAAAGACATTGGCTTCCTCTCTAAACATTTTGTAAATAATCATGTTATCACAGAATACCTCAGAGATAAACTCAGCTTTTGATCCGATTTTTAAAATGTTTGCTGATGACAACATTCTATGTATCTGACAACTTAACCAGTCGAAGCAATTCTTTTAGAATCAATATCTAAATTGTGTTGCTTCAATTTGTGAGTTAAACATTCTTTTGTCACGCTTCAAATGTTATTTTTCATATATGGGCTATGTTACCTTGCTGTGATCAAACTTTCAATACAAAAGGTGAGCAGAAATCATGCACAGAAAGATAGGGCATGCTCAAATACCCTCTGATGAGGCATCTTTCCCTATTTGTGTATTTTTGTTTCGCAATGCATATAGAATAAGTAACAAATTAACTGTCCTACCACACTTCCATTTAAACCTTTCATTATCAATGATTTCTGATATGTGATGAGGATTCCATAAAATATCCATGTTCTTTTTCTGAGTGGTTAAGGTCCTGTGCATGGGATGACACCCTACTAGATATACAAAACCACTACCAACTTTAAAACTTATTTTAAAAAAATTAGTCCAGTATATAAAATCTCCATGTGCCATGTTTAATATGTAATAACACCTTAAGATCTTTTTGTATTCATGTTTCTTTTAACACAAGCATGTTTTATGTATGCAGTATCATAGAGTTTCATATTGTTTATTTTTTCATATTGTATCTTACCCACCTTTGCCCCCTAAGTTGAAATTTTTGTCTCCCTGTTTTATGTCCATTATCTTATTTTTCTTTTAACTCTTGCCATTTGTTGTTGTACTTGTATATGTACCTGTTTTTAAAGAACCTTTGAAAAACAACTGTTATACAAGTGACATGGTATCCAATAAAATCTTAATCTCAATCACTCTTATGTTTATATGCACACATTAATTAGTTTTCCTTTCTTTCCATTTTGAAAACTGGTTTTATATTATTACAGCTGTCACACCTTTCCATTAACATACTATGATGTAGTCAAAATAGGATTGGTGACGATATTCAGACAATTATTTTCCATTGAGAAACCGTAATATTTTAAAGGGAAAGCCCTTGTTATGAAATAACTGTACTTGCTTAAGAAATTGGCCAGATGTCATCAACATCCAATTACTTATAGCTGAAAAAAGTTTTCTTATATTTACATTAACTTCAAGCCCACAATGTTTTCAAATGATGACAGTTATGTATTTTTATTTGTTGGAAAATGATCAGACTATTTTTCATGCAAAATTTTAAAAGTTCAAGGAGTATGATTTTCATTTAGGTCTGATATTACCTCCAGATGAATGTGTGCATCAGGCTTCATAATAATTCTCTATATGGTGTAGAAGGAGAAGCAATAAGAAGATTATAAAGATGGCTGCCCTACCAAACGTTGAAGGGCTACAATTTTCAGTTTGGATACACAAAATTGTAGGATGATTATGTGGGTCAAGTTTCATAACAATCCTTCCATTGGCTTAAATGACTTGCGAGGAGTCCAAATAGTGATAACAAACATTTGCTGATGGTTTGATGGTAGACACTAGGTCTGTAGCGTACTAACTTGGGGGGGGGGGGGGCGGTTGCCCCGGGTGCCAGAGCTTTTGGGGCACCAAAAATACCTGATAAAAATCTTGGGGGGGGGGGGGGCGGTTGCCCCGGGTGCCAGAGCTTTTGGGGCACCAAAAATACCTGATAAAAATTAGGGCCATCATCGTCGTGCTGGGCGCCATTTACCCTTAGTATGCCACTGCACTAGGTTAAAGCATATGCTCTTGGTAAGGCTGAGCTAATAAAACTAATATACATTCATCCATCCATTCATCCAACTTTTATGTTGATAAAGGCAACAAAGGTGATGGAAATACTTTTATTAAAATGAGAGATGCTTTGGCATAGATACGATATAGACTTACACAAGATCTGACTCTTTACATACGGGATTCTTCCTAATTATGAGGAAGATGTTGCTGGTATGGCATTCATGTTCTATGTTCAAACAAGAGTCCCTTGAAGGGGCTGATGCTCTACTGTCCCAACAGAATTTCCAGGAATTGAAGATAGGACTATTCTTGTTTTAACTGCTGAGTGTTGAAACCGTCTTCAATATTCTTGAGTGATAAGATTGTCAAATTAGCCACTGTGGTGGCCATACTGGATGTAAGATAGGCACCATTTTCATTTGGGACAAACTAGACACCATTAGAAGACTCTAGGTGAAAACCCCATGCCAATATGACCATCCATTCAGAAGAATTAGTGAAAACAAGATTTTCAATATGTTTATTGTGGTAGCCATATTGGATGTCCGCAGTGCACCATTTTCATTTAGAACCAACCAGATATCATAAGAAGTCTGTTGGTGAAAACCCTGTGTTGATCTGACCATCAATTCTGGTGTAATGATAACAAGATTTTCAAGATGGCCACCATAGTAGCCAAACTGGATGTCAGATCAGCATCATTTTCATTGAGGACCAAATAGAAACCATAAGAAGTCTTCTGGTGAAAACCAATTATTGATATTGCTTTCTATTTAAGAGGAGTAGCGACCAAAATCTTTTCAAGATGGCACCCATGGTGGCCATATTTTGATATCAGATCAGCACCATTCTCATTTAGGACGAACTAGATAGCATAATTAGTCTTCTAGTGAAAACCCTAAGTTGGTATAACTTTCAATTTAGGAGGAGTAGTGATAAGATTTTCAAGATGGCTGCCATAGTGCCATATTGGATGTCAGATCAGCACCATCTTCATTTAGGACCAACCAGACATCATAAGAAGTCTTCTGGTGAAAACCTAATGTTGATATGACTTTCCATCTAGGAGGAGCAGAGTTAACAAGATTTTCAAGATGGCCACTGTAACAGCCATATTGGATGTCAGAATGGCACCATTTTCATCTAGGTCCAACAAGACATCTTTCATAAGAAGTCTTTCAGTGAAAAACCCATGTTGATATGACTATCCCTTCAGGAGGAGTAGAGAAAAGATTTTCAAGATGGCTGCCATGGCAGCTATATAAGAAGTCTTTTAGTGAAAACCCCATGTCAATATGACCATCCATTTAGGAGTAGCAATAACAAGATTTTCAAGATAGCTACTGTGGAAGCCATAAATGATTGTTTGGACAGCACCAATTTCATTCAGAACCGACCAGACATTATAATAAGTCTTATGGTGAAACCCCATCTCGATAGGACTTTTTGTTCTGGAGGGGTAGTGACAAGATTTTCAAAATGGCTGCCTTGGTGGCCATATTGGACATCAGATCAACAGCATTTTCATTTAGGACCAACCAGACATCATAAGAAGTCTTTTAGTGAAAACAGAATGCTATTATGACCATCCATTCAGGAGTAGCGATAAGATTTTCAAGATGACCGATGTGGTGGCCATATTGCATGTCAGAACAGCGCCATTTTTATTTAGGACCAACTAGACCTTATGATAAATGTGTGTAAAGTTTCATGGCAATCCTCCAATTAGTTCAGGAGGAGTAGCAATAACAAACTTGTGTTAATGGACAGATAGATGTCAGACACTGGACGACAGACAACAGGCCATTCCATAAGCTCTTCTGGTCTATGACCAGTAGAGCTAAAAACAACAAATGTTCAATTTCTTCCAAACAGAAGAATTCGATATCACATACATATGAGTATGAACAAATATATTGTAACTTATATGCATTTTATATATGTACATTCCCTATGTTACATGTATAAATCAATAAATATGACTTAGGCAAAACAAAATTAAGCTCGAAGGCTCCTCAACATGATTCTAATTACTTTTCTGCATGTACAACATCTGTGTACATTTTTATGTACTAACAATCATGTAACAATGCATCCATACATTTAATTTATACAGATTGGCAAATTTAAAGCGACTTCAAATATATCCTAGAGGGGCTCATCAAATTTCACTTTTCATAAACCGAGTCAAACCTGACATAATGATCACCTCTTTATACCACCTATCAGTATATACAAAAAAGGGTCAGGTTTAAAGAGGCTATTTTTGCAGTGTTCATTCTAAGCTGCGCCAATGCAGCATTTACCCTTATTTGTAATCCTTCGCACAATATAGTTGCCTCTATGGCGCCTGTCTGTTGCATAAAAAACCTCACAAAATAAAGATAAAAGATCGTATATAGTTGGTTTTTGACAGACTGAAGCCAGCACACCCCAAATTGTCTTACTAAATAGAGTGTGCTCCTTGCCAAAAAAGCATAAGATGATCAATTTCATTAGCCGACATAAATGTTTTACTGATTATGATTAGCTTGGGCACCAATCGAGAGTACATGGTCAATGATCGTGGACAGAAAAACGTAATAAAGAGATTAAATCTTAGCAAAAACGCTTCTACATTTATTTCCAAAGCAACATACAGGGGACAAAAATGTAGACTCGAGTGTCCAAAATAAAATTCTAGATGGGGATGGTTACTCAAGCATTATTAAATTCCTTGTATGGACAGCCCGTGGTAGGGGAGGCTGATAGATGTATTTTAATTTTCTGTAATAAAAAAGAAACAGGTAAGAATATTTGTGACTCCTGGGTTTTTTTTCTCCAAATTACCCCACATTTTGACCTGATTGTGGTCCTCTGGCTGCACTTTTTCCATTTCTGCAGTGAATACTACCTTTTAATTTATAATACATATTTACTTCTATATCAGGATCATCAGCTCATAATGGCCACATTCTGCATTAGTCCCTTAAGCAGTGCTCCAACTAGACAGAACTAAAAGGGTATTCCTCCCCTCTGCCTGTCATGGGTCCTCCTCTCTCCCTCCCAGATCTTTAAAAATACCATCCTTAGACTGTCTTGTTCTCTATCATTTCAAAAAGACTGTTCCTTCCTTAAAAAAGTGCCCTATTGTTAAAGGTCCCCCTCTTTGTACTGCCTAGGTGACATTTACTGACAAATTTAACTATGTTGGTAGCCAACAATTATTGTTTTCTTTCACCCTAGACTAATTTACCTTTTTCTGTAAATATATGAGGAAATCCATTTGGACAAATCCATTAGGAAATATAAGCAAATGAAAAAAATGTAATATTAAGTTCACCATCCTTCAATGTACTCCTAGAAGTTATACTGATAAAACTCAGCCAAAGACAACTTCCAACCACTTTAAACAAGTGCTCAATAGTATACTGTGAAATATTGAAGAAATATGAATATTCTGAAAAAAATGTTTTGAAAGCATTATACCACAAAAAATATTTGAAGAAAGATTTGCCCCAATAAGTGTCAAAACCTTGTAACATCTATATTGATTTTAACAGACTCACAAGTAGGTGAGACTTATTTTATTTCTTGTTCACTGTACATTCTTGAAATTGTGAAAATAGACTAACCTTTCCTTCAATAGAAATGTTAAACAAGTACTAAACATGTATCCACCATGTCTTGAGTATGATTGTATGTAACCCTCAGAGCACAGGTTGATGAAAAGCTATCCTTCCATCAAGGCATCCTGAAACAACAAGGCAATGTTTTGGAGAAAACTTAGTGGCCACTACACAGTTCCCATGAGCCAATGAGCAAGTAACTTCATACAGTTTGACAGGAGTAGTTGGTACACAGTCACACAGCTCATCACACTGTGGATTAAAACTGAATAGGCGTAATCCAAACCCAAATGGTGAACAAATCAGGCGACCATCTGAACTGAATCCCACCTCTTTGATGAAACCTCGTCCAACATTGCATTCTTCTACAAAGCAGAGTAGACGTTTCTTGTTTTGGTAAATCTTCTTCCTCATGATACTATTTTCATGATCTGTGTAACTGTCCATATAGCGAAGATTAAAAATCCTTCTTCCTGAATTCGACTGTAACACAAAAGTAAAACTGTTTGTCCTTGGGCGATTGTTGCTTCCAGCACTGTCATCTAATCTTACACTTGTGGAAGCACCACTCTCTGAATTTGAACTGCCAACATTGTTATTTTCTGAAGTATTAGCTTCATCTGGTGATCTTTGTCTACTAGAGGCAGAATTACTACTCACTATATTAGCGCTTGACGTATCAGGTGGTTCAGTTCTAACAGTGATTGTGGCATCTAATTCAGCCTCAGCAGCCTGCTGGCTGGACCTATTTTGCCTGTAGTCTGTTACTTCATCTACATCTGAGTCATCAGAGTCTGAAGTATAATGCTGGTCATTTTCATCAGGTGGGATATTTATTCTGACTGGCTGATCCACAGGACTGTCTTCATCTGATTCAAAGTCATTTTGGTTTAATTCGATAGTCCTTCCACTTGAAGTATGAACTGATATTGTAAAAGAAAACTGGCCTTGAGGTTGTCGTGCTCCACGTCGGATTGCAATTATAGAGTCTGTCCTTCTCTGGCTTGGACTAGGTCCTGCACCATCCTCATCTTGGGAATGACTAGTTCTTCTTTCTGGTACAGAGCCACTCTGCTGTTGCCCACTAGATGAGGTCTCGACACTGTTATATAATCTAGAGGAAGGGGCCATTGATGAGAAAGCGGGAGTGTTGGTGGACCCACAGTAAGATGATGAAGTCTGGGGGATGACCTCTGACATGGACTCCTCCTTGTCTTCATCCTCATGACCAAAATCCTGGATATCATGAACACAGGTCCACTGTCAATAATAAATGAGACAATTATTACCAAGTACACAAGGCAATAAGGCACAATGCTCAAAGGAAATGTGCACGGCTATCAAAATAGATTTGAGAAAAAAGTGGCTGTGACAATTACGAAAATTTGTTTGACTAGTAATTTTATTGGCTGCCAAAAGTATAATGAACACTAAGATTGTTTACTTTTGGAATTTGACCAATTACCTTAATTGAAATATATATATCGTGTGTGTGTGTATGTGTGTTATTGTGTGATCAACATCCATTATAATACCATGTGTTACACTGCCACCCTCGCCTATTAAGCAACTGCCCATAATGGATTTACTGACTACAATTCCCGGGTCATACTGGCACCTTATGTCTGTAAGCCTACAATCTGGATAAAAATGGCAGTCTCTACCCTAACTGTCTCTGTTGTAACACAAGTTGATTCTGCCTGGCATTGAAATTTACCTTCTGAATTTGAATAATCTTTAAAACAGAGATTGCATTCAGTGTATTCTGAACACTTTCTGGCTTCCACCATGACACCAAAAGACATCTTATATGTGAAAATCTAGAGAAGATACAGGTGAAAAATTTTTTGCTCATTTAATTTCAAATATTACAAATGATTCACAGCATTCATTTACGGTTTAGATTTCCAACACAGCAAAAAAGAAAAGTGTGTCACTTATTAATGAAATCTACAATCTAAAAAAAATTATGGCATTTTTTAAATGTACAGTGGAGTGACAGAGGCTTCTGTGATGGGCTTAAACTGAAGTCTCTTAATCTCACTGAAACTAATTTACATGACACTGAATACAATTTACATGACAATGAATAGAATTTACATGACACTGAATACAAGTTACATGACACTGAATACAAGTTACATGACACTGAAAGTAATTTACATGACACTGAAACTAATTTACATGACATTGAATACAATTTACATGACATTGAAACTAATTTATATTACGATCAATACAAGTTTGACATTTTTGCAATAATAATCATTGAATTTAACTTATTATTTGTTTATTAAATCTTATTTTTCTTTTATATTTATCATTCTGTACATTTAATATCTAATTATCTACCTATACATCCATCCTTGCTATTAATGATTGGGTAGGTCAGAGCCTAATACACTGCTATCTTTATTATAACACCATGGGTGTGTGTGTGTGTGCATGTGTGCGTAAATGCGTGTGTGTACTAAACCTGGCATGCAGGTCTCCAGATTTGACATGTTGCGGTTGGTAATTCAGTTACTCACCTCAGCACTCTCATCTGAGTGTGTATTTCTGGACAAGGCACACCATCCTTGTGGATGAACCTGAAAAAAGAAAGAAATCACAAATAAAAAGAATGAAAAGTCTGATTTTGTGCAATAGACTCGCATAAAATGGGCAATTAACATGCATAAAATTAGCAATTAACATTTAAGTAAACAAATATGACTTTACAAATGGCTAGCATGCATCGCTGTATTGAGATATTTCGTTCAATTCATCTAAACCAACTAAAACAGACCCTTTTTATTCTATTTATTGTGATTTCTTTATTCTGTCTTGATCCAAGAAAAATACTTTATTATACACTATGTGCCAGTGCAAGGCTATTATTTTCTTCTAACATGTAGGCACCGTATTTACGTAACATGGAGATCTCAATCATAGAAGACAATAGTGAAGAATTCAAAGCAAATACTGTCATTTTCACAAGATTTGCCCATACTTTGTTTCAGGAGACGAACAGGTGAGGCATATGAGCCGGAAGTGGCCAATACATTCTTCTTCCATATCCTGAGTTGTGAATTGTACATTTAGGGGAACAAATGATAGTTCTTTGATTTTGTGAAAATTCGGTTACAGATAAATTTTATTGAAAAAAGTCTCTTAGAATCAATTAATTTACAACATAAGGTCAATTAATTTGTTTCAGAGGAAATACTAAGCAGTACAAGAAATCTCTGATACTTTGTGGTTTTACTTTGTTTTACATCTGAGGCTGAACAAAGACATCTCCTAACTTGCCACTTGATTGAAATTACAGCATCTGTCAGACACATTCTGTAATACTGTACAGTACTTGTCTTTCACTATCATGAAATGTCCTGTTATTAACGTGTAATAAATAAATTTTTCACTTATAACAGAATTCATCTGAGAGGTTGATGATACAAACTTATATACCAAGTCTGATCAAAATCTGTTCAGAAATACGGTCAATAGAGTGTTCACAAGTGCAGTAAATCAGATTTAAGACCACCTCATTAATAGCAGGGATGGTGCTGGCTTTAAAAAAGTTGTCCCCCAAAAAATCGCCAACCTCAATATGTTGTCGCCAATTTTCAAAAAATGTCGCCAACCATGGAGTCAGTATTTTTCCATGTCTATTAATGTAGTAGGCAAGGAAAATTGAAAAAGATGGGGTAGTTATTACTTTATTGACAACAATACAATACAATTCCACAATATTACAGAATAAATCATTACATGACTGTTTCGATTGCTTATTTATAATGTTTTGCACTATTAAAATGTTGTTTCATAAAAATAATAAAATCGAATGTCACATGAGTATGCATCGTGATTTTACGGCTGTCCACTTGCTGAATGCAGTTTGAGATGCCGAGTTTATTCCCGGTCAGTTTTGATGATATTCATCTTACTGAACCCACGTTAACAGTCGCTGATAATGTCATTTTTACTTTTACTAATAGCAGCAATCTTAGCTACTTCCATAGTCTTTGCATGACACTCTGTGCAAAGGTATAACTGTTGTCACTTTAAATAAATGCATTGTCAAATATCAAATATCTTCTTTCCCTACATCTGCAGTCTCTCTCTCTCTCTCCGGTTTTCTGGTTTATGATTTATACCTTGTTAATCTGATACTTGTTTAGTGCCAAGTAGAGTCCTACACGTCTTACATATACGTGTTTGACCATAATCCCTTAGCACCCTCTTTTTTCCCCCACATTACAACCCTTTGATCGAGCCGCATATTTGATACTTGTTCAGTGCCAAGTACAGAGGGTGGTTATTTGAACTCCCTGTGATCTTGCCACACAATTGACACCTGTTCAGTTGCATCCTTTAATAGATTTCACAGACTGCATGATCGAAGTATCGCTTATAGAGTCCCAGCTCAATCTCCACGTAAGCACCCACATATGACAGTAAAGAGGAGGAATTGGAGTCAGACGATATTTACGATGACTAGATGACGATCGAGGATTTCAGCACTATAATTGATCACTCAGATGATGCGGATGAATTCTTGGGCTTTTTACCAAATAACTTTAGACAGTGACCTTTATAGGATACTATGAATCACAAAAGTGTGGACTTGACCTTCATTGTTTATTTTTGAGATATGTGGAATTAACATAGTACGGGATATTGTGAATCAGATCATTCTGGGCTACTATTTTTATGCTGGTATGTAACCTATGATAGAATTCATGGATTTATCATATCAAACGGATTTAAAATACCAATCATTATATATTTCAATGGATTTTTATGACACGATGAAGAACAAAATGTTAAGTTATCAATTTATTTGTCACATATTCCACTCGATAATATACCTAAATGTATTTTACATTGGTTTTGTCTTTATTATTCCTATCTATCTATCTATCCACCCAGTCTCCTCCAATATATACGGGTAGTCAACAAGAAAACTGAAAAAAAATTAAGTTTAGACCTTGTCCTGTGGATAAACCGACCCCCCTTCTACAAGGCTTTAATTTTTCCTAAATTATGCGGATTATAAGCGAGTACATATGGTACTCTTAGGATGAGATGATGAACATGAAAAGTCTAACTTACATTTACCCATGACAGTATATTGTTCTGATTGAGACTGTTTTTTTTTCATTTTCTTAGTATATATACAGAATGATTGGAGAGGTAATCACTTTTCTTTGAAGTTTCAGCAAAACTATTTTTTCTGGTACATTTTTCAAAATTAAAAAAATTAGAAAAAGTAATTTGGTTGATTGTAGCTAGTCCGGTAGTATGACTATTTGAGATTATCACAGCATACAGTACTCAGGCCAGATGTCAGCATAAGCGGATTATGATATAACAATGCACTGGTAAGATGGTTTGTCAATATGAACAAAGGATTTGTTTATATAACAATAGATAGATTCCAGTGCATTTTATAAAAAAGTTTGCGGCTTCCTTTCATGGTGACTTTGAATTCCTCCACTCCAAACCCATGATTGTATATACAAGTTTTAACAGCCAAAAATGTTGTCACCAAAAAAATCGCCAGATGGTATATTTTGTCACCAATTAGGAAAAAAAATCGCAATTTGCGACATTGGCGAAGCCCAGCGCGATCCCTGAATAGGTGTGAATGTCTCTCATAATCAAATTCATCCAAGATCTTGATGAAATAAGCTGACATGCCAAGTCTGATCAAAATCTGATCAGAAAGTGGCATCTTGAGTGTTCACAAGCTCAGCCAATCAGATGCAAGATCACTTCATTAAGATGCATGGCTCTGGCTCAAAACTGAACTCGTTTGAGATCTTGATGATAAAATCGAACTCATCTGAGATCTTCATGATATAAACTTACATACCAAGTCTGATCAATATCTGATCTGAAATGAAGCATCTAGAGTGTTCACAAACATGTGTCGACAGACACATGATGGGCAATGCACGATAGACCATAACATAAGCTCACTTGGCCTTTGACCAGGTGAATTTAAACAGGAGAATGGGCAATCAGAGGCCATATTTCTTGTAAACGATAATGTTGAATGCTGGAAATTAAATTTATTCATGGTCTTTTCAGTATAAAGCTGCATGATAAATTCTGGTTGAAATCCAACAAATCTCCGTGCTAAAGCAATTCTACACAAGCCAAAGTCTGAAGGATAGGCAATCAGGGGGCATAATGCCTGCAAATGGAACACTTGAAATCTAACTCACTGTACAGCAAACAACTTATCACTGTGCCAGCTCCTCTTTCAGCAGCGTCCTAAAACCCCCGAGAGGAACCTAAGATAAAGCATATGTTATTGTATGATTTTTTTTGAGTGCTAGAGTTAAAAAATTTCAATCTCAATCATTTAGAGCATTCTTCTGCATAGTTATCAGGCATTTTTTTCTCATTCAGAAAAGTTTGAATTAGTACCACAGTCTCACAGGCCATCTGCTACTCCATCCCCTAAGTAGATGCCACAATGGTTCAGTGGTTAGCATGATGGACTTGCAATCAAACAGGTGCAGGTTCAAATCCTACCATTGAATCACCTCGGATTTACAACCATGGTGTGTCCTTGGGCAAGGCACTTTACTCCAATTGCCTATTATCTAAATAAGCTACTTGTGTTGCTGTGCAGTAAAACACCAAACCTTCCCCAAGTACCAGGCAAATGTGAACATTTAGCTGTTTTCGGATCATACAAGATTGCACTTTCTTAACAGTAACCAAGATTGTGCTAAAAGATAGTAACATGAAAATTGAAATGTTTTTTTTTTAGGAGTGGGTGGGTAAAACAAATTTCAGTTATATAATACTTAGCTGCAATTATTGCATTGGTATCTTTTTCCTGGCACTTGTTCAGTCCAAGGCAAATATTTCCTCCTCCAATTAGAAATTGGAGATTCTGAACAAAAAACAACATGATCACAGTCTGATTCCGTAGTTATTTCTATCATTAGGAATATCATCTTTCTGATTTGGACCAAGACTGAAGAACATAAGAGGAGGGATGGAGAAGGTAATAAGGTAATAACAGCAGGTAAGTATTACATAATTAAAATTAGTTTTATACCCCACAAAAAAAAAATACATGTTAATAGCAGTCATACAATACCTCCTATTATTGTGTTGCTGAATTTGACAGTCTTGTGTGAGGCTGATGTCCTAAATATAAGCTGCCAAAGTTAACTTACCAGTTGCTGTCAGTAGGCTGCTCTACTGCAGACTGGAGAATGACGTTACATCTAGTTGGGCTGACACAATTGGAGCTGATGTGCCTGCTCTGGTGTGACACTGATCAAAGGTAGAATAAACAGAAGAATGTGTGAGACTACAAAAGGCAGCTGTCATGACATCATCCAGTGAAGAATGATTATGAAAGGCCCAAGATGCAGCAATACCCCTAACATCATGTGCTAAGGTTCTCATGAAAGAAGCATCTCGCTCTTTGCGAGACTGATAAGTTCTTTTGACAGAATCTACCTCAAGGTACATGTACCTCTGACAGAGAGACAGAAATGGTTTTTGAGAAATTCTTTTCCTTTTAGATTCAGCCGAATTGAAACATAAAGTCCTAGCTGGACAAAGAAGCCTATCTTGATCATCCACTGCACAGATGCGACAGAGACTGGGGATTTTAATAATATCATGGGCAGCCCCCTTCCTTTCTCTTCAGTAACTAGGCTGGATGATATAGGGAAGATCTATGGTGCACTGACACATGGAGTCATGGGAAAGCTATCCCATGGTGTCATTGGAGGAAAGGAAGACATGGATGACTCTCCACCTGGCAGTGGTAGTCCCCAAGCCCCATAGGGGTTGAACAAGAACACAGAGAAAGGGGGGGTCAACCCGATACCTTTTCCTAGACAGGTGACCAAAGCCAGAAGCCTCTTCCCCATACAGATTGAATGGTAACATACAGAAAGGGATAGTATCAGAGTATTGACCTGATCCTGTTCCTTAAACTAATGTCTTAACCCAGTGCCCAGTGACAGACATTGGGAGACCAGTACTAACTGCCTTACCCAGTGTCCAGCACCTGGTGAGAGACACCCAGTGACCAGTACTTGATGCATTACTCTGCACCCGGTTCCAGGCACCCAGTGCCCAGTCACCAACCAATGACGGTTCAGGCTTTGAAGACCTCATGAAGGAGTCTCTTCTGGAAACTTTAGTCCAACAATGAGTTCCCTCTGATCTGTAAACAGATCTACTTGAGTGAGAAGAAGACCATTATTCCCTTGAGTTTGGATGGCAAGACCATGACTCCCTTGTGTTGGGAAGGCAGGACTCACTATTGGATTTTGGTGACTTTGCTTCACCAGAAAGTGCTGAGGATCCCTCCCTCATGGGAGCTGACAACTTCGTTCTCCCATGAAGTGTCAGTGATCCCACCCTGCGGGAGCTGGTAATTTCCATACCCCAGAAACAGCCACAGACCTCTCCCTTATGGGAGCAGGCAAGTCCTCTACATTGGCAAGTACCCTAGACCCCTCATGGGAACAGAGGAGTTCTTCCAGTGAAGAAGAAGAGGAAATGGATTTCTTCCTCCTGTCTCCATAGGTGCAGCAGGTTTTGGCTAAGTCCCGCATCGCATCAGACCAAAGGGAACAAAAAGGACATTTGTCCATGCATGCATGCAATGTGCATGCCAAACAGGTGGGGTGACTGTTCCAAAGGGCCTTTTTATGGCCGCATTTTTAAAAAAACAATCAACTGGAACAAGGAAAGGGTGGGTAATACTTAATTCAACATCAGTTACTATAAGAGGGATAAAACGCCCAGAAGAACAGCTTTGCTAGCGAGGTACTTAAACCTCCGAAAGTTAACAACAGATAAATGAAAAATATGCAAGGACTGGGGTGAAAATATCAATTACAACACAAAAAAGTATACCACTGACAGCAGATATGCCAAAAGATTACTTAGATAATGAAAACCATTTGGGCCCAGAGACACATAAGTACTACATTAAGTCCAAGGACAAGAAGGACAATATTCTGAGTGACGGAAATAACTAAGGAATCAGACTGACATTATGTCGTTTTTTGTTCTAGACCTCCAATTACTAACTGGAGGGTATATTCACCTTGGATTGGGGTTTAGCACTAGAAAAAGAGACAGCAATGCAATAACAGAAGTTATTGTATTACTGCTATTCAAGCTGCATTTTAATTCTTTCTTTCTTACTTAATTAAAAATAAATTTAAAAAACCTATTTTCTTTATTTTTCTTTCATTTAATTTTGCAATATCACATTTTATTTGATTTTATTTCCATGTCCAAAGCCTTTAAAGTTCCCCATTAGTAGGTATATTTCACACACAATACTGTCCCTAGGTGTGTAGTACATAAGAGCAAACAAATGCATAAGGACACTAGTTTTGCACACAGCATCAACATTACTGTACTAGTTTATTCAGAAAAAGATGTATATCCATATAATAAAGAAAAAGGCTTGCACAAATGTTCAAATTTGTCTTTAGGTTCTGCTCCAAAATTTCCCATTTTTGCAGAGGGTTAACAATTTCAAGAAAAATTACCGCCCTGATTTTCCTCACTGATAGTCCTTTTTCTAAGACCTATCTTTTGTGATGTGTTTTTAAATTTTATTGTGATTCTTATTTCATGAGAATATACCAAACAAAACAGAAGTGTTTCTTTATCTTGATTTGCTTTTTAGTATGAACACACACACACGCTCGTTTGTAATGGTCACTCTAAACAGTGTGTTTGAAAGTAGATAAATAAGCGTGGATAGTAAATAAGTGGGTGATGAGTGGGTGTTGGATAGTAAATAACTGAATGATGTTCACTCCAAATGGAGTGTTGAATAATAAATGTGTGTGTTGGATAGTAGATAACTGAGTGTTGAATAGTAGGTAACTGAGTGTTAGATAGTAAATCTAGTTTTAACATTACATTTCCTGTTTGACCCAATACAGGCCCAAACATGTTAAACCTATGGACATTTTAACATTACATTTCATGTTAGACCCTGTACAGGTATACATATGTGTATTTCTTAGGAAGAGTTTAAAGTACCAACAATTTTCTTTATTATGATATCTGAATGATGGGGGCTTATTTGCCAATGTCCTCTACATTGTGGGTTTCTAGGCAAACAACTTTGTGCTGTACCTTACCCACTTTCAGCAGTGTCTCAAAATCCCAGAATGGAACCTCAAGGTCTCATCAGTGTAAGGCCCAATAACAATATTAGTTGAAATCCAACAAACCTTGGTAGAATTATGTTCCAGAAACTAAAGTCTGGAGTACAGTATCTATGTATGTACAGTGTTCCAACCAAATATTTCTTACTTGGTGGTGGGATGGTGGTGGTGGTGGTGGTGGCAGGTGGGAAGGCGCACTTCTTACCAAAAGGGCACTTAAGGGCTTGAGCCAAGCTGTCATAATAATATTTATAATTTCAACATGAAAATTTACACCAATATTTTCTTCTCAAATTGTAATCAAACAAGTAGAATTTAGAAGGAAAATACATGTAAAGCAAATCAAAGGTAACAATGTGCACAGACATGTTTGTTTTTCTTTGTTGTTTTAAATATAGACTCAAGATAAAAATAGAGCAAGCTGACAACTTGCATTTGTATAGTGGACTGACTACCTTCTACACATTCTCATTAAATGACAACATGTCAGCAAGATACATGTCCACAACAAAAATTCTTAATTAATAATAACATTTATTTGGGAACAAAGAAAATATTCTAGCCCTAATTAGGTTCATACCACCTGCAATTTACATGGTGACTAAATAAAAAGTTCTATGTTTCAATGTAAGTTTTCATATTTGACCAACTAGTATAAGCTGTTTACAATTGCCTGCCCCCCCCCCCCTTTTGGTGAAATTTTCAAGCAATCAATTTAATTTTCTTCTTAAATGATTTATTTACCATAAAATATTATTGTGAAATATGCATTTTATTAGTAGATAAACCCTTCTAAACACAATTAGGGGTATAACTCCTGTAAATAATGTTGTGGAATGCTGGAAATCTAGCTTGTTTAAGGTCTCATTAATATAAAACCCCAAACCAAATTTGGCTGAAATGCAACAAACCTTAGTAAAGGTTTGCAGCGGAAATTAAGGTCAGGAGGACGCCCAAATGAAGTGGCATAACTTCTGTAAATGATGTCGTGGAATGCTGGAAATCGAACTCATTCAGGGTTCTAATCAATATAAAATGGCATACCCACTTTTACTGAAATCCAGCAAACCTTGGTCAAGTTATAGTTATGCTGCAGAAACCAAAGTATGTAGGATGTCAGTCAGGGGATATAACCCATGTAAATGTCATGGAATGGTGGAAACTCAACTCATTCATGGTCTCACCAAATTTGACTACAATATAACAAACATTGGTAAAGTTAGACCGCAGAAACCAGAGTCAGGAAGATGGGCATTCATGGGTTATAACATCTGTAAATGATGTCACAGAATGCTGGAAATCAAATTTATTCAATATCTCATCAATATAGAGCTGCATGCCAACAATCCTTGGGAAAGTTAAGCTGCTGAAATGAAAGTTAGAGGGAACAGACAATCAGGGGCCACAACTCTGCTAAATGATGACAGAGAAATGTGGAAATTCAACTCTTTTGAGATCCCATCAATATAAAGATACATATTAAATTTGAATAAAAGTCAAACAAATGAAAGTGATCCTGCAGAAATCGAATTGTAGAGAGATGGACAGACAGCCGGTAAGTTATAATTACTATTGGGCTCTGCTGACTTCAATGAGACCTAATAAGAATAATGGATTAATCATTCAGTTAGCTTTTAAGAAAATTCAGTTTATGAAACAACTTGAAAGGTAAAAAAAACATAAGTAAAGATTTTACTGTGTGGCAAAATGAAACATCATTATAGCCATGATTAAAAGTTTCTAAAAAATGTTTACTGCCTTAATAATTTGGGAAATGAAGACTAACATAACTGCATTTTTCTCAAAATTCTGCCTTGCAAGTGTTGTATAAATTCTCTTCTGTTTTTATCACCATCTGAGAAAGTATAGGATTTTTTTGTGGGGCGTCAGCATTCTGATAATTTAGTTCATGAAAGAGCTCCATTTCACAGAAATGCTTTTCCAGATATCTGAATATCTCCAAGTGTATGAAATGTATTACGTTAAATTTCTGCTGGCACTGATTAAGTCTGTGTGATCTGGCTAGGACCTGGAAACAGCAGACATTTGCTTAGCACCAACTTAATATGTAATTACCATATATACTTGCTTATAAGTTAAGTCCAACTGCAATTTGAACAGACTCAGATTTGCTGTCATATAATGTGCGAGCAGATCTGGGTCTATGCAGTTTGTTTGGAGTACTCAGCTTATAAGTGCGTATATACTGTACCTATGGCAAATGGAAGGACTATTAAGTAGGGCTTGGTGTGAGTAGTTTTATCATGAATCATTATGTGGATCAACATGTGGGAAATGTTCCCACAATGTGGACATAAATAAAAGAGATGTATAATAACTTTGAGCCAAAATATTGCAGAAATTACTGCTTTAATTTTACTCAAATGTTAAACTTCTCTTTTTTTTTGGTCATGTAATAAGTCTTTACAATTTCTTATAGATACATGTACACAACAAAAATTCTTAATTAATAATAACATTTATTTGGGAACAAAGAAAATATTCTAGCTCTAATTAAGTTCATACCACCTGCAATTTACATGGTGACTAAATAAAAAGATCTATGTTTCAATGTAAGTTTTAGAGTAGTTTTATCGTGATGCATTATGTGGATCAACATATGGGAAACGTATCATAACTTTAAGCCAAAATATCTCAGAAACTACTGATTTAATTTTATTCAAATGTTCAACTTCTCTTTTTTTTTTGGTCATGTAATAAGTCTTTAAAATTTCTTATTGGTTAATGCATTAAGAATGATTTTATTATGTATATGAACATGGATGGAGCCTGGAGCATATACCAGAAAGGTCCATTTGTAGTTGGTACAAGGGAAGTAAATTTCGTTTACAATAAAAATATTTCCATGATTTAACTAACTTATTCTCAAAGTCAATTGTTGTGTATACTGGGACACCCAACTGGCTATACAGCTGTATCTTGAAATTTAGTACAGAGAGAATCAGCATAGCAAGGAATTAAAATATGTAAATTACTCCATACCAACAAGTCTGTAGCACAGACCTGTAAAGATGAAATTATATTGGCATCATTTCCAGTCGGCCAGTCTGCTAGAAACTCCACCCTGTTGCGTTTCTGTTCAAACACGTGATTGTACATCAGATCCATTCGTAAAGGGGTTTGGCTCCTTTGCATTAGTCTATACATGCTGGGTTTAAACCCCTTAAGGTCCTCAGCTAAGGTCAACAAATTCAGATTGCGGATGATGATGATGTAACCCTCATGTGTAGATATTAGTAGCTTGGAGTTGTCAGGAGAAAGTTTGGAGCGCATCAAACCATTGGTGAAGAAAACACGATTAGATGATTGTTCTTCAGAATACCTGTAAAGAAAAAGGTCAGTATGTATTTGTTATGCTACAAACTGATCATCCTTGAACCACACAGTTTCAAAAATTCATCATAATTTCTGTAAAGAGTAAGGTACTGTTCATTCATTTATTTACATGAACATCATTGCTCCACATCAAGGTGCACAGCATATTAATTTTGGAAGGTATTTCAGCCATTCTGATGACAATTAACCCAAAATCCATATAAGAAAGGACAGTCGTTTGGCTGGTCACACACCGACATGCCAGTGCAGAACTAAATTATTGTCTTATACTGATGTAGGCAGAGCATGTGGGGTTTTATTTACAGCAGTTTCAGTTGGTTAAGAAGGTATTAATCGCATAGAAGTGCAGAATCAAATTGTTACTTGTGAATTTTTTGTGCATGCTAACAATGTTTATGTGCCGGCATACATATTTATGAGACCCTGTGATATTAATCCATATTGCATTCAAAAAGTCATGCATCTTGATTCTTGATATAATTAAATCCACAGGATCTGCATTGGGTAATTTTGGCAATAACTGCAGAGATGCTGCCAGACATTTTCTTAAGAGGGGGAGGTCCCCCACACCTACCCTCAGAGGGGGGGATCATCAGGGGAGGGGGGCAAGGGTAAACTAAGCTGAATGGTAGAAGATGGGTGACAACATTATTATAAGGTGTAGAAACACCTAATTTAAAACAAGCATTTAATGATTTTGTATCACTTCTTTGACAATAAATGTATATTGTAGCTGCATACCTAATTGTTGCTCAGCTGGTAAATATTCTTCTTGGTTTCTTATCACTGCCCTTCAAATATGGCTTTGTAAACTGAAAATAATTTACTGGACCACACACATCTGTATAGTCATCAGTTTATTTATTGTTTCAGATGTTAGCCCAATGGCCTTTGAAACTCTATCACTGTAGTAGGAAAATGTCAAAATATCTTAGAGAAAAAAATTGGGAAAAAAAAATACTTAATCCGAATTATATATCTTTATAGGATTTTATTTGTTTTGTTCTCAGATATTCTGACATTTTCTTACTACAGTGATAGAGTTTTAAAGGTCTGTGGTTACCCTATTTCGCCGAGTAGTGTGAATTTTGCTTTGAGAACTGAATCACCTTTTACAATCAGTTTTTCGTAAAGGCAAGAACTGCTGCAATTATGACCAGTCTGAATATTTTCAGGAACTGGTTTACAGGTATCCAAAACACAATTTTCCACAATTCAGGCATGTTGTTCCTTGGATATTTCTGTCGATGTATCAGAATTTCTGCATGGCCTAAACCGTAGTAAACGACATCATGCCGGTTATTTCTGTATCACAGCTTTCTGCGCTATGTTCAGTTGGCAACAAACCATCAGATATTTCATCCTCCATAGTTTCGTCCTTAACAGATGATCTTTCCATCTCGCTGAGTTTCCTAAAGAAATCTGTTATATTTTGTTTCAACATAACACACTACTGTCGCGCTTTAGACATCGATGGATCAATTTACTACACAGCACCAGGAAACAATTCAATCGGAATACCTCCATAGTTTCTGCAATACTCCAACAGATCTCCATCATAAAGGTGCTTGTATTCAAACAATATTCTCCATAGATATAGGATTAATTGAGATTATGGAGAAAAGTCAAAAAAGACGATCTGATCAACCTAATTAAAAAACAAAAAATAAAAAAGTCACGCATTGGGTTCGAGAAATCGCGGGAAGCACAGATAACTTGCGTGATCTTTCCCCCATTGGCTTTTAAAAGTTGCGTGACTCTCTATCACTTTTGCGAGAAACCCGCGATCCCGCGGCCTGGCAGCATCTCTGTAACTGTAATATCGAGTCATTAGGCATGTAACATTCAGTAGATATGTAAGGGAGGCAAGATGATATAGTACTAACTTGTACAATTACAGGTCTCAGAAAGTATTTGCATTTAATGTTAGCATACAAGTTATTTCACCACCACTCCCCTGTCCAGTCTTTAAAAATTCTTCATGTACCTCAGTTTGCATATTTTTCCTGACACATAAAATGATAAAGAGAAAAACATGTTGTGCAGCACTTTAATGAAGTTTTTGCCTCTTGAAATGGTCCAGAGTAAAAAATGCAAGCAAAAATTATACTAGAAATGCCTTTTAAACCTCACTTTGATAAAATCCACATTCATTATTCTAACAATATGTAAGGTGCTTGTGCCTCAACAAAGCAGTACCAATATCTGCCAATAAATGAAAAGATTTGAGATCACTTAGAATTATTCTAGGTTCTGTGGCAGGCACACAAAAAAATTTATTAAAAAAGAAAAATAAAACAAACTAGGAACTATTTTCTATCAGCTATGTTTTGAGGGCCACCTGAACCAAATTGCATTAGCTGCATCATACCAAAAGTGATTGTATGTGATTACATTTAGACTTCATATACATGGGGTGAAATGATACACCTGTGCCACATATCAATATGTATTGCACTATACAACCTACAGACTTATCATCTGTTCATATGTCATTCTCATCCTTGACAGGATAACAAAAATACTTCCAAACAGACTGCCTGCTAGTCATTGGTTGTTCTTATTAAACTTTTTCAGCCATTCCAGGCTGCCCCATGTTAGTGACCATGCTCTTTGTTTTGCACTTCATGAATAAAATAAAAATCTTATTACCAATTTCATCTCTTCACTTAAATTTGGAATGCATTACGGTGTTATTTTCAAAACAGAAGAAATAGTGCAATTTCCTCATGCAAGGAAAATCTTATATAGAACAGGTTCGGGTGCAGGTGTGGAGATGACTAACAACCGAACCCCTCACTTGACTTCCTGCAGATGCAAAACAACTGCCATGACCACAGGTACTTGTTTCTGTCAGTAAAAAAGGAAAACTATTGACAACACCCACTCACCTTCTACAAATTAACAGAATGTGACTAACTTGTGCAGTTTAAAATCGGCCCCACTCGCTATTCCATACTAATATTTGTATCCCCTGGACTGGAGCAACAATAACCACCAATCAGAACTGAATGTAGCATCTTTCATTGCATGACACACTGGAGGTGTCCAAATTCAATCCAAGTAGACAAGATACGAAACAACAGAGAAACTTCGCATAAAAAGTGGCTATTAAATGATCAGTAAAGTATGTTTTCAATGGCAGAATGTGCTGATGGGATATAAAAAAATAGCACAGATTCAGCAGGCGAGGGGAGGGGGGCAGATTTCAAACTGTGCTCTGTGCTAGTTAGTCACCTTGTGTTAATTTGTGGAATGGGAGTGGGTATAGTGTTTCCCAAAGACCTTTTTAGGATGATGTTGTACCATACTTTTTAAATTCAGCACCATACCATTTTTTTCTTCATGCCACGTCATTTTTTTTAAAAATCCTGCCATGCCTTTTTCTCCAACAATTTGCCCTTTTTGGGGTTGCAAAATGTCATTTTTTGCGTCTCGCTAACAAAAATGGTTGCTTATGTCCATGACTGTTTATTTGAACTGCTGGCGACAGTGTGTCCATGCACTGAACAGCATTTGACATGCTGGTGAGTAGATATGATTAAAGGTATTATCTTTTCCAACTTGAATTGTATTTGCAGCCTATGGTATGGTCTCGTCAAATTTCTTTATTCTAAATGACTCGCCGATTATTGCCCATTCATCGGAGAAGGTACAACTAATTGCAGTGATTAAATAAAGGTAAGTTACAACCTCTGCCCGTATTTATAACTGTGTAAACCTTAAATAAACTCCCACACTTATTATCAACTTTATGACAAAATGACGTCTGTGAAAAGGAGACTGAAAGAAATGGAGAGGGAAAAGGCAAAAATTGCAAAGATGAGTCTTTCAATATCAGCATTTTTAAATGGTGGCAGAGTTACAGTGACTGAAAGCTACACTATGTAAGCTGCACAACTAGTAAAGTTAACTGAATTTATCAATTGGTTAATCTTTCAAAAGTAGGAACACTGGATTTGCACATGACCAATTCCACTTGCAGATTTTTAGAATAGTTACCTATTTGAGAATCGATAATGTATCGTATCGTAGGCTGTGTATCATGAATCGTATCAATACGCGGCACAGGTGTATCGTTTCACCCCTAGTCAATAATGTTTCTTTTTCACTGAGAGAAACAAATACCTGTGCCAGTGACAGCTCTCTTTGATGAATTTTCAATTTAAAGAATAAAAAGATAAATGGCTAATAATTATTCCTGACTGCTGAAGATTAAAGTAACCTATATAGGGTAAGTATTGTTTTGTATCGATTCTTCTCCTCTTGTACCGATATGTGTATCGATATGACAAAATTACTGATAAATCGATATATCAATGAATCAATTCACCCCTACCATTCAGTGCAAAATGGGTTTTACACAATCCACTAATAGACTGACTGACTGACTGAGAGATTGATCAATCAATTCATGGACTAAGTTCCATATTTCTTTTAATGTCCCAGTCCATCAGGATTGGAACCATACACTGTGTCTGATATGTAACACTACTAACAGAAGACTGGTTACCAACTTTATCAATGCATATATCAAGAGTGAGGTATATGGCTACACTACTCTTCTATTTGCATGGAATCATGTGACTTCAATGCATGATCAATGTGACATCAGATCATAAATTTTGTAGTATTTTAATTCTGTTCTGTTTCTTTAATTCAGACGTGTGTCATTTCTGTGGTAAATAAAAGTGTGTACCTTTTGTAACATGGCATATTACACTAAAATTCCAACTTGCTGACTGGAAAGTGGAACTGCATTCAGCAAGATGTTGACAGGTATCAAGTTGGCCAATTTGAACTGGAACAATGACTTCCGACTTTTGTCAATAGTCCTTTTATCACAGTAATGACTTCTTTTTCATGTTCACCTGGTTTAGGATCATGTATGTTGCTTTTATTTTTGTTACTTCTATTGTTGAGCTTGTTTTTGTATTTGATGATTTTCTCATTTAATTTTGTGTGCATCACAAAGAATCTTAATTTGTGAATTTATCCATAATAGCAAATTTCTATGTGAAATTTGAAATTCATACATGAAATACCTGAGGTCACGGGTTATCAAGATCTCTGGATATTGTTGTGTCTAAGTAAATATGCATATTTTAATGCACTTTTATAATAATCGCTACCATTATCATATTCAATGTATTTGACTCAGATGTGCTTCTCCAAGACTTCTGCAAACAAGTTTCATGTCATTACAGGGTCTAATAAATCTTGGGCCTGAAGCCCATGGTCTACTTGAATGTCAAGTCTGGTCTACTTGAATATCAAGTCTGGTCTACTAGAATGTCAAGTCTGGTCTACGAGAATGTCAAGTCTGGTCTACGAGAATGTCAAGTCTGGTCTACGAGAATGTCAAGTCTGGTCTACTAAAATGTCAAGCATGGGCTACCAGAATGCCCAGTCTGGGCTACCACACTTTTATGTGACTAGCCAATTGGCTCAATATAATATCATGAATTCTTTTATATTTTTTCAAACTATATATACAGAAATACTTTACAAAGGGTAACAATTGTTAATATAATTGTTAATGACACACAAGTGGGTAACAGGATTGTCCTGAAGCTGACAGTTTCTTGTCCAAGTGCCTTCTTTGCCTTCTCTGAGCCACTAAATTTACAGTGGTCAACCAATTCCTTTTTGAGGTCCGCTGGGCTATGATCTGCTTTTGAAATTTATTGGCTCCTGTACTGACTGTAAGGATCAAAAGGCCTATATTTATTCTGTATATTTAAAAGTTTTGTTCTAATTCTGCACAATATGCATATGATTTCATTTGAAGATTGCCTAATTTTTTGCTTAATATACACTTATAACATATACATTACATTTCAACAAGTCTAGCTTACCTGTTTATATCCCAGGTGTAGATACAGCCATCAAAACCAGATGTTACAAGCAAGCCCAAATCTGAAGCGTATTCAATATTTTTCACCCAATTCGAATGGCCACGGAATTTGCGCACCTTGTTTTTCAGATATCTGCAGTCCCATAAGGCAACTGTTGTATCATCAGAGCAAGTCGCAAAGAGACGATCATCCAAAAACCTGCAAAATCAAATGTGTCAAAATGTAAAGGAATACAACTTATAAGTCGATTAGAACTGCAAACTGCACAGACCCAGATCTGATATCGCATAATACACTGACAGATCTGGGTGTATGCAGTTTGTTAGGAGTAATCAGTAGAACAAACAACACAGACTCTGATCTGCTGCTGCATTATGCAACGACAGATCAGGGTCTATGTTGTTTGCAGTTGGATTCTTCTTATAAGTGAGTATATATGGTACATGCTATATAAAACAAAATAATTATTTTCTTCCAAATTAAAGTTCAGTTAATAACTGGAAACAGGCTGGAAAAATTATCTTGCCTACAAAATTCTACTGTACATTTCTGAAGTAGAATTATGTAAATAAGTTTTATTACAAGAGTGTAATTAGTAGTGGAGACCTTAGGATATTGTGCTAATGGACAAAATATTAATAAAAGACCCAAAATTTTCAAAACAAACCATAGAGTTTAAACTAGAGCACTGAACATGTAGGTACAATTAAAATCAGAACATTGTTCTCCTTCTGGCTAAACACAGACATTTTTGCTTTTTGGTGTTTGTGTGTGTGCTACAATTGATATTGAAAGTACTATTACACATGTATATAACAGTACTATTATACATGTATATACAACAGTACTATTACACATTTGCATATCAGTACTATTATACATGTGTATACAAAAGTACTATTACACATGTATATAACTACTATTACACACGTATATAAAAGCAGATTCATCCATAACTAAAAGTTATCAATACATATATCTTATTTACAAAAAAGGAATCAATGCATTCAACATTACTATTTACTACTGGGGGCAAGATAATTGCTATGGTGGAAGGTAATAAAAGAAATGAATGTGTTAAATTCTTCATTAAAATTTAATAAATAGTGCCTATAAAGATATATTATGTCCAATTTCAAGGAACAGTGCTAACTCTGAATACATACCGACTTGTATAAACTAGAAATGCGCCCATACGACATGGATGATCTACACCAATGTGGTGCAATTTAAGGCAAAGTTCTGAGCCAAACAGGGGCCATAACTCCATAAAATGAATAAAATCAAACCTGATTGAGGTCCTTTTAATATAAAGCCTCATACCAAATATTGTGTTTGTCCATAAAGTTGCTTCAAATGTTATTGTGTGGAAACTAAAGGACAATGTTCTAAGTCAAACAGGGGCAATAACTCCAAAAAGTATTTTCTGGACAATGGTGAAAATCAAATCTGACCTAGGTCTTCATAAAGTAAGCATTATATAAAATGCTATTTAAATCCATCAAGTCCTTCAAAAGTTATTGAGCAGAAACTGAATGGCAAAGCTTTAAGTCAAACAGGGGTCATCACTCTGTAAACTTCACCTGAAAAAAAAGTAAAAATCAAACTTGAAGTCTTCTTATGGTAAAGCCTCATAGTAGCTTGGTTTCCATCCATAAAATCCATCAAACGTAATTGAAAACCAAAGTTTAATGTGCAAACAGGGGACATAGCTCCAATTAATGTGCAGGGAAACGCTGAAAATCAAACCTGACCTAGGTCTTTATAATGTAAAGCCTCATAGCAGTTTGTTTCTATCAATAAAATCCTTCAAAAGGTACTGAGCACAAACTTAATGGCAAAGTATAAAGTCAAACAGGGGCCATAACTATATAGAATTTTGCCAAATATTAGTGAAAATCTAATTTGATCCAGGTCTTCATGAAGTAAAGCCTCATACAAAATTTGACTACAATCCATGAAATCCTTCAAAATTTATTATGTGGAAACTAAACATGCAAAGTTATAAGACAATCAGGGACCTTAACTCTGTCAAATTTTGAATGAAAATGGTAACAATTTCACTTTACCTAGATTGTTTTAATGTAAAATCTCAGAGCAATTTTGGTTTCAATCCATAATATCCTTCAAAAGTTATTGAGCAGATACCAAATCACAAAGTCTGAAGTGAAACAAGGGCTATAACTCCATAAAATGTTGTTGGAAAACATTGAAAATCAAAATTCACCTTGGTCTTTTTAATGTAATGTGTCATGCCAAAGTTTCACTTCAATCCATTAATTAAGTTATTCAGTGAAAACTAAATTAATGATTTGTGGGATGTGACAGACCAACATGGTCATCACTATATGCCCCTGCATAGATAAAGCAAGGTATGCAAAATTTAAGGCGGAATGGGAATGGTCTGCCTGCTGTATTTCTATGTTTTATTGGAAAGTTGTTTACATGTTGTCGTTCATATTGGACGACGGATCAACAAATTTAACAAATATGAAAAGCCTTGATGCCACAATGCTCTCTGTAAAATCATGTGCAAACTAGTGAAGTGGTTTTTTTTGAGGAGCTAAAATTGGACATTGCACCAAGGATGGTACACAAAAACCATAACAGTAACTCATTTGGCCATACTTCCAGGTAAGCTAATAATAATATTGGTTTAGTAGATTACTAAATTCACCTAACATTTACCTTTACATATGCCAGACATTTAGAATTTTTAACTGAGGCTCATTCTAATCAATCGAGTTTATATACTTATTCTCCCTTTATCACTGAAAGCATTTTTTTTTGAGATAGAGAGATGCAAAACAAGATTAATGTTCACCATGCTGAATACCAGACTGAGTGTTCTCCAAAGGGCAATTGACCATCATGGTCCCAATGCATCATCATTTCAAGCCACAATGCTGTAGAACCCAACAAACCGCTATGCATCAATGCTGGTATGCTATGATTTTACTGCTATATTTTCAAAATTATTATAATAAATAAACAATATGTCACTCTGGGTCCATGCTGGAATCTAATATTTGGGCAAAATGACTTCACTCTCCAGACAGAATAGCACGAAGTTGGAGAAAATAGGGAAAAATAAGCACCGAAAGTTAAAAATTTATGATGTTCAGAACAGTCACTTTAAACTTCTGTTTTTGAATATTTTCATGTCAGATGATTAAAATACCAATCAAAAACTATGCATTTTTTTAAAAATATGAAAACTTTTCTTATTTTGCATCAACACAGTTGTTGCATAAAATAATTAAGGTATTAACTGGCAACCTGGAAAAAAGATTACAGGCTAAAACAGGCAACTGTTTCCATAGCAGAAATCCTCTTTTCATACCTTTATAGGATGAATTATAACATACAAATTATTCATTTTATTAGCAATGGACCTGGATATGTAGATTAAGTCATAATTCACTTCAAACTGGGCTATACAATTTCAAATTTTCAATCATTATTGTCAAGGATCATGTGTGAATTTTCTGCGGGAATTTGGCTGATATCATGATTTTTCTGGCATTTATGAGCATCAAATTAGCACCAAAATTGAATACAGAGCATAAGTTATTTTTCTAACTTTACACCTTCCTCTTTGAAGGGAAAATTGACACAAAAGTCAGCATTTTATTTTGATTGATAAGTGAACTCCACCTTTTTGGTGTGCTTAGGCAAAATGACAAATCTGAGGCGACTTTTTTGCCTAAATTGCCACCTAGCATCGACTCTGGTCACCAAACCCTATCCCTAGAGTAACACATTTTCCTTCTGTTTCTGAGCCATAAAATTAGGATAATCTATGCTTATATATGATCATGGATTAAAGTCAAACACCACAAAAGTACCCAGTGCACACCTAGCACCATGCTGACTCAGACAGGAAGAACTGCTGCAGAGTTTGCCAATTCAAGTTCCAACAGCGGCATTTCTCCCATGACGGAACAAAATAATGGTTGGAAGATTTCCTATCCTTGAGTGGAAATCATGGAACTGAATGGTAAATCTTCCACACTGATATCTTTGGTTTACTTAGCAATGGGTAGGGTTGGGTGTGGGTGGGGTGGAATCACTTATATTTTAAGCTACTTGACAAATATTTTCATGTTCTAACTTCTATTACTTTTGTTTTTTAATTTTTATTGTTTATTGTTGCTATGTTTTTCATGAACATAATGTGATGTGGAAAAAAGTTTTGTGAAAGCATGCATATCCTCCACGAGTTATTTATACATAGTAAATTCTAAGCAAGAAAAATTAAATACTCAGTTTGATCAATAAATCTTTACTTCAACAAGATGCTGCCTAAGGAATTTCTCTGTGTATCCAAGTAAGAAAGCAGCAATTTTTTTTGGAAATTTTAACTGTTTCATTAATATTATTCAAAGAAGACTGTAAATTATTGCTTTGTTTAAATTACAAATATTTTTCCAACAGTAAGTAACTTATCGTTTGCAATCGGAATAAATATTAACCTCACATTCCACAGGCAATATTTTCATAATAAGCTTTATATAATTAATTACAAATTATATCAGGTAGTTATGTGTCTGTTGTTTACATTCAATAATAAGCTTTGTATTTTCATGTTTTTCAGACTGTGAAAGAACCTTTACAACAAGGAACAGGATAAAAAGTAACTAGAAAACCATAGGGTATGACAGTATATAGTCCCTGAATGCAGATAAAAGGCTGGAAGGGTTAATATATCAAACAATAAATGTTTTAAATTTAGCAGTAGAGGACAACCAGAGCTATGAGTGAGGGTGTATCACAAAGGGCTCCGCTCACTACGATTCGCTCTACAGGACCTTAAATAAAAGAATTTGCATTGGGAAACCAAACGTAAAAGAAGATGGGCATTTAGGAGCCATGACTCATCTACAAGATGATGTGAAATGCTTGAATCGCAACTTTGTCAAGGTCTCATCAATACAAGCAACGTCCAATGTAAAGATAAAGAGATGAAGTTGATTGACAAGGACCATAACTGTGTCTAAAATGGAACAGTCTCATATATAAATTGGCATGCATTAATTAACACGTTTCCAACTAAATATATCTTACCTCACACAGTTCACACAGTCATTGTGAGCCTTATTTCTATATCCAATTAGTTTCCGATTGAACGGGTCAAAAAGTAAAATACTCCTTCTTTCACAGGCTACACCTAAGACAGACCTGTAAAAGCAAATAAAACAATATTTAAAAAACAGTTTCTTTCAATAAATGCTTAGTATTCTAGTTATACTTCTATTACTGTTTTACAAATGATGACCACAATACCATAACACAGGCATGTGCAACTTCCTCCAAGGTGCTGGCCTGACAGCGATATTTGAAGCCACACCGTATGATGTAAATGTCACCTGATAAACCCTGCGAACCATAGGCTGCATATGCCTGCCATAATATATATATATATATATATATATGATAGAATCTACATGGCTAAACTTTTCTCATTTCTCAATTATTGTCACCTCATGTCGGCTACCCCACAAGTCTGTAGTGCAAAATGCTCCTATGGTCCTCTCAATAAATATTCTTTTTGTCTAAACTCATCATAAACATTTCTTAGCTCAGTGCTTCCATTGAGAATAAATCAAACATCAAAGACCAATATTTAAATTTGCAAATCACCCCAATCATGTCTCAAAGTTTAAATCTGGATTAATACAGAAGTTGCACAACATAATTCAGATACTAATGCACACTCAAGAACATGCACAGATAGGAAGTATCCATGCAGAGCTCAAAACATCATATAGCCCGATGCCAGGGGCCCTTCTAAATCTAGATCAGGCCCCAACCATATTCTAAGTGAGATGCCCGTCATGCTTGTCAAAAGAAGTGTTATGTAACTTGCCTGAAAGAAACATTGAGTGTGGAAAAGTGATTATTTTAAAACCACTTGTTCTGGGCCAGTGTAAAAAAATTCTTTCAGCACTGGCATCACATCTTTTTTATTTTTGAAAAGCTGAGCTTCAGTGTTGAATTACAACTGTAGTTAACAGTACTGGGTCCCTGAATCACTGAATTGTGAACAGCATCAGATTGCAAATCAATGTTCCTAAAATCAACCGAGAAAAGTAAACAGTACAAAAGTGGTTTATCTGAAGTGTTAGCCTTTCCATCAATGAAGCAATAGTTCCTCTGGGTATATTTCTGTTTCCTCCACCATATGTGCATCAAACTGGCTTTCTATCAACCCTACCCATCTGCCCCATATTAGGATAGGTGCTTCTTGTATATAAATCCTCATACTCAGTTTTAAATCAGAGTTATATATTATTTTTGTGTGCCAGTGCAATCTGTTACTAATTCTAAATTTTTTCACTAGCAAAATTTAAGCTTTTGTTGGATGTCAACTAGCAGCTACCTCATGGACCCAACAGAAAACATGGTCTGTTAACAGTTACCATATATACTCACCTGAAAGTCAGATCAAACTACAAACTGCATAGATCCAGATCTGCCATCACATAATGCACCAGCAGATGTAGGTTTTTGACTTATTTTGTTTATTGGAGAAATAAGAACTCCTATGTGTATCATCATAAATCATCATTAGATCAGCTGTTTTTCAGTGTCATGTGCAGATATATTTTCATTTTTGGGTAATTATAAATCTGTGCTATTCCAATGGTAAATTTACATAATTTCTTTGGTGCTCAGTGCAAAGCTGCAGATGAGACTGATTCTTGTAAGATCTGCCAACAGACCAACAGAAAGTAGTTAATGTATCTAACTCTGATAAAGAAAACTGAATGCCCAAGATATTTGAGATTCGTGGAACTAATTATGGAATCAGGCATTTCCCATAAGCTGCAAAACACGAAAACAATGGCATATAAATTGCTGTATGTACAGGGCTCGAAAAAAGGATTTATTTTCACTAACCCACAGGATCACCAAAATAAATTGTTTACTGATCCTGCTAAAACCAAACAGAAGCCAGTTAAGTTTCTACTTTATTATTCATTAGCATCAACTCAAAACAATAACAACTGTATTTCACCAACAAGACTCACGAAAAGATGAAAGTTCAATTCAAGCTTCTTTAAGACACTCTTGTAGCAAAAATGCCACAATTTGCTCTACTTCTGAGGACCCAACTTTCTGTTTTGATTTCACATATCACTGTCATTATGTGTAGAAGCCTGCATTGTGTGATTCCAGGGATGATTTATGAAAGTTTTTACACCCATCAACGAATGAAGTACCCTGCGCACTTCTGTATTTCTCTGAATACTCTGAGCAGAGAGTGCACAACATCACAGCCTCTCCTGGGTCATACTTCAGCCATTTGTGTTCATTTTCCCAGCATTTCTGGTACTTTCTTAGTCTCTTCATTTTATCATATTTGCGATCATGCTCTCTTGTCATCATCTACTGTTTCGGTAGCAGTTGCGCACCTTGGAAATACTTTAATGTGTTTACGATTGTCACCGCACAATGCACTGAATGCTTATCAACAACGATATAAACATTGAAACACATTCTTCAGTATGATTCTGCATTATTCTTTGAATCGGCAAATGTGACCTTTTCCAATTGGTCAATACTAGCCAGAGACCTTATACCTTTTGTTATCATCAGTAACAAAATCAGTGCTTGGGGGCAATACACCAGGCTAGTTCCACGTGCGCAAAGACTGTTTTGACAAAATTCACACTAATATACTTCATGAGTCGATGAATAGTTTAATGCCCATCTATTTGCGCATTGAGCAATAATCCGGAAACATGTCAAACAAATGCCTATATTTGATCAAAAGTTAATCCAGTCAAGTTATAACTGATTCTGAATTTTTAAATGTTTAGCCAACTGAAGCAAATTAATCGCCAATAAAACACAATTAAAGTTTGTCCACTTACCTACGACAACTGACTTTGCAGACTTTTGTATTTTCCACAGTTTTGTCTAATTGATTATAATTTGATGGGCAATCAAACAAACGCTGATATCTGACCAAAAGTTAATCCAATCAAATCATAACTGATTCCCTCTTCTGCTTCTTATAATAAACATCAAAGATAATCTCGAAACAATCTAAGCTTGATTCAGTTATGCACGCCTAAGTGTGACATCAGTGACCTGTTAGCTCTGCCCAGTTCATATTTATTTTACATAGGTGCGATATTATTGGTCGATAAGGTGTAAACAATACTTTAGCAAATGTCATTCACTGACAGGACAGCACACGCACAGTAGGAAATTATGCCAGAGGCGAATCAAGGGTAATTAAAACTGATGCTCCGGCCCAATTACTGTGTACCATAAAAACGCACAGACTGGAATTTCCATGCATCAGAAATGAGTCACATTTAAATTCCAAGTATCAAATCTACGAGGGTACGCATCTATTGAGAATTCTGATGACCACTAGCATCTATACATGACACTGAAAACCAGCTGATTTTATGATGATTTATGACAATTAACATTGGAGTTCATATTCCTCCGACAAACAAAATAAGTCCCAAAATATTGGCACTATTGTTCTAAATACGGTATAAGATAAAATGCAAGAATTGCAAACATCGTGTAAGGATTTATAATATGATGGATTAAAAATGTTTAACAAAGAGAGGTGTCAAATCACACACGCATGTAATCAGTCTTTGGATGAAAATGATTATTAGGCATCGACAATCGATTAACAGGTATCTTAATCTCCTTGTCTGCTAAGATCTATCCTATGCAGCTTAAGCTAATGTTGATTTTGTGTTCTACGGCACAGCAACACAAATAAGTTATTTAGTGCCAAGGCAATTGGAATAAAGTGCTTTGCTCAAGGACACACCATGGTAGCCAGCCCAGGCTGATCCGATGATAGGATTCAAACCCTCATCCTTTTCATCATGAGTCCAGCATGCTAACCATGTCAACATGGCCATGATCGCACCCGCTTAATATGCAAATGCAACGAGCTGAATGGAATACGGCTCTCTCATTGGTTAACCAAAAATGACATACTACGCCTACTGATACCCTCATTTTCAGTCAACCAATAAGGGGGCAGAATTCCATTTAGTACGCTGTACCTGCATATTAAGCGGGCGTGATCATGGCAATGTCGACTGGTAGTGTGGGAAAATGGTCTGGCATTCGTTAAAGGTGTGGTAGTAAGTAAAAACTTTGTGTTGGCATAAAAAGTCGAATGCCTGAGCTAAACATCGGCACCAAATTTATTATGCTATGCAAAGTGTAGCTTGAAAGGTCAGCATCAATTCTTAAATAGGTCGTGCTAGAAAGGAGAGAAGTGTCCTACCTTGTAGTTTTATATAGTACATGTATGACTGATAGGTAAATTATAAGCAACAATACAAGCACCTAATTTAGTCTAGTAAATACCTTTTTTGCAAAACAGGATGTACCTGCACATTCCACTAACAGATTTTAGTTAAATAATGCAGCGTTTTCCATTTAATACGTTCTGTATATGATATCTGGCTATACCACACCCACCCACACTATGAAGCTTGTTCACTTTACCAATAGCTCTTAAACAAGGTGGGAAAGATCAGATGAAACTCGGGCTAGTCACTCTACAAATCTTTCTGAAGCTGCGCTCGCTTCTCCTAGGATTCGATTATTTCATATTAATACAAGCTGATAAAACACTTAACCATGGTTCTCTACTTAAACTATATTACCCGTCTTTGGAAAAATCGAAATTGAAAACGCCTCCATGGTGTGTGTGATCCACCGTCTTTCCTGGGTTCCAAGTATCAACTGCTCGCACCGACGACGCCACTAAACCATGTAGTTTTGAGAATTCACCAACAAAACGTGTATGTCCAATTTCTCGTGATACAGTGTGGTTTAAACAACAATTTCTTCTTCGTTTCATTGTGAATTTTAACAGAACTACTGTGTCGCCATTGCCGAAGCTTAGACTGTAGCACCGTTCATACTCTTCTACAGAAAAGAGAGACAAGGGGAGACCAGACTCTAGACTGGTTTGCTGTCGTTGTTGTTAACATATTCTTCACTGTGTTTTACCTCCCTTGGTGAAGATACAACCACTGTCACAACGATTTAAATTTGGTGATATCATGCAACTGGTAATTCTCTTTGTTTTGGTTTGTTCCGGTAAATCTAGGGACCGTAGCGAAATCTTTTTAATGATGTCTCGTCTGTATGTATACAAAGGGTTCAGATAAACTGAATAAATAAGATTCTAAAAAGAAATTAAACAGTAAGGATATTTATTTGATGAAAAGGTGACTGGAGATCTCGGCCCATGACACACTCGGCACATTCCGGAGTCGGTCCATAACAAAGTCGTCCCATTACATATTCGGTTCATACAAATTTAGTTAAGAAATCATCACTGTCATGGGTCGGCCCTTACTATCAAACAATGTCGGGTTCGTTATTGAACAATACATATTTATTATAAACATGTTATTTACTAACTAAGTAGTTAATCATTAATGATTTTGCAAACTTTACGGGTTTAATTAACCGTAATGAGTAAACAAACAACACTGTAAACTATTGTAGAACGCGCCTGTTATTTTGAAGGATTAGACAAAAGATTGTTCTCAAATAAAAAGTGAGAAAAACCGTGACCCTCTTTTGTAAATAGGCGTTTTGAGTAAAAATAATAATAATTTAAAAAAACATGAATCGGCCTTTGATCTTTGCATCACCCGATATATATATATATATATATATATATATATATATATATATATATATATATATATATATATATATATATATATATATATATATATATGCCTCCCCCCCCATTAAATGATCATATCAACGCATCAGTGGGTATTGACCACTGTGTCGAGTGTACCTGAGTTGTAACTTCAAAGCAGCATACACTTGCTTGTGACTCCTGTAACTTATGTCAACACAGAGTTTGTAATACAGGTATGTTACAATAATATTTTGGTACCCACTATTCGGTACTGAACGCCTACATAACATGTATGACTTGTACTTTAAATGAATACTAAAAATCATGCACTGAACATAAAGAAACTTATAAAGATAAAAAAATATATACGAAATAACCATTGACAAAGGACATTGTATCCACGTTACTATTATATAAATCGTTGACCGACCTAGTGATAGGCCGAGTACGTAATGGGCCGATTTGGGCAGTCCGATTTTGTTATGGGGTGAGAACCTTAGTGGACCGATTCTGCTATGGGCCGAGCAGTCCCGAATTCGATCAAATTACCTCAGTCTGAACAAGCAGACTATGACAGTGATGGACTTAAAACCCAAATGCAGCATTATGAAACAGAAAAGAAATCTGACATAGTAGTCAGCAAAGTACTGATTCAAGAAAGTTAAACTTTTGCAGAGCTCATGTTAGTAAAAAAAAATAATCTTAGTTTGGAGCAGAGATATCCAAGAGATAATACCTATGAGCTGTGGGAAATTATACATAACAACCATAAAGAACAGTTTCCCAACTTGTTCCAGCTGGTTAAGCTCCTTCAGACAACATACTGTGAAAGGGATTTCTCAGTACAGAACAATAATCATACACAGATAAGGAACAGATTAACCTCAGAAACATCAACAGATTAATGCTTATACAAATAGAATAGACATCTTTTGAGGATTTTGATTTCAGCTTTAACAGAATGGAGCAGACAGAAAGAGAGACGGATGTTTGAGTGTTAAGTAAATATTGAACTATGGCCGCTTCCTCCCCTCCCCTTTTTTTCCCCTACTCCTCACTTATTTTGATGACAAGGAGGAGCTCCCCTCTTTTGATAAAATCCTGGCAGCATATCTGCAGTAAAGCTAAAAATATTTAGAAAGCGTTGAAATATTATGTAATAAATACAAAACCGCATTCGTGTTTTGTTCTGATTTGAGGGAAAGAACTCATTTTATATGGCTTTTGAATACGTCTCGGCCTGACGGCCTTGACGTATCCCTATGCCATATCAAACTTGTTTATTGCGCTGTCTCATAACAAAACATGTATGCAGTTTTGCATATTTACCTTCAAAAATGAATCACACTCCCACAGTGACACTGCTCCTAACTTGATCATTCCAACTACTGAAATAATCACATTCTGCATTTGATATATGGAGTAAAATCTGACTTCAAAGAAACTTTGCCACTAATCTTGAAGTAGCCACTAATCTTGAATACAAATGAATAGAATAGTTTATTCAGCTTTAAACATATATATAGTGTTATGTATGATGTTTATATAATATTATAAATATTTTAGGAAATTATAAATGTTTCTTCACTTTAATATTTGCTGAAATCTTAATGTTATCAGGAAAAACATGTTTAACTAGTGTCCATGAATTAGGTTGTTTTGATCAATATGTTTTCTCAATTTGAAGGTCAAGGTTGATTTTTGTTTACAAGTAAAAATTCCATTAAGATGACTCATATTCTAGAACATTCTGTCATGTGACCAATCTTTATATATACCATGCTTGGTGGACATTTATTCAGTTTTGACATTACCATCAGTCTTGTAAAGAGCTATTACAGTTGTGAAAATTCATTCCAAATTCTAAGAGAGGAATTATTTTAAATATTCATTGGATTATAACAGTGCTCATAAACTTTTGGATTTTGGATTTTTAATTAATGATTTTGGAATTTAACTGAACTTATTCAGAGATTTTGGAATACTTCATTTTGACATCAGCACATCAAGATTTCTAGTACATCAGGACTTTGGAGACCATTAGCACATCATAACATTCAAGGACACAGCCGTGAATTCTGAACATTCTATATTTATGACTTGTGATTAGAACAATCATTCTTATTGGATTATTAGGATTTCAAAACACATTACTGTAAGTGACTTTTTTGATTTTTCATTTTAATTATCTTGTAATAAATTGCTTGTTGATTTTTACTTGATTTGTTGGTTTCACTTTCTTTCTGTTACATTTTTCTTAGACCATAGAGTCGTAACAATAGTTTATAGCCTTACTGTGAACAGTGTTAACATTATGTTCTTTCACAATAAATGTATTTACAAATATTTATAACACCTCCCGGTTACTCCATCAAGTCGTTCCCCCCGCAACTCCCGCGAAGGTGGAATGGCTGTCATCGCAAAGAACTCCATAATCCACCGTCTTAACCACACTACAACCTTCAATTTCTAACCTCCCATTCATGTCAAAAATCTTAGAAAACGTTGTTCTATCCCAACTTGTATTTCATCTGAATTCAAATTATCTTTTTAGCAATGTACAGTCTCTATATCACCCTCGCCACAGTACCGAAACTACCCTTCTGAAAGTAGTTAACGACCTTCTCTCTGCTTTGGATTGTGGAAAGATTACAGTCCTCGCCCTCCTTGACTTGTCTGCAGCATTTGACACAATGGGCCATGAGATATTACTTCCCCGTCTCCAGCATGTATTTGGCATTCACGATACAGCCTTACTATGGTTCAAGTTCTACTTAGTGAACAGGACACAAATTGTATCCGTAAATTGAAAACATTCCAGCACAGTTGATATATGTTCTGTTCTTGAAAACGTTCTCTTCATTCTATACACTCAGGCGCTCTCAAGTGTCATAGATCGTCATCGATCTTCATCCGGTGTCTCACCAATTGTACGCTGATGACACCCAAATATATAAATCTAGCCACCCAACTGAAGCTGATGCTACTATCCAAGGCGTAGAGAGGTGCATTTCCGATGTGAAGCCATGGATGACATGTAAGAAACTGCAGATGAATGATAAAATTGAAGCCATTCTTATTACAGCACAAAGACTTTCTCATTCATATCCTTTACCACACAAAGACTTTCTCATTCACATCCTTTACCTCAGACAATAAGTATCAGCAACATCAACATTAAATTCACACAATCAATACGAAACCTAGGTGTTACACTCGACAGTTCTCATTACACCAACATGTCATGAACATATGCAAGGCTGCATATCTAGAGATGAGACGCATCAGCTCCATTCGCAATTTTCTTTCAGTTGATGCCACTAAAACACTTGTGTGTTCCTTAGTACTTTCAAGACTGGACTATTGTAATTCAATTCTATCTGGCTCGTCTCAGTATCTACTACAGAAACTTCAAAAAGTTCAAAACACAGCTGCTCAGATCATCCTTAGAGTATCAAGAACCGAGCACACCTTCCCCCTTCTCTGTACCCTACACTTGCTACCCATTCGATCCAGAATCAAAAAAAAAATTTGTTCTCTATGCTACATTTCGTTGACTGGCTCCTGTCCAAAATATATATCTGACCTCACCCACGAGTACACCACAGCGAGATACTTACGCTCCTCTTCCGACACTCGTATTCTCATTATTCCCACTATCAAATGGAAGTCATATGGACAACGTTCTTTTGCATACAAGGGCCCAGCTACGTGGAACGAATTGCTGATTGAACTTAGACACAAGGACACTGTGATCTCATTCAAGAGTGCTCTTAAAACTCATCTATTTCTACTGCAAGAACAGACTTAAAGACTTAATAATGTTTCTTTGCCTTGATTATTTTCAGCATGTTTTTTTAGTTTTCTAATTTCATGGTGTTTGTTTTTGTAATCATGTCTTTAAATATGTTTTTATGTGCTATCTAATATTGTAAAGCGCTTAGAGCTTCTAAATATTAGGCGCTATACTAAGTCCTCATTATTATTATTATTATCTACAAAAACAGTTATCGAGGAGCAAATAAAGACAGTATTGATCAAGATATTATGCTCTCTCTTAATTTCATTGAAAAATAAATGTATTTAGCTAGTCAAATAATTTTATCTTTTGACTGAGAAGAAAGATGGCCTAAACATTCTCATTCAAGGCAACAAGGTGTAATAACTGTTGTTTCTTCTACCCACATCTCTGATATACCTAAATTCAAATGAATTGGGTGATTCCACTTCTATTCTTTACCTATGCAAATTAGCTTATTGGGCTCTCCCACAGCAATGCCGAAATGACTGTGAACCACAAAAATCACCCTAGCTATTACTAGTCAGTTAAGTAACGTGTGGAATTTTTCCCTATGTTCCCGTTCAATCCCTATGGGGTTTGGGACTCCCACCACCCTGTAGTGAGTCTGTCATGTCTCCCGTTCATTCCATGGCATCATGCATGAATTTCCCATGGATTCGGTTGTGTTGTGTCCTTCTCCCTCTTTTGACCTCGTTTACCTCCTCTTTCCCCCACATCTGCGTCCAAACCTTCTGGGTCTTTGGACACCAGGATCCTCTCCAGTTTGGAGAGGTTTTGGGGTGTGCAGCCGGAAATGGACCTTCGGTTGTTCCCTCACTCAGCATTGGTTAAGGAGTTGTCACAGAAGTTGTCAAGAGGCCATGAGGTGGCCAAACTGCGAAAGAGGTGGTCTGTCCCCTCTACCATGCTGCGGCCCCTGATTTCTGCCTACAGTTACAGGGTCCATTCACCCGCTTGGTGAGGATTGTCATTAAGTCTCTTGTACATGTATGTCCTCTGCGTGTATTTTTAGGCTAGAAATTAGATTCCTTTATGTCCCTTTGTACTTTGGCATCAACTATTTAGATATTGTTTCAGTTAATTAGTATATTCATTGTCATCACCGTTAAATAACTCCAACGATCCAATGCTCCTTGCATTTGTAATAATGGATATATTGACTTTAAATTTTTAAAATATCTATTGTCTATCGTCTATAGCCATTTTATTATTATTATTATTATTATTATTATTATTATTATTATTATTATTATTATTATTAACAATGACACTATAGTAGAACTATCTAGAGACCAATCCACACATTTTCGGAGGAGACATACGAGTTGCGTCCCTTATCAGTGAGTAAGCGGTCATTATGGGAAAAATGCATTACGCTCAACTTGGTGTTCATTTGAATGCGTCAGAAAATATTAAAATACACTAACTATCCAATCTCAGTCTCATATCAGAGTAAACAGAAACTTTTACACAACATTCATAAAGAATGAAATCTGGAAAGTTATCGCATCATAATTTAAATTTGATAAAATGGGTTAGTTGCAAGATGATATACGTTTGTCTGCATGTAAAAGTCATACTATTGATTGGCTACAATGTTAAAGTATTTCAGGAATCGGATTATATACAGACAAAATCTCACACTGTTATCTTATCAGCTTCAAAAACAGAAACGACTTTACTTTTTGACCAAATGAACAAGATACATAAAACAGCTATACAACCACGTATCAAGTATTATATTTTTATGTGAGCTTTGAGACCTTGTATCATTTATTTTATCTTGTGATGTTTTAGAGTCTTCTTCTTCTTTCATTAAGCGTTCAGCTTTGGCTTTTTAAAAGTCTTGTTATCGTTTTTGCAAGATCCCTGCCGAGTGCAACTCAACCAGGATCTTTTGGTTTTTGCGAGTTCTCTGACGAGTGCAACTCTACGTGGATCTTTTGGTGTTTGCGAGTTCCCTGCCGAATGCAACTCTACGTGGATCTTTTGGTTTTTGCGAAGTAGCCGTTTGAGATTTTTGCTATCCTTGGATTCTTCTTATTTTTTGTCTTCTATATCCTCCATTTAATTTACAAATGAATTTGAAAAGTTAACTCATCATAATTTAAATGTGATAAAACGGGTTAGTTGCAAGATGATACACACTGTTACTGACAAGGAGTAAAACTAATTTGAAATGTTATTGCTTAAATAAGGCGATTAAGTTGAAAACATGTCTCGTGAAATTGCGAAAGAATAGAAGACATAACTGAGTTTTACAGAACTAGCAGCTATCGTAAACCTGTCAGAAGTCATACCGCAGAAAAATCTAAAACAAGCACGAATAACAATAGAAAAAGTACAACGAATATATGAACAAATACATAAAAACAAAGATACCAAAATGATGAAAATTTCAGATTAATCTTAAATACAAGAAAACGAATTCTATTAGCATTAAAAAGATAAACATTTAATCAAATACAACGTTAAAAATACCTGGTGTTCCATCGATTGAATTCTGCCGAAGGTGGATACATGTTGCAAATCATGAAGGACTTAGTGAAGATGACCTTCGTATTAATCATTTCGTTCCATGTGCCGTGACCTTTCTGATACGAATCACAAAAAATGCTTCCAAAGGTCAAATACATATTGTAGAAAAGCCAATGAAAACATATAAAAAAAGATAAAATACCTTTTGAAGATAAAATAGAAAATTATATGCATATCTTTGAAACAATGAAGATGGCTTACTTCATCATTAAGGAGATCTTGAATAGTATTGATTAATCTATTTGTCATCTAAGATATCAATTCATGATAAGCAGCCACTGCTGTAATTACAACGTTTGTAACAATTGTTGTTCAAGGCACCAATGCATCAAGAACGAAACCACCAGCACGCATTTTATTCATCAAGCGTTTTTCAATATGTTGTATTCCCTCCTTATTTAGTGCTGCCTTTTTAAATCAGTATGTTTGAATGTTAACAATAGAGCACTCAATGCAGACAGAGGTAATCCTAATTTGAATGACACAAATCCATTAAATGTATATGATGCCATTTGATGTCAAGCTATCGTCGTTCAGTTCATGCTGAAGACTAGGTTTTCGATTGGCAGACATCTGCTAATCAGTGGTGTAAATTACTAAATCTGACAATGATTTTTAAATGTTAGCAGCTCGAGCATTGATAAAAATATCATATACATTCTTGATTTACTTCTCGTACATTTTCCAGATTTTTCTCAGTGATTTTTTACCAGTTATCTTTTTGTATGTTTCATTTGCAATAGCTATATTCAATTCATGTTTGTACTCTTCAGTTTCTGTAGAAATGGAGGCATTGTTTTATTTTTGTCTTTGATAAGTTCCAATACTTTTTTCAGCTGTGCTTTGCCCATTCTAAGCTTTTTAAAAAATGGAAAATGACCGGGGGTGGTTGTGGTGATTTTGGCAATTCAGTCGAAAATCCTTTGTTTGTATGAAGATCCTGATGTAATAGATGCACAAGATGAAATTCATGTTGATAATACTGTAACTCTTGCTAATGGTTTTTCAGGGCAATGTCAATGACATTTTGAAGATGGTGTTCTAAGTAAAGGTGCTAGTGTTTCACGCCAAGTTTTTGACCTGTTGAAGGTGAACCTAAGGAAAAGCCTTGGAAGGTGTGAATTACAATATGAATTTGGAAAAAAAATAACTGAAATGAAACAATCTGTTATGAAAAACCTGATAGAAAAACAACTCAAATTTCTAGGAAATTCAACATCAAATCAATGCTAGCACGGAGCACTTTAGCAGGACAGACTGCAAAGGAATGAAAGGTGTTGGAGTTTTCTAGTTGGATCTATAACACAGATGGATAGAGTTTTTAAAGAAATAAACTGAAAACAAATCCAAAAGGTAAAGCAAAATTACCTTTAGGTCAAAGAATGTTACAGCTAGTTAAAGAAAAGGCTGTAACAAATGGCGATAATGCTTCAACAGGAGGCAAAGATGATTCGTTGGTTGACAAAATTAAAAAGGGCTTAAGAAAAACGATAATTATTTGTTTGAGGAAGCCTATAAAGCTGCAGCAGCAGCAACCTTTCCTGGAATTATTGTCAGTGCAGTGAGATGGATGCTAATGAGTGCTGGACAGGTGTCTCATTCCTTGATGAATATGCTATTTTGCTTGTTTTGGCATTAGATGGTTTGCTATTTACACTTTTGATCCAAGGGTGCAAACAGGATAAAAATGATTAGCGAAGTTCCTCAATGTAGTTGAGGGTTTTCTTGGTAATGACATCAGTGTAGATTAATTCATACTATATTTCAAAAGATACAGTATAGCAGCTGCAATCATTAGTATTACTATAAACGATTACTTGTTATTTCATAGTCAATTTCATGGTCAATATTGTTTTTCACGTTTCTAAATCGCCAGGTGTTATCAGAGAGAACGCGTGCCGGAGGAAACATCGTAATCATAATCCTTCTTTTCACCAAAATTGGTCTTCCTTTGACTTCCTTTCTGTATTCTAAAATTTCTTGTCGTTCTGTCACATATTGTTTATCAGCCTTTGGAATATCACCGATAATTGATGTATCTACATCAATAATGGAATTTAATTCAAGTGTAAACGAGTCTTTTGATTTCTGTAGATTGTTGTTGTATCCAACGATACTACCCATTGTCATAACCATGTTACTCTGTAACAAAAATATATCATCGCCACCAAGAGCATCCAATTTTACGTTTTAAATCTCTTATATATTATTGAAATTTTACTATAGTGTTTCATCTTTGTTGAAACCTTGCTGTCCTCAACTTAATAGGTCAATTAACTTTTAACAGTGTCTGATACTGTTTACTAGATTTTCTATTTTGTACATGTGCACCTGATATGAAGATTACATAACACACTATACTTTAATTAATAATTTCAATGCCTTCTTCTGTCAAACCGATTTTTTTTTCTGTAGAAATATAATAATGGCCAGCCTATTTTCTTGTATGTATCTTTCATCTAGCTGAAGAGGTAAACTGATTTTTGTTCTCCCCAACTTCCCATGATACACCTCTCATCTCAAACGTTTATCCCCAGTTTTGCATATCTCCTTGCTACCTAATTCTTGAGCTATCGTACTCCAGTAAGTCGTAACATCGTGTAATAGAGATCTTTATTATACACCTACCAATTTTCTAACCAAGAAAGAGCCAGAATTTTACCGTCATTTCCTACAAGCAGGAAATCGATACTATCGTTTTCCAAACCCGTATCACCATACTCTCAAACGAGGCTGAGACTACTTTATCCTTTGAGGTTTCCTGGTGACAATAGCAGTGCCCCTAGCGATCGAATGCTAACACTAGCAGTAAACAAAGCTCTCACAGCGACGTTAGTTAAGAAACCCTGCGTTATATGCAAAATATCTGAAAGGTCTAAACCATGTTTTTGTCAAAACAAAAAAAAAAAAAACATTTTTTCTTTTATTTTGAAGTAGTAAAATATTGCCAAAATGTTCGTCTGAAACAAGATCATATTCGGAAATCGCGTACCAAAACATTACAGTTGTACAGTACAACCCGTTTACTGAAATTCATAAATGGTAACGTTAGTGAGTTTCACTCATAATGGATGAATTTGAAATTATAAATGAGTAATATTCTCTGCAACAAATCTGTACCATCAAGTTCCAACAATTTCTCCACTCCTGTTGTAAATAACTGTCAAAATAATGTTGTCATTCCCGTGTCAAGTTCCCATCGGAGCCTCTCACAATGTTCCGCCAGAAACAGTTCAACCGCATTCAACCTGGCCTCTGAAAGAAAATTCCAGTCATTCAGCTGGTGAAATCTTCTGTGATGCAAAATTTCAGAACTGCACAATAACTGTAAATCACATATATGAGTAGTCTGCCCTCAAGCGTCGAAGAATTCGTGTTATTGACAGTGATGTTAGTCAAACTGAGCGAGCGTTGTTTCACAAACTTCATTCATAAAACTAATATTCATGCGCATGTCAGCCTTTCAAAAAGTAATTCGGTTTATGCTTTAAGGTGAAGTTCGTATTATAGAGGTTGAAATGTTTAGCAATTTCTTGTGTTTTTCAACTACATATAATGATTTTATTAAATTATCTGAAAATTGAAAGGTATATAAGAAAAATATCATTATCACAGTAATGCGATTTTGATTGCTGGATCACGGCTCGTTGTCAGCATAAAAATCCGGATCATGACTCGACGCTTCGCGTCTCGTAATGATCCGGATTTTCTAATGCTGACAACTCGACGTGATCTAGCAATCAAGATCGCGTTACTGTGATAATACTATATATGTATTTCCCCAGGAGGTATCTCCAGTGATACTAAGGAGAATGATAACATTGCTGCAAACTATGTTAAATTGTTTTAATTATATGCTGTTATTGTTTGCATCAAAGTCTTTTTAATCAGGTAATCAATAGCATTACAAACAGCAGTCTTCTAATTTCAAAGTAAATGTGAAATTTGTATATTAATTGAACTAATTCTTTAACAGTTGTACCTGTCAAATGCCAGTTAGAAATCGCAAAACAAGATGTTGTCATCTATATTGCCCAATTAAACTGTCTCTTCCAAAATCTCATGTCACACATTTTCCTCTATCTGTTAACACAGTCAACACTGTCAAATTTTAACGTGTAGTTATCATAAATGATTAATGGTTTGTATGTGGAAAATTGAGTTTAAGTATATTAGATTTTGTCTCCTTAAATACGTATAATTCATCTTTAAGTATGTATAGTAAGTCTGGATAGGGAGAGTCAAAATGATTTGCATGACATTGGGTCAACTGCTCATTATTTAGATCATGCATAAAGCCTTTGGCACAAATGAAAGAAATAAGGTGTTGAACAATGTTTACCTACACTTCGTTTATAAAATTGTCTTTTTTGTGCAAATACATTGGACCTCTTATTACCTTTTTCCACATTTACATGTAACACTTTGCTAATTTTTGTCTCTAATCTGTTCATTTTGTCCACTGTGATATCGTTTGATTCTGTATGATTTTACGCAATATTTACATTCCTGGTATTTTGTATTTCGGGTTTCAATTACCTCTGTTAGTTTCTTTATGTTGCATTTGTAGCATTTTGCAACTAATTATATCTCAAATGATTGTACTATTGATTTCGTTATGATCATTTCAATTACTACTCGAATTAAAGTCCTGAAAAAGTGCATCTTCAAAATCTGGGTATCTACACACTGTGAAGGATGTACTTGAGTTTACGCTATCCACGTGGCTCAAAAATTCTTTCTATATTAACTAATTTTTGGTAATTTTGTAGTAATTCTAGTAACAGAAGATTTTATGGGTGCATTGCAATTGGAAAACATTTTGTGCAGGAACAATGCGAGGTTGATTGCATAATTAACCAAAGTGCTCTCATACTATCTTTGAATGAAATCTGAACGATCTTAAATTTCATCATGATTGAATCAACATTTATGTGATTTCCATTACCCCTTATTTTGCTTAAATGTCATATACAGGCTTGTGGTCTTTTACATCTTGTCTGTTTTTCAGCAATGTGTGATGTATTTGGAATCATATATATTTTAATGTTATCTCTTTGGATTTCCTCCGTAATGTTATATAGTACCATGCTGGTGTTGGAAAATTGAGAAAATAAATAAATCTTACAACCTTATGTACATTATGTTTATAACCATGGGCTGGCCATATGTAGTATTTTGAGCATAAATATTGAGATTTTTGCACATTCCTTATGAATTTGCGAAAATCCGATAGATGCAGATAAAACGAAGAATTTGATTTACGGTTAGTTATCTAATTCCATTGGCTCGTAATCTTTATACTACAGCTAAGCGTTGCTTATAGACTATATGTTTAGTCCTTCATGGGAGTCGCCATATTGTTTACATCGTATTGCGCGAGACGCTTTCCGATTGGTTAATTGACATGACGTCATGCAGGGTTAAGTCAAATTCAAATTCTTTCGATGTGTATCTGCGAACAATCAAATCTCGATTCAAAACGTTCTTATGTATAAAATAATAAACAACGAATTCCGTACGCTTTCTATTGAACAATTTTTATAATCCTATAAAAATTAAGTATTATCATTAGATTTTCTTCAGAGTTGAGGAGTCACTTTTTATTCTTATAAAGAAACATTTTGTAAACAAATGAAGATTTTGTTGTACACATAGCTGAGGCATATAAAGCAATCGCCATGGGGAACGAAGAGGGGGAATACAATTGCAAAATGCAGAGAACAAGTGGAAGTCATCTATACAAGAGAACTGTTGGTCTCTTAAGTGGCGTAATGCCATTCTAAATTTATATGTCTCTTCTTAAGTAAACAAATCTTGGAATTACCGAGATTTGTTTAGATTTTCATGTCATTTTCTGGGATATTTGATCTTTAAATGGTGAAATGCCATCCTAAATATTTTGCATTCCCGGACCGTTTCGGATATTGTAATAAGAAATTTTCCATATAATCTAGAGTATGTAACTTTAATATTTATAATCAATTCATTAATATCGTAAGTTTTCTATGTTAATCCTTCTCGATTTATCTGCGACGTAAGGCAATCATTAGGCATGCAGTTTCCTTTCGATTGGGTAACAAATAATGTAATATCATTACCCGAGAAAGATAATATTATAAATAATAAAGTTGAGCGTCATGCATATTTGTTAGGATAGATATTCACACTTTTAATTACAGGAGTTTTTCATATAATATTGTTTTCAAGTATTCTCGTTGTTGCTCATATATCGGAATTCGTTTGGTGTTACTGTACAACGCATACGGAGAAACATGCTAGAAACATTTTAATTGATATGTTTTTACTTATCCTGATGTAGTAATTTATCTACTGTATTCCATATCTCTAAATTCCTAGTTTATGTGTAGGAAAATAGTGAAATGCTATCATCATTCATAAACCTACAAGATTCCAAAACTTAATTTCGTCGTGTATAAATCCATTTCTTCTTAATCGTGTTGTATATGTTGAGGGATGCTAAAAATAACGTAATGCTGATTATTTCCCTTTACATACGTTCTAGATAAATACTGATTTCGGACATATTATTATTTTATAATCTGACAATTTGATTTTGCGATGCAAGTTTTAGGTAGTCGTTTCTTCACAAGCGTGTGAAATCAATTTTGAAAGTAAAGTTATTGTAAATCGTTTTAATTTTATGTCTTGTGAATAATAAATTATTGTTGCGTGAATTATTGTATATCTTGTTTCATTTTGTGAACATGGTATGCTATTTTGATGAAGCAAGTAAAATCTATTTACTGTTTATGCGTCTTGTTGATATATTTAAGTAAGTTTCGTAGCACTAAATTGATAAGCTACAATTCCTATATCGTAGATTAAAGCTGACTATTCGACGCTAAGTCGTTTTAAACTTAATTTGCAACAGAACTAAAGACAAACTCGGTCAACCGGAGAAGATTTCCGCTAGGAATTTACAAGATCTTTTGATCAGAACTAAACCGAAAAAAAATTTTCAAAGATGTTTTTCATCATCTAAATGCAACAGACGTAGGTGCTCTCAAGGTGCAAATATTAGAGAAAGTACCTATTTTAGTAGCTCCAATACTAAAGAAATGTTTTCTCTACGTTATAACGCTGACTGCATATCAACTGATGTAATTTATTTGATAACCTGTAAAAAATGTAACATGCAATATGTTGGACAAACACTTCAACAAGTTTCTAAGAGAATGAATAATCACCGTTTTCATATAAAAAATTGTATGGATCCTCAGTTCTCTAATGTTTCAATACATTTGAATACAAATAATCACTCTTTACGTGATTTTTCTTTCATGCCAATCGATATTGTGCACGGCGAAATGAACAGACTTATTAAAGAAAGTTATTGGATTAATCGGTTAGATACTTTGTATCCCAATGGCCTTAATACTAAGGCATTATATAAAATTGTATAGATTTTTAGTGGAGGAATTTATATATTGTATACATGTGTATGTATGTATGTATGTATGTATGTATGTATGTATGTATGTATGTATGTATGTATGTATGTATGTATGTATGTATGTATGTATGTATGTATGTATGTATGTATGTATGTGTGTATGTATATATGTGTGTATATATATGTATATGTGTATATGTATGTATGTATGTGAATATGTATATATATGTGTGTATGTATGTGTATGTATGTATGTGTATGTATATGTATGCATATAATATTTATATAAAAATATGTAGTTATATGTATGACTGTTAGTCTCTTCATTATAATCTCACTCTCAGTTTTCATTAGAGACTCATGTATCATTCTGATTATGTTATACATATGATATTTGTATGATAAAGCATATCATTTATGATGTTATGTCAATTACGTAATTATTTATAAATATATAGACGTCATCCGTTTATTTCAAAAACATGACGTTATGTTAATGACGTAATTGTTTATAACTTTATATACGTCATCAGTTTCTTTCAAAAACATTTTGTGCCTGAAGAAGCATATAGTAAATGCGAAACTAGTCGCACGAATTTATCGGCGTTTGCGTTGTTTTTTTTATCTCAAATATATATATATATATATATATATATATATATATATATATATATATATATATATATATATATATATATATATATATATATATTGTTACGACTCTAGGTCTTAAAAATAAGTAACAGAAAGAAAGTGAAATCAGAAATGCGTGTAAAGTCAACAAGCAATTTATTTCCCAATACTACAGAGTGAAATTCAAAAGATACTTACAATATTGTAATACACTTGAGGCTCTATAGCTTTAATATGATGGGTAGGGTGGGTGGTTTTTCCATGTCGTAAATTAAATATGTTGTTAATGTCAATGATTATATACTGCTGAAAGAGTGAATATGAACATTGTAGCACTTGTTCATGTTGTGTGTCAAGTGTGACCGTCTGTAATGTGGGTAGCAACTGCACTGTCATCAGGGTCGGATTCAGACCTTTAGAGGCCCTAAGCACTGAAAAGATTATGGTGCCCCCCCCCCCCCCCCATGTAATTCAAAATAAAAACAATATTAAACCAAAAATTTCTCTTTTTTTTTTTTTTTTTTTTTGTGCCTCTGCTTTGCTGGTGCCCTAAGCACGTGCTTAGTCTGCCTACTGGGTAATCCAGCACTGACTGTCATCCAGTTCGATCTTTTACATCGTTAAATACTCATACAATCTTGTAGTATCTTACTTCAAATAAATTTATCACACCCAGAAATATATTTATCACACGTAATTTCCCTTCCAAATAAGCATTTTAAACACACTAAACTCGATGAATGGAATAGGGAATTTTTTTTTCTTTAACAATCTAACCCTATGCAAAATATGAAACTGTAGAGTGCCGCCATATATGTTAATTCTCGATAGAAGGTTCAAGCTGAGATTAAATAATACCGATATTTGACTCTTAGTTTCAAATGAATAATCTACTTGTGTTGCTGTGCCGTAAAACACAAACCAAACCAATTAAAATGAATAACAAGTAATCTAATCCTTGTCGCTATATTGCAAAATACTGTGTTGAATGTCATGGAGTTTGACATATACAACAAAACAACTGAAATCACCGTACTCTGTAAACTCAAGTCTTCAGTAAGTTTTTACATTGTCCAGAGTTCATGGACAGAGCGTAATTATCATACATGATAAACCTAGGTTTCTTTCCGTTTAATTTTGCGACCTTATCAAAGTGTTCATTGATGATTTTAAGGGTAGTTAGAATTTTATAACAATACGCATCGCTTACGTGGGAAAATAATAAATATTTACGAGTCCTTTAACGATTTAATTATAAAGACATTTAAAGCGAGGCCATACATGTTTAAGATTTATTTTGATATTGAACAGTGACTTTAATTTAATAGAAAGTTTTTATTAAAAAATCTATCAGGTACACACTATTAAATTTTCCTTATGTTGTTGTTGTTGCTGTTGTTGTGATTTTATTGCTACAATATATGTCAAAAGTAATTTATATTTATTCCACGTACAGTAAAGCAATCAATTCATTGCAATTTTAGTGTATTTCAACTGATTGGCGTATTGTTACATATAACCAGTCCGATTTTTCTTCTAAACATTAAAAGTAAGTCATTAACAAATGGTTTCCAAACCCCAGGCCACGACCCAAATGAGGGTCGCGAGGTGAGGGTCGCGAGGACTCTTGCGACCCTATACTGGTACTGCATTTTGGGTCGCAAAAGGTGATATTTAGGGTCGCGATCAAAAAAGTTTGGGAACCACTGCATTAAACGGTAATTTGTGATGAAAATTAGAATGTTGACTGATTCACGCGATGCAGATAATTCTTTTACAAGTATATTTTTAAAATTGATTATCCGTCCTATCAGTACAATCTTCCATAACTTTAGCATAGCGTTATGGTCTGTTAGCGATAGGTTAAAACGTTGAGTTTAATCGAACATTATTACAATTTCTGTATAAAATTCTTAACCTCTGTAATTTAAAGCACATAAATCGAGAAGTCGATATTATATTGATGTTTATGACATAAATTTCTAACCTTCCCCCATCCAAAAAAGACACTAGGAATGGAAAGCGATTTGCTCCCCCTCGCCTTCCCCTCGTCCCACCCCTACTCCATGATGGAGAGGAATCTATCGTCAAAAAAAGCGCATAACTCTTCTAAAGATAGTGTGACTAAATGATTGGTAAACATTCATATCTTCTGATGATGGGAATAATATGATTGGTCAAGATTCATATCTTTTGATGATGGGAATAATATGATTGGTCAACATTCATATCTTCTGATGATGGGAATAAAATGATTGGTCAACATTCATATCTTCTGATGATGGGAATAATATGTACTAAGTTGCATGGCAATCCATAAGAAATTGCAAGAGTAGCTACATTCACAAAATTCTGTCATTTACTGCATCCAGCTGCAAGTCAAAAAGGGCAAAAACATTTTTTTTAAATATGGGAGCACCAAAATGTGTCACTATGTACATCTTTGGATGATGACCATAATATGTACCAAGTTTCACAGCGATCCATGCAAAACCGCAAGACAAGTTACACTCGCAAGATTCTCTCTTACAATGCATTCAGCTGGAGGATATAAAGAGCAATAACTCAAGCAAATTGCGAGAGCAAAGTTATTTGTCTATATGCGCATCTTCAAATAATGAACATAACAAGTGCAACGTTTCATGGGGATCCATTGAAACCTGTGAGTCACGCTAAATGTGTTCAGAAGATTTTGTCATACAAAGCATTCAGCTGCAAGTCAAAAAGGGCAATAATTCTTATAGAAATTGGGGAAACAGAGTGATTTGACGGTATGCACACCTTCAGGTGATGAACATAATATTTACCAAGTTATATGGCAATCTATCAGAAGCTAGTTGCGCTAACGATATTGTGTCATACACAGCATTAAGCTACTAGAGAAACAAGGCAATAACTCAAACAAAAATTGTTGAAGCAAAAGTGATTTGTCGATATGCGCATATTCAGGTGATGACCATAATATTTAAAAAGCTTCATGGTGGTGCATACAAACTGCGGGATTAGTTGCGCTAACGAGATTGTGTCATACACTGCATTAAGCTACGAGACACAAAGGGAAATAACTCTAACAAAATTGTGGGAGCAAAGTGATGTGTCGATATGCGCGTGTTCAGGTAATGACCATAATATTTACCAAGTTTCATGGCAATCCATCAAAAAACTGCAGGACTATTAGCACATATGAGATTGTCATACAGTGTTACAACACTAAAAGGGAAATAACTCTAACAAAACTTTCGAGGCAAACCATTGAAAACTAAGGGAGTAGTTGCATGAACGAAATTGTGTGCCGGACGGATATGAGGATTACTATATACCGCGAGGTATTTCAGGATTGTATTTGTTGCTGAAGCTGACAGAGCTATAGCGTTAACTACCGAGTAAATCATCTCCTCAAATGCACTGATATCGACTTCTGATTGGTCAATACCAGTATTGACGTCTATGGACAGCTTATTTCTCTATGGAAGTATGTGGATGGCCGACCAAAGTTTTAATCTGAATTAATGATATTATCAGTGATTGTCTGTTACATTTTAATCGTGCCCCGTATTTCAGTAAATATTATGTTATCTTTTTTCTAGTTTTTCATATTTATATTGAAGAGTTTATGTCCATAAACATGGTAGTAGTGCTTGGGATAACTGCAACATTTATTGCAGTTAAATTAGCTAGAATGGTCATCTCATAATCCACGTTTTGCAGACGTGAACTTCAATTGGTCAGTCTTTCCAGAGAAGGTCTTTTAGTACATACTAAACGAATTTCAAAAACTGAAACGGGTCTATATAAAACAAATCTTACTCCTCAGTGAGAAGCAAGGCAGGATTATGACCTTTAGAGGCCCTAAGCACTGAAAAGAGTATGGTGCCCCCCCCCCCCCCCTGTAATTCAAAATAAAAACAATACTAAACAAAAAATTTCTCTTTTTTTGTTCCCCTGCTTTGCTGGTGCGCTAAGCAGTTGCTTAGTCTGCCTATTGTGTAATCCAGCACTGGTGAGAAGCAATGTGTCTCCCGTGCACGAATAAATAAACAAAAAGGTACACAAAAAGTGAATCAATAAACAAAAAGGTACACAAAAAGCTAGAGTTAGCTGATGGACCATTTTACCGTTCACTCTATCTAAATCTTTAAGACGAACATATACATTATCATGACAATATATGACAGTTGATATATGGGGAAGACAAAAAATAAACTCAGAGTGTTCAATTTTAAAGCCACTGAAATGTGCTTGACTATTCATCTTCTTCTAGACCTTTCATGTTCGTAAATAGAACCTACTAACCAACCTGAGGCTCACAATTTTGTTTTCCAGGTAAATGGCATCTCGGACTTCCCGAAGAGAAGTTTGGCGATTTTAAAAAGCATCCATTAAACCAGGGGTTTGACCGTTTCTATGGTTTGCCAGGTACAAACGTGAAAGATTTTGGGGATGAGGGAGACAGGATTATTTTAAACTTGAGACCCAATTGGTATGAATAGCTCATAACAGTGTGGCTTTGCGTCATTATACCTTTAGCCTGCATGAACAAAGCAAATTTTGCGTCACTGCTGGTTGTCATAATTGTGATATTGGTTTGGAGCATCCTTTTTGTAACGGTTTACTGGACTATGGATAACCTAAAACTGTTAAACAGCATGTTATATAGAGGCCGTACGATTGTTGAACAACCAATTCGTCTGCCTGGTCTCACACATCGTTTGGCCCAAGAGGGTGTTGTATTCATGGAAGAAAGCGTGAGGGAAGGTAAACCATTCTTTTTGTACTTGGCATGGAGCCACACACATACGTTTCTGGCAACAGCAAAAGAGTTTGAAGGAAAGAGCAAACATGGCCGCTATGGTGATGCTGTAGAGGAACTAGATTGGGGAGTTGGAAAAATCATGGAAGCCATCGACAGGTTGAAGATCGGCGATAGCACACTAATATACTTTACCTCTGATAATGGAGGCCATTTGGAGGAGAAAGGAGTTAATGGAGAGTCAGTCGGTGGATACAATGGAGTTCTATTAGGTATTACTAGTAGTTTAAAATAAGACACAATGACACCAAGAAGACTATCATCTCTATCCCCTGTCATAGCCATTGATAACACATATCAATATTGCATAACTCTAACAAAGAAGGCACCTATAAGCCACTGATATTTATGCAAGGTTTCATACAAACATATTTCAAATAGTTTTTGATCTATGCTCTGGAGACAATTAGATTTGGTCAATTGCAACACTGAAAAATTTCAAAAATAGGACAAGCAACTACTAGCCTTGAGCTTGGTGTGTGTACCAAGTTCCATAGGCACATTGCAATGTGTTTGATTCACACTCTTAAAACGGTCACATTTGGCCTCTTTGCCACTTTTTCCATAGCAACTTAAAGAATACTGACCTTTAACATTTTTAATGGCACAAGGCACCTCTGTGCCTATTGTTTTATATATATGGCAATTTTCATAAGCATACATCAAAGTTTTTTCTTTTACTTACGCTCCGCAACGGATCAAGTTTGTTAAATTTGCATCCTGTTTCCATGGCAACTTCACTAGTTTGATATGTGTACCAAGTTTCATGATATATCCTTAACGGTTTTTGAGTTAGACTCCCGAAACTGGAGCGTGAAAACTTCCGCAGATTTACGACTTGTTTCCATGGCAGTGTCAAAACTATTTGTAGGAAAAAGAAATTCATGCTTTTACATATAGATCACTAATTTGACATGTGTACTAAGTTTGAAAAAATATCTAGAACTACTTTTTCGTGCAATGACTGAAAAGCAGAAATTTAATCCATTAGATACTCATAATGAGTTGTCCAAATATCAAACTACAGTCAAGTATATGGTGTTTTCTCATATGCATCATTACACATTCATCAAATGTATGGGTCTTTTATTTACAGTAGTCTAAGATACTTGTCTTATTTGTTAGATGTTTAATAGTACATCAACATATGAAAAGATAGACATTTAGTAATAAATGTGGAAATATAATTCACCTTAAGTGTATTGTACAAGTTTATCATACCTACGTGTAGGAAGCTGGCAGGCCGACATTAAAATATGTGTTAAATTTCAGGAGGGAAAGGCCACGGTGGAGTTGACGGTGGCATCAGGGTGCCTGGAATTGTCAGATGGCCAGGACATGTACCCACAAATACGATAACAGATGAACCAACATCTTTAATGGACTTCTACAACATGGTGGGGATGGCTACCGGTGCAGCGCCACGCAAAAACGTCACACTAGACGGCGAGGATATTCTACCATTGTTGAATGGAATCACAAATGTGTCGCCACACGAATTCCTCTTCCATTACTGTGTAGACGAGATTCGCGCAGTTAGATGTCGACCCAGAACTGGTGAGTAATCGTAACTACTCGCCCATTTCTGTAATACTGAGAATAATCTTGTATGTGTTAGTTGTTTACCAAAGGTTCTGTGTAATTCACTTAAGGCATCGAGAAAAGTAGACATATAAACGAGTTTACACATTTTTGTATTTTACATTTTTTATTCTTATGCAGCTTCAGGTATGACGTATTAACTTATAAACTCATGAATGGGGCACATCTGTTTTGGCTGTTCAGGTTGTCGTGAACATATGGTCTTGCGATAGATATGATCCGAATGTTTTCGCTCTAAAAGGTGATTTTAATATCAGTTTTTTACGTTTCACTGTTTTGGCAGGGGATTTTATGGGGCCATATGGCAAGGGATTTTATGGGGCCGTATGGCAGCAAATACAGTTTTTCAACAAATGCTTCTAAAATGTAAGATCTGTTTGAAAATTGTATCAATGTTATTTTCTTCGGTGGAGACACAGATTAGATTTCCTTGTCTTTTTTATTGCTCTTTTTTGAAAATTATTTACCAATCATTAGATTTGTGTGAGTGCTAACCAGTTTACAAACATGCTTGTATGTGCTATCTTTTCATGAAATGGAAATATACTTGCAAATTATGGGGGCTTTTAAGATAACAGATAGAGGCTTTTAAGAAATTGCCTGTGGCTTTTGAGTTATATGCGCATAGTATTAAATTCAGGCAACTGATGTGCGTGCCCTCCCGGTTCAAATTTCAACTCTCCGCGAATGTTTGCAAAAACCAGGACATCTATGGCTCCGATTTGAAAAGCTAAGGATCCCTGAAATTTGCTGGGTACTTTGTGCACAGGTCTAGGTATGTCTGTAGAACAGTTACTGAAGAAAAGCAAAAACTTACCTCCAATTGGACAAGACGGTGCTATTTTTCGTGTGTCTGGTATTCCGGTTGTGACGTAGGTTGCTGGCCTTAAAGAAAAAAGTTTAAAATGTCCGCCTACATAGACAACATAGACTGCCGTAATTTTTCCAAAATGGTTGCCTCGTCCAAATATTTGAGGTGCTTTTTCGGTCCCAGAAATGCTTGAGATGTTGCTGAACTGCTGAGATAAGTTTGCGTAACGTGTAACGGTCAAGCGTTAATTATCAACTAATGAACCGCTCCTACTCGATTACCTTGATATCAGCGTAATGTGGTCTTTACGCTAAATCTCGTTAAATTGGGAACTGAGGCATATGAGCGCGACAACTATCTATACCATGAGCAAAGTCCGCCAGCAACAATCAACCCAGACTTAATTTTGTGTTGTACATCCTGATTCGTCGCTCCCGAACACACATCCAACAGTGCTACAAGCTACATCAATCAAGCGCAACTTATTACATATAAAATTCTTTGTATCAGGCAGACTTAAATCCGAAATAAATATGCGAAAATAATGCTGGTGTAATGTATTTTCTGTTTATGAGATAGAGAGACATAGAGAGAGATAGAGAGAGATAGAGAGAGATAGAGGGAGATTGTCAAAGTTATAGTAGTAATGTAAAAGGCGGATCTCAGCACAACATACCCTCCCCTCGTTCAAATCCGTCGGCCCGAACCCTTACGGGTTCGTTCCTCCTGATTTTCACTTCGGATCGGCTATGTTATGCCGAGATCACGCCTTATTACATTACTACTTTGGTAACGTAACCAAAATCGTCATCGGCGTTGTTGAATAGCAATATTCGCCCCCCCCCCTATAATAAATGTTTAGATAAAATTTATACATAAATGTTATCTCTAAATGAAAATTATTTTAGTTTGTTTTTTTATAGTTGATGATTATTGTTCTCCGAAAATTATATCAAGGATATCATCTGGTTCATTATCATCATAATCATATCCAAATGCGAATGTATTAATTCCATCATAACAAATTCTTTTATCATCAAAATTACATAATCCAGCTTTATTGATAATATTTGTTTTAAGATTATGTTTTGTTGAGTTTATCGTTGCCATAGACACATGATTATGTTCTCCGTCTAACGCATTAAGATAATCATCGAATGATATATGTTTATTTACTACATTTTTTACAATTCCTTTGGCTTTTTTCTTTGTTTTACTATCATCAGTTTTTATGCTGTACATTTTAGATCTTAATCCAACGAATTCTTTGATCGGAGTAAAGTTAGTTTCATCTTTAAATTTACCAATCACCTTTTTATTTTCCTCACTTCTAAACGGACTATTGTTAGGGTAGTCTGATAGATCAAACAATGCTCTGTTGTCGTAGATGTCCTGATATAAATCTTCAGTTGTAACGAAATAACAGAGAGAATCTGTGTCGCTAAATAATAATTCTGAGCTTGGGTATTTGTGTTTGAAATAATTGTAATGAAATTCATATATTAATATTTTTGATATGTCTAGTATAGCTGATCCAACATAGATTGGTTTGTTTAGTTTTAGTTCGGTTTTACGTTTATGTACCGCTACTAGATTTTCTTTGAAAATTTTCATTGATACAAACGTGTCCTCGGCTAGAACTTTATCTCGTCGTGCTGGGTCGTTGATAAGTTCTATGTTTCGACGCTTTCTTATATTTTCCATTGTTTTGCCGAATACTGAATTGTTCATCAATTTGAAAAAATCTCGTTCTGATTCAGTTGTTGCTGCTGTTCTTTTACTGGTATTAAAGTCTATATATTCTTTGAGCCAGCAAAATTGTCGAAATTTTAGTGCGCGATGTACATATGTTATTATAATGCCGTGATCAACAGCTTGTTTTAACGCTCGATGATGAATAACATATTTGGTTTTGCTCATTAAGTTTGGAATAAGTTTATTCGTAACATTTTTACTGAGATTATATTTTACTTTTAGATCGCGTTGTTCCTGGGATAGCATATCATCGGTGACTAGTAGTTGTTCAGCGCAGAAAGGATAATCATTATGTAATTTGTGTAGATGATTGGGATACATTAGATCGACTTCAACAAAATATCCTACATCTTCTGGTATTTTTTTACTCGTTTCGGTTAGATATTTTTCTCCTGTTATCCAGCGAAATTCATCAACAGGCATTGGTTGAGACATTGCCCAACCATATAAATTATTTGTATTAAGTATGTGATATAACTCGATGGCTTACTTACATCATGGTCTTTTAAGTATTTATTATTGGCGATTGCATGTTTTTTAGTAATAACACTTATTCCACCTCTTATTGATTTTTCTATAAAGTAAAACATCGTCGGACCTGTCAACAGTTTTAGATTTACTTTAGTTAGTTTTAATGCGGCATCCCATGATAATCCTGGCGATGAGTAATACCAGCAAGGATCGAGTTTGTAGTAGTTTAAACATGTGGATCTGAATTCCTCGAAAACGTCCGCTAATAATAGAACATCAGTCTTAAGATAAATATCATGATAATCGCCGAGTGTTTTACAATTTATTGTGGTCCATACTTTTTGCGCGTGCTCGTAATCACCGTCAGATATTTTTTCCATTTTTAGTTTGGAATCGAATTTTTCTTGTGGTGGAAGACATGTTTCATCGAATTTGTTCCAATCATCCATGTACTCGTAAGGATAGATGCCTTTTTGTTTTAATATATTACTGTGCTCATTGAAATGTTGTTCGAGATGAGTAAATTTTTCACATCCTTTTGCTAGTACATCAAGTGATGCGGGTTTAAACTGTAAACTATCAATGAATTGCAGAGGCCCTATTGTGACTGACATATACTTTTCATCAGTATTTGCAATACAACTGATTTTTTTATCGCGGAGATTAACATTGTCGAATGCCTCAACGATGATATGCGGATCATAACCTCTCAAATTATGGAATATTATTGGAATAAATTCTGGGCATTTGAAATGTAGATTACATTTATCATGTGCTGGTCCACGATATTCTCCTGTAATGTGGCAATGATCTCTTACTTTATCAGATTTATGTATGATTTGTTGTTGGCAAATATGGCATATATTGGATATATTATATTCTTCTTCTTGTTGTTGTGTTAGCGGTATCATTTTTTTTAGGTCGTTTGTACATTAATCGTATGTTATTTGCTTCATCCATTAAGTTTGATAATAACCATTCGGCGGGATTATTGCCGCGATATAATTTAATATCTTTTGATAAACTTGGATTTACGCATACTACTTTATAGGCAACACCACAAGGGACATGATCTTGTATTTCTGTCGTCGACGATATTTTGGGATTATTAGATGCTGTTGCAATAGGTACGAGTAATGATTCAAAGTCTGCATAAATAACGAATGGAATTTTTAGTTGTTTGTTGTAGTTTTTGAAACTTAATGATTCTTTTCCTTTTTCTGGCAGTTTTACTTTTTGAACTTCTACACAATACTCGAGATGTTTACTGAGCGCATCCTCTGATTGATATCCATGGAGACATTTGTAGCAGAAATACATTTTGGATTTGTGTTTGTTATACTGTGATGCAACTAATCCATCAAAATTTTTAATATAGCAATAGTGTTCTTTGTAATAGAGTAAATTAATTGTATCCTGTGATGCTGTTTTACTTATTAACCGTGGATAATATTTTATTTTGTTGGCAGTTTCTTCGAGACCAAACACATTAACACTAATCCCATTGAGTTTTTCAAATTTTGGAATTTGTGATTCGGCAACGGGAAACTCAATACCAGTAAAATTTAATGAATTTTCATGTTTTTTGTAGTGTGATATTCTATTAGGATTTCTGTCAGGTGTGTAAAGCGCTGATAGAATCGCCCATTGGAAACATTTATTATCATTGTTTTTTACATTTATTACACATCTGCTGTTATTAGTTCTTTCGGGTAGTTCTACATAAGATTTTCCTCGTAATGGTTTAAATTTATGCGTGTGAATTAACACAGATTGTATTCGCTGTAATATCCAAGCCGAACCTAATGAAACGTATTCTGATATTTTATTTTCGAGTTCACTGAAAATTACTTTTGTTATTATTTTATTTAAGTTTGATCCGAGCAAAGCAATTTTTGGTTTTGATGAAATATAGACCTCAATTTTATTCGATTGTTGTTGATTGGCTGTTGCTTTTTCAAATATTACTTTATATTGCACTAAAAATTTGATACTTAAATGTTTTGCTCGTTCTTGTACTATTGTTGGAGATATTATAACATATAATGATGATGGCGACAATGACACAACATTATCGTCTAGATCAACCTGCCAGGAACTGTCAAATCCGGCGAATGCTGAAGCAATTTTCTTAACATGTGTTGATTTCCGCATCATTATTATATATAATATTGTTTCTCTAATTGATATTTCATTGCGTTAATACGATAAATGCTGCGGGAACCAAAATAATCAATTAGAGAAACAATTATTGTAGTATATTATATACAATGCAAAATTCTAGAATTCCCGAATACAATGAACTAAATACACCTTGTGCACATCCTGAATTTGACGGATTTTATGGCACTATGGCTGGTTCAGTTTCTTGTGATGATAATATTTATCTAGAAATTATTACAACACCAGCTGGTTATAAAATTGTCTGTGATGAAACAGAGATGTTCGTCAAGGACTTTATTTATACTTGCTTTGTTGGGGAAATTCCAGCAGGTCAGCGAGTTTATCATGTTAATAGCTCTGTTATGGATAATAATGTTGATAATCTTGGATTGCAGAACGAATATCAAAAACATTCAGTGTATAACAATTACGAAGCAAATGACCAAGGAATGATACGACATGTAAGAACAAAAAAAGTGGTAGGTAATATGCATCCTTCTGGCTATTTGCAGTTTACTGTCTTACAAAAAGAAAAAAACGTTAGATCACATCGTTTTGTCTACGAAGTTTTTAATGATATTATTCCGTCAAAGTTAGTTATAGATCACATTAAAAAGATCAAATCAGATAATCGACTCGAAAATTTAGATTTAGTTACTCAAAGAGAAAATACAATGCGAGGAAACAATGCTAGACAAACTCGTCCAGTAATATCAATAGATCCAGAAACAAAAGAACAACTTCAATTTGAATCAGCACATGCTGCTGGTAAACACTTTAATATTCATAACCAATCTGTACAATTTGCCGCTGATGGAACTACAAAATCAGCTGTATCCAAGAAATTGCAACGTAAAATAAAATTTAAATATGTTTAACTTGTTTTAAGTATTCTGATTAGATCTCCCTTTGATATACAATTATGTGTGTAGGCCATTATTGCTTCAACGTCCCAATCGACTATCACACTTTCATGCTCGTTAAATATTTTTAGTTCCTCGGCTGTTAGTAAAATATTATTTTTTTCTGCTCCAATTTCGTCGCTTATTTTATTTATTTGGATTGATACGCTTCCCCTAGTATTATTATTTGCAAAACAGTATGTTATTGCCCGTTCTAGATCGGACATGTTTTGAATATAACCTTTTACATGATATCTTATTGTCATCGTTTATTATTTATTAGCGATTATATAATAATTGTTTAGATAAAATTAATTATATAATGCTGTCGAGATTAAAATTACTTATCAATACTGTTGATCAACAATTGCCGATCAACAATAAACCTACTGCCAACCGCACATGTGTACCAACTACAGATTTTACCATTAACATCAATGATATTATCATCAACGATAATGTTCCACCATATGATCCAGAGCCCGGCGAGGTCGTCGACGAATACGACTCCGTAACAGTTGTTGATCATCGACCATATAATAATTTTAGAAAGAAAAGCTGTTATAATGCGAAATATCATGTAATTAAAAAAACTATTAAATTTAATTTTACACCGGAAGAACGAGAAGAATTCCAACGAAGATTAATATTTTTTTTTAAATGTTCGAATCCCCGGTCGTAAAAAGAATATTAAATTTGATTATATTTTTGTTAAGATCTTTGAATTACTGAATATTAACGATGATAGGCGTCGAGAATTAATAAGTTTATGCGCGCCAGTTAAATGTAAACATATTTTAAATAATTATATTAAGATTTGCCATGAAATGAACTGGTTCAATCGGCAATCGATTGTGTTGGCACCCAACTATTAAAAGAATTGCTATATCCTCGCCATTTTACCAGTGATTTATTGCCGCGTTGCTTTATTACTTTTTCAATTACAAATACGTCTTGATTTGTTCGCTGTAGTTCTTGTTCGTAAAAACTTCCTGTGATTGGCTCTTTATTTTGGTCTTGTAATTTGTACGTGATTGGAATTGTTGTTAATATCTCGCTGATCACGAATACTTCCTCACTCCAATTTGGTGTGAATCCTTTCTCAAATTGTTTTTTGGATAGCGAAATTCTAACTCGATCACCGACATTGAATTTATGTTTTCGATACAAATTTTCATTTGCTAGTATTGGATTGGACAGTGATTCAGTAGGCGTTATTCCAATGGATTTGTGTTTTGTATTGTTATATTCGGATACAATTTGTGGCAGAACATCAACATATCTGCGAGTATCATTAGCGGTCATCCATTTGTACAGTTTTTCTTTGATAGTTCGATTGAATCGTTCGACAATTACGCTTTTACCCTCATTTCCAGTTACATATTTTGTAATATTATGCTGTTTTAACCAAGTTTCAAATTGTTTGTTGTAAAACTCTACACCGTGATCAGTCCATATTGTGTTTGGTTGCCGCGCACTTTCTGCGATAATTTTACTGAATGCTGATGTGATTGTTGCCCCCATTTTATTTTTTATTGGCACGATAAAAGAGAATCTACTTTGAATGTCCACCACGGTTAATACAAATTTGTTTCCATCGTTATCGTCGGCCAGCGCGGACATATCAGCGAGATCAACAGCCCATGTATCGTCTATAGCGTTTACGACAACGCGCCGCCGTTGAAACTTTTTTTTTTGGTCTGTGAAGCTCAGTGGCAAGTTTACTGAGATATGTTGATTGTCCAAGTCCAAGTTTATATTTTGCTCCGATTACTCTAACAAACAGTCTATCAATTCGTTCTCTCATATTTTTTGGTTGTATTTCTCGAAGCTCATCGAGCATTTTATTGTCACACATGTGTTTGCCTGTTGGATTATCGCGATAACATATGTCATGCCGCATAGCTGTAGCGTCGACTTGATTATAAGGTACTTGTCCTGGTAGTGGCTGATCATTGCTGTCGAGTTGATCGTCTAATGGATTAAACGGTCCAGTATATTTATGCCCGGGTAAGACCCAGCCACCTTTTGGCCGTGGTAACTTTCCAATCCAATTATGTATATCAATTGCTCCGCCAACAATTTTATTTCGTTTACATTTTTTACAGTAGACATGTACTGCATTTCCTTCCACACATATACATTTTGGTGATGGCGCTCCGTTAATTTTACATTTACAATTCATGTGACGATTATATACATAATCATTGATAAAATCAATGTATACAATAAAATTGTTAATGTCTATGTTAATGTATCTAGTGGTTGATAATGATAATCATCATCATCGTCTGTAAAAACATCAGAATTATAATCAACTACTCGATTAACACGCGGTGCGACTACTGATTGGGAGCTAATAAATGTGCTCTTTTTTCGTCCACATATTTTACATGTTCCTTTTATCATTGTTCTGTTATTTTTTGTTGTTATTGTTGTTTCATTATTGCTTTCCGTTTTAGATTTACACTTGAGGCAGTACGACAACATTATTTGATTCGCTTATATAAAATTGGTTTTAGATAAAATTAATTGGGAATTAATCCATGATCGACCGCGGTCGATTGACAATGGATCGGATCGATCGAAAAATTCAAGAATTTTTTGGATAAAACTTTGTAAACATTTTCATACAAATTACATCATTATTTAACGTCGGGGTTGGATCGAATTGCAGAATAAAATCAACAAATGATCTTCTCGAGTTCATCCATCGTATAAATAAAATACAATAATAGCCGCATGTGTTTGTTCCAGCTGGTTGAATTTGCTTTGATGAGTAATTTATTGGACAGCTTTTAACATATTTTTTAATAGCATCACTAGGTGGAATGCCATATGAATCAAAATAATTGTTGCCGTGTAATGCAACCCAATGTGTCCCAGATCCGTCGTTGAAATCTTGTATATTAATAATTGACGACGTTGTCAATGGCGATCGTGTACGACTGCGATCAACCCGATCAACTTCCAGTTGACGATCCCGATCAATTTTAATTGATTGTGGATTGAGTTGATCCTTGCTAAAAACACCATGAAAATTTTTAATATTTTTTAAATAGTCCATGATTTCAAAGTTACTTAATGGCACAACGCGATCAATTAATCGCGATTTATTTAATATCCTGGTCTTCTCATTCCTGGTAGAGTTACTCCGTGTCCTCTTCTTCGCGGTCGTCTTGTTCGTGTTCGTCTTTTTTTAACACCTCGCCCGATACCTAACAAATTTGGCAGTAGTGACCCAGCTATTCCCGCCAATAATGGGCCAATAAATCCACCTATTCTTCTCATACCTCCTGTGGAGCGTCGTGGTCGTCTAGGCATTGTATATATAAATACGATTATATAAAAATTGATCAACAACAGCATCGCTTAATTCCAGATCCATACATACGTGTATGCGCACGGACATGAGCTTTTCGACGACGACGCCGACGACCGGTCAATGACCGATTCACTAATGATCCACCTACTGCTCTTTTTGTTGCTCCGGATATTGCTCCAGATGCCGCCGCAATACCCAATGTTCCTAATACTGGTAGCACTTTTGGTAATAAAGTTTTAGCTAAAACTGCGATGGTAGGTCCAATTGCTCCACCAGATCTACCTGTGGTAGATCCGCGCCTTGATCGTAATCGTCTAGTCGTTTTACGTGGCATAATAATAATTGATTATACAAAAATTGTGATTACACTTTAATTGACATTTTACCTTCAAGAGCATCAAGAATGATATATCTATCAGATGTTATTAACGCGTAAATATTATAAGCTGGACTGTTATATCCACCTGTGGTGGCAACACCACCAAATACTCTACCACCTGCAGCATTTGCAGCTGTTGCAGCTTGGCCGTATGAAGCGGCGTTAAAGTTCCATTGGACTTCAATATCTGCTGGAGTGCCAACTAATCGCTCGGAATGTGTTGTAAGATCGAAATGAAATATAGGATATAATCTCGCGAATTCGTCGATGGATATTTGAGATCCATCAGCGGTGTCTTGATACTTTTGCATAGCTTCCATCAACATAAAATACGCGCGAGCCAAGTTTTTATTTGTTGGATCGAAATTACATTCTAGAGCTCGTTCTGGATACTGTCTCGAAGCCATCCTTACAACTATTCGTTCAACAAACATATGATCAAAGATCATATTATTTTGCTCTTGATTATTAAGTCTATCTGCTAGTTGAAATACAATAAAGACGTGACGAGGCAATCGTTCCGATGGCACTGTATTTATTCTCCACGTACCGCTATGGCTGCCTGCCGGCATATTATGATCGTATGTTCGCCATTGCTCGAAATATAGTCTTCGAGTGTACGATGTCAGCGCCTGTTCTAGCTCTAAGGACTTTAACGTTGCTGGTACAACCTTTGGCATCCACAGCGATGCATAACTAATAACAAATCTACCACTGTTGACTCCAGCGCCTTTAAGTATTGTATTATTTGTTTCATTTACCGTTAATTCAATTCGATGCCTCATACTTCTAACCACCGAAGTAACATCCTTGCAAAAACCAAATACTGAGCTCAAAGGAAGAAGTATTGTAACTTGTCGACTACCATCGCATATCGCTCGTCTTTTCGCGTAACCTTAATTGTAATGCGGCTGCCTGAGATTCGTTGCTGCTGATCTAACAGTGTCACCGATATCAGCAACAGCAAGAGCACCAGGATTTGCAACAAGATTATTATTATCGTTAGCAGCTGCTCCGGCAGTTGTTCTAAACTCAAATGGAACAGCACCTCCAGTACTGACGTCTTTCATCCATAACATATTTACTGAAATTGATCGTGAATAATCTTCGGAAAAACTTACGATGTTCATTATTGTGCTAGCAATTGGAAGATGTCTTATATGTTCGATTTCATGATCATTGATTATATATTTAGCTTGTGAGAACAAAGACCATCCATTGTTCACAAGCGCGATGTTGGCATTAGCTCCAAAATCTACAAGTGCTGCTGGAGCGTTTGCGTCCCTTAAGCGCCCGCAGATTTCAATATATCCTTTGTGAGGTAATAGATAAAGATCTTCATCGCGTGTTCTTAAAATAAGATTTCCTATTTTATCGACAGTATTAGGTTGGTCTTCTTTATATTCTATGTACTCGAATTCTGTTGCAGAATGATCTACATCGTAAACATCATTAATATTAAGATAAGATCAAATAGACATAGTGTTTATTAATAGCGATTATATAATGATCGATTATATAAAAATTTTTGAATTTTCAAATCAACAAATCAATCAAAGATTGATCAACAATCGCCAATCAATTGCAATCGCAATCGACTAGTAAAAACTGGATTATGTATAACTGGATGAGCGGATTGGGATTGACTAAATTCTTTTGCAGTTTTTTTCATAGCGCGTTCTATTTCAGGAGTTGGCGCTATGTTTTTTATTACTTTATTAATTTGCGATTGCGTTGGCATTGACTCAGACAATGGCGCGATCGTTGTTATTGGTGGTTGCGGTTGCCCTCGAATTTTATCAGCGATCTTTTGCCCGACTGCTGTTCCAGCTGCGGATATACACCCGTAGCAAACGACTTTGCGGCATCAAATGCAATTGGCGCAGCTTTGGTCGCGGCTTTTGCTGCAAATCCAAAGAAATCGCTTAATAAATTTCCTCCGATTTTTTTTGTCTCGTGAATTGCAATTGGAGATATTCCACGAGCTATTCCTGGTTTTGTTCGAACAATCTTTGAAAAAATTCCTCCAAGAAATCCTCCAACAATTTTTTTGTTCATAATCTTGCGTCGCCGCATCTTATATAATAATTGATTTTTATAAAAATCGTTGAGATCTCTAAGTGGTTGAATCTACGTAAATTTCTTAGGTAGATCCGAAGATTTTTATTAAAAATCACTCATTGAGTTGAATCCACGTAAATTTCATACAAATTCATAAAGTGGATTTACGTAAATGTAAGTAATAAGTTACTTGCTCATTATTAAAATCTAATTGCCGCCCTGATTGGTCTGTAATTGACATTGTCATATCTGAGATTCTGTCGCTGACATTAAGCGGATAATAAATGACTTGTTTCGGCGATACCATTAATAATGTTCCAAGAGGAGCATCAGGGCTAAACGAATAAATTGTTTGTCCACGACTGCCCTTAGACGTATGCGACCCATAAACGATAGAGCAATTGATTAGAATCGTACTAACATCGGATATATTTATCGGAAATTCACCACGTGCTATTACATCTGAATCAGTCAAAGAACCGTAGATCTGGCGTGAAAAACCAAACATAGTGCCGATTGTGTTTTGCGAAGTAAAGTCAACACGAAAATTATTTTTCAGATGCAGCGCCGAGCGCATTGTATTATAATTTGGATCAATATTAAAGTCGTCTTTATTAAATCCTAATTTGGCTATCTCGGATTTAATAAATTGGTTGATGTCTTCGATGCTGTAGGCGCCTGGAATTATTGTTATTGTTTTAGTGACACCGCCGACAATAATATCTAATTGATCGTCAATGTTCTTTTTAACATTATAAAACGAGTGCCACATTGTCGCGGATATTAATCCGAGCTCGTAGTTGGAGCCGGGAGCAAGCTCAATTGCGGGATAATAGGATACTCTGAAATTTGCACTGTCCTGCGATGTTGCAGTTGAGTCCATTAGTAGTGTTACTGCCGCCATTATTGGATTATATACAATCGTTTATATAATAAACGTTTATAAAAATTAACGCCGGCCTACAAAATTATTTACAAACTTTTTGTACATTTTTGCGGTTATATTTCTACTTCTTCTGAGATAATCCGGTATTTCAACGATTTCATTGTCAATTTCCACACCGGAATTACCTGCTTTTTTGATGCCGCAAGTATCATCAACCTTTTAATTACATCTCGTGCATTTCTGAAGATTTTAATACCCTGGCCAGTTTTCTTTTCATCCCAATCATCATCATCAGGATCTTCAGTATCCTCTTTAAAAGCCAAGCGGCGTCGTTCAAGTGCTTTATGCAGTATATCTTCGAATGAGCCCTCTAAGCTTCTCTTCTTTGGGGTGGTTGGTAATGATACACTTTTTAATTTAATTCCAGCTTTTATTTGCGACATAAGATCAGATCTTTTTTTAGGTTTGTCAGATTGCGGCACACTTTTTAATTCAACTCCGGATTTTATTTGTGAAATAAGATCAGATTGTGGTTTTTTAGGTACTGGAGGTTTTTGTTTCGCTATTGATGATTGCATTGGAGCCATAAGAGTTGATTTTGGTGGTGGTGGTGGCGATTTTTTCGGTGGTGTTGATTTTATAAGCAGTGGTATTCTTGATGATCGTGATTTTGATACTGGAGTTTTTTGTTTCGCTATTGATGATTGCGTTGGCGTCATAAGTGTTGATTTTGGTAGTGGTGGCGGTGTTGATGATTTCGATGATTGCGTTGATGGCGATGATAAAAATTGTAATCGATGGTCAATACTTGGTCGATCATGGATTATCGATTGTTGACTGGGCGGTGTTGATGATTTTGGTGGTGATGGTTGTTTCATTCGCTTTTGCCGTGTTTGTCTTATTCGCTGCTGAAATTTAGTTAGTTTTGGTACTGGTATTTTCGACGGTGATTTTGCTGACGGTGATGATTTTGGTGATGGTGTTTTTGATTTTGTTAGTTGTAATGGCTGCATCGTTTGCTGTAATTTTTGTTCCTGTTGTAATTGATTCAATCGTTCTGTAAGTGTAAGCTCTAGTGGTGGTGATGGCGTTTTTAATTTTAGCTGCGATGGTTGTTTCATTCGCTTTTGCCGTGTTTGTTTCAATTGTTGTAGCCAGTTAGTTCGTTGTGATACTGGTATTTTCGACGGTGATTTTGCTGGTGGTGTTAATGATTTCGATGATTGTGGTGGTGGTGTTGACGATTTCGATGATTGTGGTGACGGTTGTTTCATTTGTTGTAGTAGCTGTATCATTCGATCTAATTTTTGTTGATCCTCTTGCCGCGTCACTGGCTGATCAACAGGCAATTGTTTCACGGGTGGTAATCGCTGATAATCAGTTTGGCTACTACCACTATCAGTTCCAATGTCAAGTACAGGTTGCTGTCGTTGATAAACAATTTCTTGCATAGGACCAAGTAGTGATTCGCGTGCTTCTCTCTCTCTTCTTTCCTCTTCGTCTTTTGCATCCAGTTGTTGAAATACTGCTTTATATATTACTCGTTTTCTTCTGTTATGCTCGAGCCGCGCTTTTGCAGGCGAATCATTAGGATTTTGTGCGGCTGTTCTTCCTAACTTTATATTTTGGCCGTGTAAAATACTTAGCATGTCTGCACGATTTTCTCGTGGAGTCTCTCTCGCCATTCGTTGAAAATTTTCATCTGTTGCAGCGCCTAGCGCGTACTCATCGTCTTCACCACCTTCAGCGCCTAGTATTTGCCGACCATCATCACCAATCAATCTTTGATCTTCACCGGATAATTGTCGGCCATCATCGCCAATAGATATTTGATCCTTACCGGATAATTGTTGGTCATCAGCGGCCTCAAATGATGGCAGGCTATCGACCTCATCAATTGTCCTTGCTCCACCTTCAGCAATAGGTAATCGCCGTCCATCACTTATCCTTGATCGATCACCAGCACTAGATAATTGTCGGTCACCAACATCACTTGTCCTTGCTTCATCATCTTCAGCAATAGGTGATTGCCAGCCATAACTTGTCCTTGATCGATCATCAGCACTAGATAATTGTCGGCTATCACTTTCCTCACGTGATGGTAGTAGTCTACCAAACTCGTCAATTGCAACTGATCGATCACTGCCTTCCTCAAGTGGCGGCAAACGAGCAAAATCATCACCAAATAATTGTCGTCCATCACCGCTAAATAAGCTCCTTATAGCAAAACCAAAATCATCATCATCACTTGTAATTGATTGGGATCCACTATCATCACTACTACTGCTATCACCAGACGGAGTTAATAGCGCTTTTATCTCAGCTAGTGTTTTTTCAGTTGGTTGGAAACCTCTAGAAATTGCTGTTGCTAAATTCATCTCATGTTCCTCTTTAGTTTTATCATCTATAAATGTTCCAATAAAGAACTTTCGAATAGGTTTAAGAAACCTCAACAGCGATTCCTCTTTGCTCTGCTCGTTCCATCCTGCTGTCTGAAACAATCTTTGATTTTTATACTTAGCTTCGGCAAGTTTTTTTTAGCAATTCTATTCGTTCGCCACGGTTATTAACTTGTTCCAAATAATATCGTTCCTTATTGCTACCACCGCTAATTTTATCAATGATGTTGTTGAGTACTCGATTGCGATCAATTTCTGGTCGATCAACAATTAATCGTGATCTCGTAGAGATTTGATTGGTGGTTGATCTATGATCGTGATCTCGACTACGATCAATTAAAATTGATTGCGGATTGATTGGAGATTTAGTTGATGAAAACAATCTTTGATTTTTATACTTAGCCTCAGCAAGTTTTTTTAACAGTTCTATTTGCTGTTGATTACACTCACAACGTTTCAAATTTATATGATCGCGATCTGTGATATTGTTCGCAGTCACAATTTTGTTTCATTATTAATTCAATTACATGTTATTTAACGCGGCTGTGATCTCTAAGAGATTAATCAATCATCAGTCAACAATCGATCTATGATCGATCGGTGATTGACCGTGATCAACAATGATTATATTAACGTTTTTTATTTTTCTTTTTCTTTTTCTTTTTTTCTTTTTCTTTCTGTAATTGTTCTTCTTCTTCTTCCATCTGTAAGTGTTCTTCTCGCGCTTTACGAGCTAGAATTGGAGCTAGTTGAAATATTTGCTGTGATGTTTCGTATAGTTCTTCCTCTAAACGTTCTTGTTCTGCTGGTGATATTTGTTGTAATAGTTGTTGTTTTATTTCGCGCTGTTTTCTTTGTAAACGATTTAGTTTTTCGTATGTTTGTGGTTGTGTTGTTGTTGTTGATTGCGCTATTTCATCCAGATCTTCCTCTAAACGTTTTTGTTCTGCTGGTGATAACCTTTGTGGTTGTTCTTCTTGTTTTGCTGCTAATAAAAGTTGTTGTATTTGTTGTTCTACTTCGTCTTGTTCTTTCTGTAACCGTTCTTGTTCTTCTGGTGATAAAAGTTGCGATAGTTTTTTTTCTATTTGGTCATGTTTTATCTGTAAACGTTCTCGATTTGCTGGCGCCATTTTTTGTTTTAATTTTTCTTCTATTCGTTCTAGTTCTTTCTCTAAACGTTCTTGTTCTGTTGATGATATTTGTTGCGCTAATTCGCCTTCTATTTCTTCTTGTCTTTGCTGTAAACGTTCTAGTTCTTCACGTGCTTGTTGCCTTCGTTGTTGTTTTTCTAGTTCCATCGCTAGCCGTTCTTCATATGATAAAATATCACCTGTTAGTGGCGGCGGATGTTGTTGTTGTGCTGGTGCTATTGATTGATAAAATGGTGGAGGTAGTTGTGGTAGTTGTTTTTGCATATCCGGCGGTACATGCTGCCGTATGCTCGCTATTTTATCCCTTAAATATTTATCTCGTTTCTTAAAAGTATCATCAGACGAGTACGGTTCAGATCCGTCTGACGAATGCGGCTCTTTTGTTGATCCATTAGTATCTGATGAGCGTGGAATTACTGGAAATTTTAAATCAAATGCTCTCTTAGCTATAGCAGCATCTTGAGGATCTGTATCTGATGAGTATGGCGATGGAAGTTTTAAATCAAATGCTCTCTTAGCTATAGCAGCATCATCTTCATCTGGTAAAGTAAGAGAATCATAAAATCTTTGCATTAAATAATTGTTAACAGTCGGTGATTGCTGGGCTGGAGGATGGAAAAAATTATAAAATCTTTGCGTTAAATTATCATCATCTTTATCTGGCGATGATGAGCGTAGAAAATTATAAAATCTTTGCGTTAAATTATCGTCTGACGAGTAAAATTGTAATGTGCGGCCACTAGATGTACTTATTTCACTAGCATATATTGTTCCATCATCATCAATTGCGGTTGATGGTGATGATAAAAATTGTAATCGAGGATCAATACTTGGTCGGTCAATCGACCGCGGTCGATCATAGATCGATTGTTGACTGGGTGGTGGTGATGGTGTTTTTGATTTTGGTAATTGTATTTCTTGTGGTTTTATTTGTTGTAGTAGTTGCATCTCTTGCTGATCGGGTGATTTTGCTGGAGATAGTTGTTTTTCCTGTACTATATTCGGTAAAAGCCATTGTATTTGTTCTTCTATTTTTTCTAGTTCATCTCGCAGCCGTTCTTTACCTTCGTCTGTTAGTTGAGCTGATATTATTTGTTGTATTTTGTCTTGTTTTTTCTCTAAACGTTCTATGTTTGCTGGCGCCGACGTTGATTTTAGTTTTTGTTCTACGGCGTCTAGTTCTATCAATAAACGATCTAGTTCTTCTGAGGATACTTGTTGCGCTAGTTCGCCTTCAATTTCTTCATGTTTTTTCTGTAAACGTTCTAGTTCTTCACGTGCTTGTTGCCTTCGTTGTTGTAATGTTGTTGTTGTAAACGTTTCCAATGGTAATGGCGATTGTGGTAGTAGTTGCATTGCTTGTTGATCGGGTGATTGTGATTTTGCTGGTGGTGATAGTGATTTTGCTGGTGGCGATAGTGATTTTGCTGGTGGCGATAGTGATTTTGCTGGTGGTGATTGTGATTTTGCTGGAGATAGATGCGATTCCTGTTCTTCATACGCTACTGATTGTGGTTGATCATCATCAATTGTGATTGATGGAGATTGTAATACATCGTACCCACCAAACCCACCATCACTACTGCTACTACTGCTACTACTACTGCTACTGCTACTACTATCGCTAGATGGAGTTAATAGATCTCTTATTTCTGTTAGCGTAGTTTCAGTTGGTTGGAAACCTCTAGAAATTGCCGCTGATATATCCATCTCGTGTTCCTTACCATTACCATCTATAAATGTTCCAATAAAGAATTTGCGAATAGGTTTGAGAAACTTCAGCAACGATTCCTCTTTACTCTGCTCATTCCATCTCGCCACCTGAAACAATCTTTGATTTTTATACTTAGCCTCGGTAAGTTTTTTTAATAATTCTATTCGTTTATCATTTCCATGGACTTTTTCCAAATAATATCGTTCCATTTTATATAATAAACAATAATATAATAAATGTTTATATAATAAATGTTGATAATATACTTTATAGTTGGCAATCATTGATTCATTGTTATTAACAATGGTTATAAAAACTCATCTAGATTCTTTCGAAACATTTTCTCAGGATCAATCGCGTACTTGTCAAACAAAAAGAAATCGTATCTACCACCTGTGGAATGACGATACATCTTAATAAATTGTCTTTGTCAACAGCGCCACCATAAAAATCATTAGCGATTCTACCAATGTCGTTATTATCAAGGCCACCAAATAAAAAAAAACAACCCGTGTTGCGTCTTATCGTTTTTGGAACAGTAAAATAGCTTTGAGCGAGATAAATAGAATTGCAACGTTTGTTCCGCGACAATGCAAAATAAGATTCCACAGGCTTAATATCCTTGGTTGCCAGAGGTATATCATCAAATACTACAATCTTATTTTCCTCATCATCGAGTTCGGCAACAGGAATAACTTCATCGGGCGAATGAAATGTAATAATATCCTGGCCAGAGATTGGCCTTAAAACCTGATCATTAAACTGCTGCAATAAATCGTATTTTTGTTGTTGCGCATTGATTGTGTAAATATACACGCGATCATATTTTAATATTTTACTCGTTATTAAATTCATCAGAAGATTGGTTTTACCAGATCCAGTTCGTCCAACAATTAAATAATGTGTATCTGGCAACTCGTTCTTATGTTTGGTTTTTGTATTTCGTGATGGATCATCGTAGTTGATAATTGACATTTTTATGTTTATATAATCAGATTTTATACATAATTTTATCAATGTTGATTTTATCAATGATGATGTATAATAAGCTCTGAAAAATAATGTCCTACTACAGTAAATTCGGTACAGTAATAAAAACAACATCAGATGCTCCATCGGCCACAAAAGCTGTTGCCGCCGCAGATGTGTCTGGACTAGTAAAGAAATCCGGCGACACAATGACCGGCAACTTAAAAATGAGCAATTCTAGAGTAATTGGTTTAGAAACCGATTATCCCGTACTCAACCCCGATAATACTCAAGCGGTAAGTCTAATACAGATGTTAACGATTAACGACAGAAAAGTCAATAAATCCGGCGACACAATGACCGGAGTCTTGGATATGAGCGACAATAAAATAACTTCATCGTATGTTCCAGTAAATCCCTCGGATGTCGTCAACAAATTATATGTGGACACGGTGGCATCAACATATGTCAATCGCTATGGCAGCACAATGATAGGCGCACTAATAATGGGATCAAATAAAATATCTTCAACGTATGTTCCAATCAACGACACCGATCTCGTCAACAAATTATATGTGGACTCATCAACAATATTTCTCAAACGCACTGGCGACATAATGGTTGGCACATTAAGCATGGGAACAAACAAAATAACATCTTCGGCAATTCCTACAACTGCCATTGATCTAGTGAACAAAACATATGTGGACGATATTACATCACAATACTTAAATCGCGCTGGAGATATGATTGCTGGAAATTTAACAATGGTTAACGGCGCTAAAATAACAGGATTGCCAACAACTTTTCCGCCGGGAAACATTTCCGATGCGACGTCTTATGCGCAGGTCACCACAAAACTAGCGGAATACGTCCCGCGAACTGGAACAACAATGATTGGCTCGCTCAACATGGGTGGATTTGTTCTAAACGGACTCAACACATACTTATCATGGTCACTCAATAACGCTGTCAATGTCCAGTATATGAACGATAATGCTGTTCTTAGAACAGAAAGCACAATGACCGGAATTTTAAACATGAATAATGTAGCTATAACAAATGTACCAGTACCAGCCAATCCCGGTGATGCTGTTCCATATTCGTCGCTGGTAAACCTCAAAAGCACAGTGGTCAACAAAATCGGCGACACAATGACCGGCAATCTTGTAATGACAAATTGCGTTGTCAAATGCACGACAGCACCGACGGCAACAGATGACCTCGCAAACAAAGCATATGTTGATTCCAAGGATGTAGGTGTCATTCGAACCAAAAACAGCGTCGGCCATATTCCACCGCTTACAGGAAACAACAACAGTCGTACCGGATTTATCGCAACATCATCGTCAGCATATTCAGGGTACGATCCTTTCTACGCATTTGCATATCATCTACAATCGTCAGTAAATTCAAACGAATGGGCTACCTATGGCATGTCAGCCAACTTCTGGATCAAAATCCAATGTCCATCTTCGGTTGCTATATGGAAATTTCAACTGCGCGGACGAGCTAGCAACGGAGAACGAATATACAATTGGCGACTCGAAGGCTCCAATAATGATGTTGGATATACAACATTATATACAACCGCACCAGGCGTTAATTATATCGGAACAACAGTTCAAGAATTTACTTTATCTAATACAACTAAATATTTGTATTTCAGATTGTATGTAGTCAATGCCGAGCCCACAAATCCTGGCCTTACTCTGTTTCAAATATTTCCACTGGACGATAACGTCTGACGATAACGTCTAATTTTTTTGTATAATCGTAATAATATAATACAATCGCAATGCCTGAAATTGTTGAAGCATGCCGCGAGTTCTATAATAAAATATTCGAATTTGATCACTCACAATTGGATAAACCTGAATTTAATGCGCCCATTCCTGCTGGTAAAACACCTCAAGAAAAAACTGAAGCGATAAAACAGGAAACTATTCGAGCAGCTGTTCGTGAACTATCAAATATGTTAAAAAATCCAGATGAAAAAACTGAAAATATTGCAAACTTAAGATCAGTTATGGCAATGAGAAAAACTCAAATGAAAGAAATATTGGACAAATATGATATGTTTGTTAAATTTTGTACTCAAGCTGAAATGGATAAACTGGAGAGTGAAATTGAAAAATTACTTCATGATGTAATCATAGAGTTAACTCGCGATAACGCTTTAACAATAATGCGGTCAAAGTTAGTACAAAAACGAAAATTTCTCAAGGAGAAGAAAAAAAAAACATAGAGATAGGTTGGACTGTTTAGATAAAATATTTGAGAAAAAACGTCACGGTCTTGGAAGAAACATAAAAGCGTTTAATAATTTTGCTAAAAGACGATTGTTCCGAGAAATTGGATTAGATTTCAATGATACTGAAACAATTGTTGCCGTCCACAACGAACCAGATGACGCTCATGGTCTTGCCACAAGTTACTTAGTACTAGTATCATCAAAAACACCAGAATTTCAAAATAAATACGATGGCGATGATATAGCAACAGCATTTGATACTGTGGAAATAATTGAAAAAAAATTAAAAGGATTACCGGAGCCTGAAAGAAAAGTTTTTTATGAGGAACTAAACACACTTGATGAAATACCAGATGAAATAACTTGGAATCCGGATCCAGATCAACTAACATACGATGACATAATAAATAAAGGTGGCATTCATCGTATATTAAACAACTTAATAAATGAGCCATTATATTCAGATTTACGTGAACTAATAAAAGAAAAATTAAAAGTAAATAATCTCTGGATTGAAGATAGCGCATCAGGTGATTTTGCTGCAGCTTATACAATATTATACCAATACTTAGTGTTAGACACGATACCAGTAGGCGCTGCAAAATCAGCGATGGAATTTATCGATGCAAATGAGAAATTTGTTGATGCAAACAAAATAATATATGTACCAGAAACATTCGATTTTAAATATAAATTATCGTATTTATTAGAACAAGAACAATTAATAAAGGATAAGAGAGTTCAAATATTTGAAAAATATAGAAATTTTATTGATGACGTAAAAAATAAAAAATTCAAAGACTTGGTTTCAAAAGCTGCAGCAGATTTAAAATTTGAAAAGATTATTAAACATCATAAAGAAACTGATAAATTCATTAATGCTGTTTTTACGATTCTTTTATACGATAACGCTGCACATCATATATTTAGAGGGTATATTGATGCAGCCATTGATTATTATGAAAAAAATAAGCATTTAGAAAATAAAATACGCGTAAATGATCTACATAAAATAAAAGAACTAACAGCCTCTGATAAACTCAAGCCATTTATTTTCACTGATTACTTAACACCAGATGATAATATTGTAAGTGTTACGTCACGTGTAAGAAAAATTAAAAATAATATTAATATTAAAAAATTAAAAAAATTAGTTGTAATAAATAAAATGCGCCAGATTGAACTTCCAGTTGACGATAATCCTGATGGTGATGACACAGAACATGTGTTGGAATATAAAACGCGATTAGATATGGATAAGCTTAGTATACAAGTCAACCAAGCGATCAACCACAATCAAATATAAAAGAAAGATTCGCAACCGCATATGTAATACTTCGCCAATACTTTATTCCAAAAAATATTAACATCGACTTTGTCAAAGTTGCTATCGAATTTATTGATTTACACGAGCATGATATTGGTGAAATAAATGATATTGCAACAGTTTCAAATACACTCAACCACAAATCAACAAAAGAATACACTGAAAAACAAGAAGAACAACTGCGGCGCCCTACATCCAATATGTTTAATAAATACAGAGCAGTACTTACAGATGTACATAATGCAGATTTTAATGCACTAGTTTCTGATGCCGCTACAAAATTAAAAATCACAAGTTAACCTAAAAATAATCGACGCGCATTGATATAATGAAACAAATTATCGACTTTAATCATATTTCTACAGCAATACCAGAAGAGGAACGCAATCAATTAATATCATATTTTTACACATGTCATAAAAAAGCGTATTGCTCCAAACAAGCAGCCAAGTATTACAGCCGACTAATAAAATTAATATTTTATACACCACTATTAATAACAACAAGTGGAATTGTTTCAGCAGGTAGCACACTTAATCCACTACTTCTAACAGTATCTGGTATTGGAATATTTGTTAGTGCTGGATTACGGCGTCTTGAACCACAACTCGAACACAAAAGATCATCGTGTAAATTAGCTGCATCAATCTACTCAAAAATATTAACTGAATTACAAGCTTATTTACGCGGTAAAAAATACGATATTATTGGACTAATCCATGAATTACAAACCAAAGACAATATGTTAGTCGATATTGCACCAAACAGAATATCAAAATATGAAAAAAAATATGATACTATATATAGTAAAACATAAGATGAGATGTAAAAAGTGCCCGATTATAAAATATTTTCTAAATCATGGAGGCATTGAAGACTGTTATATCATACATAACGCAATATTTTACATAAATTCTAAATTCTATTACGATATAAATACCATGAACGATACAATTATTAAAATTTATTATACGTTAAAACACGGCAATATAATCAAAATAAAAACGTTCAAAACCATCCACGGCTTATTTTTCAATGTTATTCTTCCTGGCAAATCAAGTGCGTTCAATGTTATTCTTCCTGGCAAATCAAATGCAATTACATGTGATAGTAATCAATCAGTGATTGATGGCACTAATATGTTAGTACCAATCATAAATGATGATTCTGATGAAGCCAACCTGGTTACTAAATTTTTACTATCAAATGATCCTGCCGATTCTAGCGATGTTTTTTAAAAAAACAGGCTTCAAAATAGTAATTTTATAATCGGGCTCAAAATTTCAGGACATAATTTTATATAATTTATATCATAAAACATCTTATTTAACAGATCAAGTGTGTTTGGACAGTAAAACGTTTTCAGATTGCATGAAAACCATCGAAAAAATATTAAAACTTATAATTTTCACTTAGAGATAAAAGTTTTGTATAATGCTATCATTTTTATCTACGCTTATACATAAGGTAATCATTTTTATTTACGTTTATATAACAAACAATTATGTATAATCATCAACTATAAAAAAACAAACCATAATAATTTTCAATTAGAGATAACATTTATGTATAAATTTTATCTAAACATTTATTATAGGGGGGGGGGGGCGAATATTGCTATTCAACAACGCCGATGACGATTTTGGTTACGATACCAAAGTAGTAATGTAATAAGGCGTGATCTCGGCATAACATAGCCGATCCGAAGTGAAAATCAGGAGGAACGAACCCGTAAGGGTTCGGGCCGACGGATTTGAACGAGGAGAGGGTATGTTGTGCTGAGATCCGCCTTTTACATTACTACTGTTATCTTGCTCCTTATTTTTACAGGGTCTAAAACGTACAAGCTGGTCTATAAAATGCCGGATTACTTATCCGGGACAAATCAGTGCCATTTCATGTGCGGATGTCATTCAGCAAGAATCCTAGAGAAACCATTACTTTTTGATGTGACCTCAGATCCGAGCGAAAGGTCACCTCTACCGAACAGTTACCCTGGATACGATGACATAGTCAAAGCCATAAGAGAAGCTGTATCAGAGCATAAATCATCCATCGTTCCTGTCGAAAGTCAGTTTACTACAAGAAATCTTATATGGAGACCACATTGGCAAGACTGTTGTAATTTTCCAAAATGTCGTTATACTGATCCAAAATATGCCTAGTAGAACTTAAAACATGTTAGTTATGTTATTATTGATTATATATTTGAAGGAGTTCAGATTCTTAAAGTTACCTATTTGAACAACTTTGCATGTATATCCTAAGTCACTTTACAAAGGCAGTATATATTCGTATGCCCCTGAGTCTCCATATATTATGTAGTTATACTAGAGCTGAAACGAATATCTGATCATTTGAATCAGACTACTCTTTTGCGAATATTCGAACAGAAAATTGGCATTCGAATATTCGTTTGGTTATCTAGCGAGTTTGGCATTTTGTAAAAGACACAATGCGAAATGCAAACTATGCAACATTGATTAGTTTACAAGATAACAGCTTCAAACCTGCTAAACCACCTGAAGTTCAAAACTCCCACTAACCCTGATCATAATGTTAAAATTCTGAATAGTCTCATTGCTCACAACATCGCCATTGATATTCATTGTTATTCGGGCGCTCATGAAAAGATAAGGTGATAAAGAACACGGTATAGATTGCCCATATCAAAGTCAGCAAAAGCTTTTATATCTCATTCGACATATCCAAATTCAATTTAATTCCATTCGTCACGTGTCTGTAATTTCAATGTGAACAAACCACTTCCCAGAGAAATTATGTTTAGATAGTCCCCGCATTTGAAAGAACAAATAATTGAGAATTACTGCCTTTCTTTACCTACAGTCCATCTTCGGTACAACTGGCATCCTACCAGTTCTCGTCAGTCAATAAAACAAGCAGTTCACTTTTCAAAATCACTTTTCAGTATATTTTCAATACCTTAAAAATAGAATTAGTTTATTTCTAACTTTACAAGAAACTAATACAAAATCGTTCTGTCTAGGTCATTTCAAAAAAAGCCTGATTGGAGCAAAGGTCCTAGCATTACTGAACCAGTTTTCCTCATCCACATTTATGGCACTGTCATATATTTCTTTGAGTGATTGGTTTTATTTCAGCAAGTGTATTTCCTTGTATATTGTTAGACCTAATATCTAAGTAACATAATCATTTCAAGATGCACTTTTGATCGGAAAATCACATTGCAACTTTCATCAATGCTGTCCACATTTTCAGGCACAAGTGGATAAATTATGCTATGCATAATTTATGGCTCATTTAACTCTTAATAATATAACGCCCTGTAATTATTTTATCTTTTTGTCTCCTATTGCGCATGCACGAACTCAGCCTGCAAAGTAATGTAAACAGATGGATTCATTACAGTTCAGGTCCGCTTTTTGAATAGACGCTTTTGCAAGGCAATGTTGATTGTTGCTCTTCAAACTTACTATGAAAGGGATTTATTGATGAGACGATACAAATTTCAAAATGGATGCCTTTTGCGCACAATGACGAGAACTGATTGCTGACGAGAAGTCATCGGATGCCAGATTTTGATCATACCGAGTTTGAACATGAACAGGGAAAAGAACATTCGCATTCATTCAATTTTAGTCTGATGTCCCCCCTTCAAAAAAAAAAAAGAAAGGGAAAAGAAAAGAAAAGAAAAGACATTAGTCAGACCACTAAAATATCATTTAATTATATTTAGATGACTGAGTTTCATGTTTTCAATAAGACTTGGATGGGCGTCAGCAAAGACCAAAGTAGATAAATTGGAAAAAATGTATTTGATAGCTTTATTAAAATCGATGAATAATCGAATACTATTGGAATACACACTACTTAAAATCGATAATCTCAATTTCACCACCATTTTGTTTATTGATTGGTTAATTTATTTATTAAGAAACAAAGCCTAAATTAATTATTTTCCTCATAATCGATAAACAAGAAATATTATAATGTAGCTGATAAAACTGGATCCAGATTTTTGACTGTACTTTAATTTACAAACATTTATTTCTACCTCTATGCTTGTATGTATGTACGAATAGATAAACAAAAAGTATTAAATATTCGTGCTACACAATGAGCACAACATTGTGCATAATAATTCTGCGTTGCAAAAGCATTTCACAGTGAAATGACATGGAATTGAAAACGATATAAAACATGTCATCAGATAACATAACGATGTAAAAACCTTATATGGACATGTCATGTGATCTTGGTTCTTGTCATTTATCACGGGCTTTAAGGGTAGGCGAAATGTGTACATCTAAATGTAGTCACTTTCATCTACTTTGACCTTTTGGTTCGACATCGTTTTGTAACTGGATTATATCGGACTCTAACTTGTGGAGGAAAGTAAGAGTGAAGTTGGAACATATCAGTGAGTTTTATTGTAAACTGCTTACAAGATATGTGTTATGTATGTAGCATGTCCATTAAATTACACTCGTTATGTATGTAGCATGTCCAGTAAATTACACTCGTTATGTATGTAGCATGTCCAGTAAATTACAATTGTTATGCATGTAGCATGTCCAGTAAATTACAATCGTTATGTATGTAGCATGTCCATTAAATTACATTCGTTATGTATGTAGCATATCCAGTAAATTACACTCGTTACGTATGTAGCATGTCCAATAAATTACACTCGTTATGTATGTAGCATGTCCAGTAAATTACATTCGTTATGCATGTAGCATGTCCAGTAAATTACACTCGCAATGTATGTAGCAAGTGCAGTAAATTACAATCGTTATGTATGTAGCATGTCCAGTAAATTACAATCGTTATGCATGTAGCATGTCCAGTAAATTACAATCGTTATGTATGTAGCATGTCCAGTAAATTACAATCGTTGTGTATGTAGCATGTCCAGTAATCTACACTCCTTACGTATGTAGCATGTTCAGTAAATTACAATCGTTAGGCATGTAGCATATCCAGTAAATTACAATCGTTATGCATGTAGCATGTCCAGTAAATTGCAATCATCATGCATGTAGCATGTTCAAAAAATTGCAATCGTCATGCATGTAGCATGTCCAATAAATGACAATTGTTATGTATGTAGCATGTCCAATAAATTACAATCCTTATGTATGTAGCATGTCCAATAAATAACAATCATTATGTATGTAGCATGTCCAGTAAATTACAATCGTTGTGTATATAGCATGTCCAGTAAATTACACTCGTTACTTATGTAGCATGTCCAGTAAATTACAATCGTTAGGCATGTAGCATGTCCAGTAAATTACAATCATTATGCATGCAGCAAGTTCAATAAATTACAGTCGTTATGCATGTAGCATGTCCAGTAAATTACAATCGTTGTGTATTTAGCATGTCCAGTAAATTACAATCGTTATGTATGTAGCATGTCCAGTAAATTACAATCGTTATACATGTTGCATGTTCAGTAAATTACAACCGTTATGCATGTAGCATGTCCATTAAATTACACTCGTTACGTATGTAGCATGTCCAATAAATTACAATCGTTATGTATGTAGCATGTCCAATAAATTACAATCGTTATGTATGTAGAATACACCACAAATGAGCAAAGCATCCGGTACATACTGGTAATCGTCATCGGGCATGTTTAAATCATTTGGACTTGAATATATTGGCAATCTAGGTTTTACTTTCGGCGAAGTATCTACTAAGATCATTTATCAATTAGAACTTAAAAATTTCGTTTTGCAATCCAGGATAAAAAAAATTATATGATATTGATTTTTGTGGTGTGTGGAGTAATTTTGCACAACATATTTATTGTCCCTATTACTAGAGATGTGTGCTTTAAAATTATACATGATATTTTGCCCATAAAATACAATATGTTCCCGAAAACAATTTCTTAATCTAAGTTATACACTTTTTGCTGTAGCATTGAAACTATAGACCACCTAATTTTTGAAAATAGATTAATACACCCATTACAACATCTTGTGAATTAAATGGATCAAGAAACTTTCCGGAAATTCCTTTAATATCTTTTATACTTTCCTTCTTCAAATCTGAAAACTTGACTTAAATTTAGTTATTTTTCAAATGTGAAAACGACTTCAATTATCTATGTAACCCCAAATGTTTTACATGTACTTTATGGGTGCGGAAGTTTTGTTTTTACAAGGACAACACTTTTCGAGATTTTATTTATCTTAAGAAAATGTTATATTTACGTTTACATGTTAAAAGATACACGTGAGTATCCACAAAATATATAAATGATATATCTATCCTATATCACCACCATAGACACATCAAACAAGGAATATAAAACTCACATATTTTTCGAAAAGCAAACTGAAACCAGGCACATATATGCGCATACACATACAACGTAGGTACATATAATGTATTTGTATGATTGACACATAAAATATTATGATCAAATTCAAGGGCTTGACAACGAAAGTTACAATCAGCACGTGCAGCATAAAGCAAGTGTACAGACAGGTAAAAGCTTGATTGAAAGGCTTCAGTATAGAAGACAGAGATGTAAGAATAATCTTATAAAAACATGAGTTTATTACATATTAAGTCAATTTATAATACAAAAATGTTGAGAGAACAGAATATTCCCGCTAAACACTATCAATTCGATGAGGTGTATCTATGAAAATAGGTTCGTATCCTTCATTTTAATTTGGATAGAAAGAAAGATAATAAGGTGTTGTTAGTAACTGTTTCTTTATGAAAATAAGAACGAACGCCTTTAAACCAAATGACATATTTTTATTAAGATGATAATAGGAGGTAAAATTACAGACAATGAAGGCTGACAGAACTTTAGCAATGTAATTTTGTGGCATACACGCCAAATCATACTGCGTTCATTAGACAATATTGCAAAAAAGAACACTGGTTTTTAGAAGCTGATCAATGAAAGCACTTTGCCATCCTTATGCAAAACACAACTGACTGCCAGTGAGAATTGTAAAATTTAGGATTGCTACAATTTCTAAAACTCCCCTCCCCCCCCCCCACCTCGTGAGTTTCATATAGAATGATTTAGATTTAAATCATAACTGTAACTGTTCCTCTTAAAAATACTCTCTCTCTCTCTTTTAGTGTTTCACACACACAGACAGACATATACACGTTTTGTAATCTCTCTCTCTCTCACATCATGAAAAATTAATAATAATAATAATAATAATAATAATAATAATAATAATTTGTTATGGTCTGTAACCAGTTGGGTAAGGCCCTCTCTCTCTCTCTCTCTCTCTCTCTCTCTCTCTCTCTCTCTCTCAGTGTTTCACACATACAGACATATAAACATTTTATAATCTTTCTCAGACACATCGTGAAAAATTAATAATAATAATAATAATAATAATAATAATAATAATAATGATGATGATGATGATTTCTTATGGTGTAGCCTGTTGAGTAAGGCCCAAAGTTATAATTATTGCCAACACGAATTGTTCCATACAGCCCTTACTTAACATGTGATAGAATGATTTATTTTAAAACCATAATTGTACCTGTTCTCCTTTAAGATACCTCTCTCTCTCTCTCTCTCTCTCTCTCTCTCTCTCTCTCTCTCTCTCACACACACACACACACACACACACACACACACACAAACACACACACACATAGGGTACTTTTCACTAATCAGATTAAATCAAAAATTTAGTCATGGTTTGTGTATGTCAGAAATTTTAAGTTGAGTATAGTCCGTAATATTTTGCTATGCGTTGTCTTCGTTGTGAATGTTATTTTTTGTAAACTTACTGTCTGTAACATACGTAGCAATGTTTTTTAGTAAGGGCATTCAAATACATTTCCATACTTATACCAAAGACTGCCATTCCCATTCAATACATTCCCATCCATATACCCCAGACTGCCATCCCATCCTTATACCCCAGACTGCCATTCCCATCCTTATATCCCAGACTGCCATTCCCATCCTTATACCCCAGACTGCCATTTCCATCCTTATAGCCCAGACTGCCATTCCCATCCTTATAGCCCAGACCGCCATTCCCATCCTTATACCCCAGACTGCCATTCCCATCCTTATAGCCCAGACTGCCATTCCCATCCTTATACCCCAGACTGCCATTCACATCCTTATACCCCAGACTGCCATTCACATTTTTATACCCCAGACTGCCATCCCCATCCTTATACCCCAGACTGCCATTCCCATCCTTATAGCCCAGACCGCCATTCCCATCCTTATAGCCCAGACTGCCATTCCCATCCTTATAGCCCAGACCGCCATTCCCATCCTTATAGCCTAGACTGCCATTCACATCCTTATACCCCAGACTGCCATTCACATTTTTATACCCCAGACTGCCATCCCCATCCTTATACCCCAGACTGCCATTCTCGTCCTTATACCCCAGACTGCCATTCCCATCCATATACCCCAGACTGCCATTCCCATCCTTATAGCCCAGACTGCCATTCACATTTTTTATACCCCAGACTGCCATTCCCATCTTTATAGCCCAGACTGCCGTTCCCATCTTTATAGCCCAGACTGCCATTCCCATCCTTATAGCCCAGACTGCCATTCCCATCCTTATACCCCAGACTGCCATTCCCATCCTTATAGCCCAGACTGCCATTCCCATCCTTATAGCCCAGACTGTCATTCCCATTTTTATACCCCAGACTGCCATTCCCATTTTTATACCCCAGACTGCCATTCCCATCTTTATAGCCCAGACTGCCATTCCCATCCTTATACCCCAGACTGCCATTCCCATCCTTATAGCCCAGACTGCCATTCCCATCCTTATACCCCAGACTGCCACTCCCATCCTTATAGCCCAGACTGCCATTCCCATCCTTATACCCCAGACTGCCAATCCCATTTTTAGAAACGATGACAAAATAAAAAAGTGGTTTTGTGAACATTATTGTTATCTATTTTCGATGTATTATTATGTCCATATATTTATCAAGGACAACAAAATATGGTATTTCAGTTAGAGTGCAGACAAACTCACATTTCCATCCTTTAACATTGTACACTATTACAAAAAGACCGACTTCTCATGTGAAACATATGACGTACTATTAATTTCAGTTAGAGGGCAGATAAACTCCAACCTATTACATTTCCGGTCAAAATTGTTACCATTTCTAACCAAACAGACTCATCCTGCGGAAAAAAAGAAAAAAAAAACCATCAACCGATTTTTAGACAATACATTTTTATTCCTATCCAAGATGGCTACCTAATGGTTTGACTCTAAAATATTGTGACTCTATTCAACACAGAACTCCCCTTGTCGCTCAAGTGCCACACTATGCTGCTCGCGTCGTCTGTTGTATTAAAAAGGGTACAGTACACCAGTTACATTGTGCACGAACATGCACATCAGTCGAGCTGATCATTCCACTGTGTGTGTGTGTGTGTGTGAACTGAGGACATCTTAGCGCTTAACGCCGATCTTTGACTTCTTGATTTAGACGTTCGACGTTAGCCTTAAGGTCCGTGACGTTATTGAATCTTACATGATTCCCAGATCACTAAAATCTTGATGTTTCCTATACGATAGGATCCTTAATATGCTACTAACATGTACCACGATGAAACTCCAGGATTATGTTTTCCAATCATTTCTTAGCCAAACTGTCGAACAAGAACGCATGGGGCTAAATTTAATTAGCTTGCGAGTCTGCGCGCATTATACATATACAAAATTTGTCAGTCGGAGTAAATAAAGCTCGACTCGCCGGTTTATTTAGCTGCTCGTGTGAAAATAAGTTAGAAACCGTGGCGTCTGCATACCACATATGTGCTGAGAAATGGTTGAAGAACATGACTACGACGTTTCTTGCTAATACGTGTTATTTTAAAGATTCTACGGTAGCTACGTGTGTGTGTGTGTTCTTTCAGTTTTGGTATAAGTCAATAATATAGTATTCGCCAACCCGTCTGGCTGTTTGTATCCCATTTGCGATTTTAAAAACTAAAAGTGTCATGGATATTTTAAAATACACGAAACTTACACATTTGTACATTTCATTAATTATTGTTATTTCTAACCTGATTGTCGCCAGTGGGTCCCTAACAGTGTTATCTTGATTTTCGTTTCAAACCAACGGGAGTTTTCAGTGTAAACAACGAACCTGTTTACTGTCCTTTTTCGGTTCCTGGAAAAAGTCCATTTACATTGAAGGGCTTATTTCTTTGGACTGCACATGCAAAGAAGGGGAAAACTGTGTCGTCTGCAATATTTGCAACCTCTAGTTACAGTATTTATATTTAAAAAAAACAATGAACAAGTTAAAAAGGGAAAGCGGTGCAACCCTTATGTACGTGGATTCAAAGGGATGTAACTCTCAAAGTTACGGAAATTTACTGAATTATTCCGAACTTACAGAAGACAATGAACTTCATCACTACTGTTGTCTGAAAAAATAGACTCAAGCACGCAAAGATGGCCGCCGTGTGCACTTTTTATATCTATGAGACTTTAAAAAAATTAAAATCGGAAGCCGGGGAGGGGGGGGGGGGTACAAACTGCAAAGTGGGTTGGCGAATATTATAATTGAGCTGCGCTGAACTTCGGGAACATTTATCCCTAATACGTACTCTATAAATTGTCATTTATATTGCTTCTTTTGCTATAATTCTATATAAATATTTATTTCGTCATTCGCGCTCTGCCTCGTGTTAGAAATAGTTGCTGTAGTAACAGGAAATACTTTGATATTTTTCATTTTGCGGACACACACAGGTATTAAAATATAAAAAGCTAAACAACAACGATGTTTTTTTGTTTATTATACGACAAGTGTTTACACGAGACAGTAGAATGAGAAAAAAGAAAGATTACGATAGAATACGGTATACTATTAATTAGTATGCTCTATTATATCGTTCGTTCGTGTCGCGCGATATGAAACATCTCCTTGATAAGAAAGTGCATGTACACAACGAAAGAAATAGATGAGTGGAAGGCAGTAAAAGAATACAGAACAATACACCAAGGCACCCCCATCCTCTTGATACTAATTTCACTTTTTTCAGCTTGATAAATGACGTTCATGTTAGCAATTGGAGCCATTAGGATCCATTGTAGAACGCCTGAAAGGAAGTAAATGACAGATTTTATTTCAAACAATTAGTACGGAGCTTAACCGTTCGTTATATCGGGGGACTAGTTAATATCTATTGACATTTCTTAATAAAAGAATTCAGACTTTATATTAATACAGTGTAATTTATCTATGCTCCTTAACGTAGTATAGTACTTTGAATAATCCACAAGTGAATAGTAGTCAAAGTGCTAATAAAATATATGACTGGATATTTCTAAGTATACAAGAATTTATATTACAGTTCCAGATGAAAGAAAATGATCACAACTCAATAAAATCTTTGGATCTGCTCATACCTCAAAAATTAATTACTTAAAGTTAAAGCAAACGGGGGGGGGGGGGACGTGACACCTGCTCTAAACGAATATATATATATATATATATATATATATATATATATATATATATATATATATATATATATATAAATATATATAATACAAGAACTTAAAAATAAATTTTGAGGGAACTTTTTATGATCCTCAACTTTTAAGCAGAAGAAAAAGCATTTTGTGTATCCATGTTTTAGAGAGAGTATATTGTAACACGCACAGGGGTTCCTCTACCGAGCGAATCAAACACCTGCGTGAGGTTGGGCTGGAAGTCCCTTGTTTTCGCCTATTTCCAAGGACTTCCCGACAACATTCGTTGTCAACTGGAAGTTCTCGTAACGCGCCCAGACTATGATAGCTACAATTTTTCTCTAATCAATCAATAAATGACCACAATATCACAACTACAACTTCACATGTGCATGGCTTTTCCTTGTTAGCATGCCGTGGCATGAAGCACAGTTCAAACACGCAATGCAGGGAACTATAAAAATACTAAAACTGCATCAATAAAATCTTGTCTCTATTTATTTTAGATACAGATGGTATAAGCTCTCAAAATAATTCTTTTACTAAAGTTTTACTTTTCATTATTAACCAATTATGGACCACCAAATCCGTATATTCTCTATTGTATCTTTCACCCATTTCTAGACTGGTTCAGTTGTTCCGTATAATTAGTACCGTGAGTCCTAAGAACAACAGTCTGAACTGCGTTTCGCACGTGTACTTCCACCAACTGCTACAATGAAATGCATCTCCAAACAAAGGGATGACCTCTTCCCAATTATTCCATGGCACAAAACAGTAGTTCTTGTCACGAAATCTCTTAAAAACTGTAATTATGACGTCTGCTCCTATAAATTGACTAATTGCTCGGGCTGGGAAATATTTTCCCAACACCGACTTCCCATAATCAAACAACTAATCATTAAAATCTAACGAACATATAAATGGAGACGTAAATACAAATGGAACATACCCAAATTTATTACAATATAGAGTTGTACACAGTGGCGGCACGATGTAGGGGGGGGGGGGCAGTTGCCCCTGGGCGCCAGGCGAGGGGGGACGGGGCGCCGTCGGGAGCTTTTTTTTTGCCAAAATCCCCCCCCCCCCCCCGATCTAAGCCCCAGGTTTCAGGCTTAGATGGAGGTGGGGATGGTGGTGAGGGTTGGCAACTGACATAAAACTGTTCTCTGTGGCAAAGAACATTGCCCCCGTGCGCCTCGGTGGTGGTGGTGGGGCGCCATTAAAGAACTATGCCCCTGAGCGCCTCAAACCCTCGCGCCGCCACTGGGTGTACAATACTGCCACTTTCAAGATCACTGACGTTTCCATTGATGTAAAGCTGCTTGAGTGTAAGGAGAAATATGTATCAAAGTTTCTCTAAATCTTAATAATAGTCTGTGCCAAATACTAACTAATTCAAACAATTATTCCTCAAGCAAATGTTTTGTATTATTACCTTTTCTAAGTGTACCCCACCCTATGCCCTCCTCAAAATTATTGCGTACGACTATGCGACTCGAACGCTACCCGCCGGTCGAGCTTTATATAATCTGGGCCCAATCCTTAACCCCTGTGACCCCTGACTGAATATGAAACGCGGACTCCGGATACCAAAAGGTATTATGGGAGACTCTCAGCTATAAAGAAAGACGAGATGCATCGTGACTGGCTTGCTACGATAATGGAACTTCTACTGATATTTTTAGCGCTAATACATGGTAACTACAAACAGTTACAATCCTTAACTCGATTGAGATCAAAATTATCAACAACTACTAGTATTGCATATCCATTACGAATTTGAGCTCGTGAATGTGGCGATCGACGAGCACATGTTTTGAGGAGACTGTACATGGTGAGGCGTGTACTTCCTATTCAGGATTTAAAAAGTCTTGGATTGGTGAGACTAACATTAATGTGTTATACACAATCCATGCCCCTGTTTGAAGAATGGTATGATCAAATTTCATAGGTCTCAGTAATCTTTCTATGTGTGCTGGAAAATTAATTATAAACAGAATGGTAAGATCAAAATGCATAGGTCTCAGTAATCTTTCTGTGTGTGCTGGAAACTTAATGACCAACAGAATGGTAAGATCAAATTGCATAGATCTCAGTAATCTTTCTATGTGTGCTGGAAACTTAATGACCAACAGAATGGTAAGATCAAATTGCATAGGTCTCAGTAATCTTTCTATGTGTGCTGGAAACTTAATGACCAACAGAATGGTAAGATCAAATTGCATAGGTCTCAGTAATCTTTCTATGTGTGCTGGAAACTTAATGACCAACAGAATGGTAAGATCAAATTGCACAGGTCTCAGTAATCTTTCTGTGTGTGCTGGAAACTTAAGATCAAGTTGCATAGGTCTCAGTAATCTTTCTAAGTGTGCTGGAAACTTAATGACCAACAGACACACATACATACATATATGGATACTATTTTTTTTAATAGATTGCCAGATATAAGGCAAAGGGACTGGACATTGCCAAATATAAGGTAAAGGGACTGGACACTGCCAAATAAAAGGCAAAGGACTGGACACTGCCAAATATAAGGCAAATGAACTGAACACTGCCAAATATAAGGCAAAGACTCTGGACATTGCCAAATATAAGGCAAAGGGACTGGACACTGCCAAATATAAGATATGATGTCGTAACACCAGTAAATGCATGGAACATGAAACATATGCTGATGGAAAGATGGAGAAGGATAGATCGATGTGTCGTGTATAAATGATTTGTAAATGAATGCTATTTTTATTATTAGTAGCTATAAACAGTTCTATGATTAGATTAATGTTCAAAATAAATAATACGGGAAACATCAAATTACACTTTTTAATTTTATTAGGAAGGGTTTGATTTTCGTAAGTATTACATGCATACATACAAGGAAAGGGGCGCACATATTTGTTGATGCATACTGATAGACAGATTGGTAGATCATGTCTAGATAAGTATCGACTGACAGAATTACAGGTAGAAACAGGCAAAGTCTAGGAGACAAATATCAAACACTGTTTACTTACCAGATACAATGGAAAGAACGGCGCAGAACAAATAGAAGATCATCCACCACCGATTGTTACGAACTGTCTGTACGTACAAAGCCAAAACAACTGCACTGAAGATGATCGACAGACCGCCTTTGAAAGCACTGGCCACATTATCATATATCAATTCTGAAATGGAAATCTTGAGTCTTAAAAATGTTCCTCACCTATTTCAAAAACATTGACATTATCTAAAGAGCTTATACTATATCTCAAATGGTAGATCTACAGGGAATTTTTGCTTTTGTTGATACCATAATCAGTGAAGGCTGCACAATTTTTTAAAAAAAATTATGCAAGTTTAATGCAAGTCAAGAACCCATAAAACAATTTCCTATGGGGTAAAAAATGAATGAAGGACAATTTTTATATAGTGAAATGAAATGAATCCCATTTTGCGAGGAGCAAAAGAGAAGTACGACTAGAGATGTAAAATCATTTACTCGTTGTCGTATTCTCTGATTATTTCTCAGAAGAAACTGCTAGAACCATTAAGTTACTAAAAAGCTTTATTGTTGAGAGATTTCCAGCTTGTTCTTGTTTTGACTTTCCAGTCAGTTTCTCCCGCTTGGGCAGAGAGACAGAGAGAGAAACAGAGACAGAGACAGACAGAGAAACAGAGACAGACAGAGAAACCTTTCCGAACAATTGGATTATTTGGTGGAAGTAAATCCAGATTTGTTTTGACTTCACAATCTCCTTGAGCAGAACATATCCTCTGATAGAATAGTCCACCCATAACGGTTTGTCCATTATTCAAATACTGAACATTCCAACCAGGGGAGGAAAAGGACACGATTTGAAAGACAATTGATAGAACTTGAAGGACGATAATAAATACGATCTTCAGTTCCATGTTATAGGCACAGTAGTTTGTTAATCAAAGATAATATATTATGTTTCCTCTTGAAGTTGACAGAATTAGAATTATCACGCCATTGAATTATACAACCTTAACTCCTTGGAGAAAATGTAGTTCATCCCACGCACCTTACGTGTACATGTATGAGAAAAAGTGTATGCGTAATACGGGTCAAGTGATTTCGACACCATATCTATATTCGTTCAGGCACATATTGTGGTTGTCTAGCGTTAGTATGACATTACCTGTAAGCTAAGTCACACAGCACTGATATCACGTTTTAAAAGATAGCCGGTCACATGCTTTAAGACAAGGACAATTAAAACTTTGAAAACACTTGTTTCGCATAAAATGTAAGTAATCTAATTACCTGCCTAAAGTAGCTAAGCTGAGAGAACTTGAGACGACTACTCTATGTATTTTTGAGGCAATGACATAAGTTTCAAAAACATGTCAATATTTACATACATACATACATTTTTTAAAATTTTTATTTTGGTTTGAATTCCACTTTTTAACACATTATTCGCTATATCATGCCGACATGCCGAGGAAATGGCAGCTAATTGCTTTTCTCAAGGACGCACTGAGGCAGCAGACACCGGCTGATCTGGGCGGGGATACTCCATAAAGAAAATAGGACCACAATTTATTTTCCTTTTAACACAAAAAAACTAACAAACTCAACAATACACAATTTAAATGTTATAAATTCAGAAATGACTGATATGAAAAAAGCACGACAACAAGACTTAATAAATATACAATTAGGAGCTATCTTCTTCTCCTTGTTATAATCTTAATCATCATCGTCGTCACCATCATCAATATATTACATGATACTTTCATTTAGAAACGTTTTCAAATGTACAACGTCAGCTGATTGAGTGATGGAAAATAGATGAAGATGATGGTGTTGATAATGATGATGACAATAATATTAATGATAATACTACTTATTACTATTATTATTTACAAAATGGTCTACTTATGTTATTATTATTTTTATTATTATTATTTAAACTAAGATGTATAACTTTTCTGTTTAAACATACGTACATTATATGAAGTTGTATGAATTTTCCGAACGAACTGATTGATAAAAGAAAAATATGTTTTTATCTGATTTTCAGCAGTTTTGATTGGTTATTTTATAGTTTTTACAAACAATAAAACTATACGTTATATGTAGTTGACAGAATGACAGCAGACTATCAAAATGGGAGAGACGTTACCTATTCGTAAGTTTCCTTCTGGGCGTTATCAGGATCATATTGAGCGTACATCATAGGTAAAATAGTGAAAAAGTACAAATAATTGATAGTATTCAAATACTTTGCTGTAGGAAGCTTTGAAATGTGAGCATTAGAAATACATAATGCATTTTAAAGACGTCTACAAAATGAAAAAAAATCTATTCAATAATATTTGGATTAACAAGTTAGGGCAAGGAGATTATGCATGGGAACAAAAATATTGTCCTTTCGATATGTTTAACTGCTTCTAGAATGTTAGCGTGTCTTAGGTACGTTTTTCTGAAGTATTTGCACGAGATTGAGATATTGAAAATGCGTTTGAGTTATCCTATTATGAAGTGTGCACATGTACTGTATTTTGAGGGAATATGGCACGAACTTCTTTTCAGTCCCATCCCTCATCGCTTCTGACACGAACCTCCTCACTGCTTCCACTACCCCACTCCCCCCCCCCCCAAGTGGTATCTAGTTGCTAATCACTCTGTATTGGCAGGGTCATTCCCCACTCATTTGAATGATTGCTGGCCACGACACTGCAGATCGTCAAAAATGAAGAATGTTCATTTAATAACACTCGTAAAATAGTGGCTTGGGAAATGACAAAGACAGAAGTTTTATAACTATGCTAGAAGTTAATTTTGACTCCAAATTTTTATCTCTTCAATAGATATGAATATTTGAGTGAAAAATGATGTACGTTCAAGGGACCGTTATTTAGATTGAAACATGATGATCCCAGCAACATATATACATTATTTTATCTATAGTGTACGGTGTCCTGTAAGACTTTCACCCAGTCCTACATGATAACAATTGGATTATTCATGCAGGGTTCAAGATTTGATGTACTCAAGGATACACTGTAAGTACAAACACACTCTATCCATGGATTGGTAGACTATAACACTAATCGTTAAAGGAGTGTTCAATTTACGTAATACAAGAACAGGATGTGAAAATTCACATTTTATCAACATTCTATCTATAACTGGTATGATTCAATTTATTGTTCATCTCAAGCAAAACTCGAAAATCCGATCAATTATATTGTATATTCTATATTTATAATATTGTACTGATGTAATTGATGTAAATCATGACTGATGAAATGACAACTATGCAATTATATTGTATACTCATAATATTATACTGATGTAATTGATGTAAATTATGACGGATGAAATTACAACTATGCAATTATATAGTATACTCTATAATACTGATATAATTGATGTAAATCATGACGGATGAAATGACAACTATGCAATTATATTGTTTACTCTATAATACTGATGTAATTGATGTAAATCATGACGGATGAAATGACAACTATGCAATTATATTGTATACTCTATAATACTGATGTAATTGATGTAAATCATGACAGATGAAATGACCACTATGCAATTATATTGTATACTCTATAATACTGATGTAATTGATGTAAATCATGACGGATGAAACGACAACTATGCAATTATATTGTATACTCTATAATACTGATGTAATTGATGTAAATCATGACGGATAAAATGACAACTTTGCAATTATATTGTATGCTCATAATATTTTACTGATGTAATTGATATAAATCATGACGGATGAAATGACAACTATGCAATTATATTGTATACTCTATAATACTAATGTAATTGATGTAAATCATGACGGATGAAATGACAACTATGCAATTATATTACCCTTGTCGTACTTTTCCATTCCTTGCTCAGAGTTCACAATAAACTATAAAACATCTTACGGCAAATATATATGCCATGATTACTCAACCTCCAAAGAGCCAACTTAGCCAAAGGCACTTAGCTCCCATTTCCTCAGCATATGGCCTTAGCTCCCATTTCCTCAGCATATGGCCTATAATGTGTTGAAAGTACCGTTACAAACCACCCAACCAACCTAAAGAGATAAAATTCAAAGTATTTGACCCAAGCAAACAAACAGGATCAAATATACTACCAACAATTCGAAATCCTTTCCGATAGCTCACGACAATCAAGTAGCTTCAACAAAGATGCTTTTGTACGCTATCGAATGCAGAGATTAAAATTTTCGCTGAACAATTCAGCGACACTGGTTGATATTGCTGACGTGTGTTTCCTACCAATATTTCTAGTACTCGACATACATTCCGGGTGCGTGTGTGTGTATATATACAGTGAAACTCCTCAAAACCGAAAACCCTTGGGAACCAAGAACATTTTCGGTTTTGAGAAGTTTTCGTTTTACTGTGGTTTTTGCAGATGTGTAAAAAAAAAGTCTTTTCTAAGCGCTTATGTGGAGAGAAAGAGAGAATGTAATTATGAGAGCATCAGTGTTTGTGTGTGTAAGAAATTTAGCAGCTAAAATATATTTCCAAGTTTTAATTGAGTTTCGGCTTTATGGGTTTTTTTTAAGCGTAAAATTTAAATATAGGATCGAAAATTGTTTCGGTATTTGGAGTTGAGAGGTTTCGGTTTACTGCGGGAAAAATAAGATTTGTTAAAGAAGGAAAAATTCGGGAAAAAAACAAGTTTCGGTCTTGAGGGGATTCCGGTATACTGAGGTTTCGGTTTTGAGGAGTTTCATTGTGTATATATGTCTTTGTGTTGTTTGTTAATGTTAGATTTTTTAAATATTTATTCTATCATAGGCTCGTTCGTTTTTCATAGGGGATGGGACTTTTCTAGCTTGTGCAGGTGGGGGTTGAGCTGTAACGTGCGCACCACTGTCCCTAGTGGGAGTGATATAAACAAACCCTTCCTCCCCAGTGGCTATACTTTGGTCCTCCCACATCTTATGTAGAGTCCACTTTTTTTTAAGGAATATGTAATTATTATTAATATTTTTTATTGATAATAATATTGTCATTGTAAGATGTGTTTCATTCTGTTATTGCTTTTTATATTTATATTTACTTTTTAAGTCAGCTTGTCAGCCACTTTTAGGGGGAGGAACTTTCTTACCTTGAGGAAGTGGACCGTTATACGCATCACCGTCCCCTGCTGGTAGTGATATACCAAACTCCTACCATTCCAATGGCTACAGTTTTTTCCTCCTCCATTCCGGGCAGACAAAATCTCACTTCAGAGGGGATTCTTGTATGCATTCTTGTGAATATACGTTGATATTTGATTATTTATTTATTTAATTAGTTAGTTAGTTATTTACCCATTTATTTGCTTTTTTATTTTATTAATTTTAGCTTATTTCATATTATTTTTGTTACATTATCCCTCCGTATCCTCCACTCTTACATACATAAACGAAATGTATTCTCTCATTGAGGGAGTTAGCCTTTCTCCGCTACAGCTATTATTATTCCGTAGCAGTAATATTAAATTTTTCCACTCATTGAGGGAGTTAGCCTTTCCCTCGCTACAGCTATTATTATTCCGTAGCAATAATATTTAAATTTTTCCAATGTCATATAAATAATTTGAACAATTAGGTCTGTAAATTTCCTGTATATTATATTGTTTCTCATATTACTGAGATACAATTAGTTATCGTTTCTACTCTTCCATACTCTTTTATTATACTTAATTTTATTTCTTCTCTTTCCTTTCATGCATTTTACATTCTAGAATTAGATGGGTTTTTCTGAATTGGCCATTTTACATTCTAGAATTAGATGAGTTTTTGTGAATTGGCCATTTTGACAAGTAAAACATATTGGCATGAAGGGAATTATCCTTTTCTTCTTCGCTACTTCTCTTGTTAACCATGCATTATGTAAACACAAGAATATTTTATATATTTTGTTTTTATTTTTAAATATCTCCCAGAATTGCCATATTTCTGGCCATTTTCGGTGTGGCATTTGAATTTCTATTTTATTCTTGTGTTTATATATGTTTCTGATTATTTTATATATCTCTTATTTTTAGTTCCCCTTATTTCCTTATCCTTGAATTCTAATATAACTTCTTTATATTTACTGTATCTTGTGAGTATTTCAATAGATGTAGATAATCTATTATTATAGTAGATTTCTGGTTTAATTTTTAGACAATATCCAGACAAATATATATGTATATATATATATATATATATATATATATATATATATATATATATATATATATATATATATATATATATATATATTGGCCAATGTGAAATCAATATTTTCTTCAAATTTGTTTATTCTATTTAGTAATATCTCCTTAGATTTTACTTTTATATACGGTAGATTAAAGCCTCCGTATTCGTTGTCTTTCATTAATGTTTCTTGAGTGATATGGTACATTCCTTCCCCTAAAAATTCTATCAAAACTGTTTCAATTTCATTTAACATTGCTTTAGAGAAGATTGTAGTATTTTAAAATACTATAATTTACCATATATGTACGTCTTTATTACTTGTAATTTATATATTTTATTAAGGCTTTGAATTTTCCATAGATTATTTTTTTATTTTTTTTTATAACCTGTTGGTAGTTTTTTTCTCGTTCCTCTTTGCCATAAAAAATGCCTAGAGTTTTTATCATATTTTTTTTATATTTTCAGGAGGAAGGCCTGGATTATTTCCTCTCCAGTTCCCTATTAAAAGGAGCGCCGTTTTAGAGTGGTTGATCTGTGAGCCTGCAGCCTTCCCAAATGCTTGATACTCTTTTTGTAGATGCATCAATGAAAATGTGTCCCAGATCAAGTTTGTGCAAGCATCTGCGTGTTGTAACATTTCTATCTCCGCTCTTATATTGGGTATTTTTATTCCGTTGATGTTTTTATTATTTCTTATTTTTATACATGAACGTCTGTTGCAGTAACATATAACATCATTGATTGTACACATCATTGTCGTATCTTAAATGCTTTAGTAAAAGTTCCATTTACTTGTACTTTATAGAATATATTATTATATAGTATTTTAACCCACTTGTAATTGTTTTTATCAAAACCAAATTCAATTAAAATCCTTTTTCTACATAATTTTGTTCCATCCTATCGAAAGCTTTTTCTTGTTCAGTTAAAATCATTGCCCCCTGTTCTCCGGTCGTTTCTATGTAGTCTAATATACATTTTATTGATAGGGTATAATTATTTATCATTTGTGTTTCTTTTTCTCCACATGATTGATGTTTATTAATAATTTGTCCTAGGCAGTCTTTTATTCTATTCCATAATATTTGAGCTTAATATTTTATAATCAGTATTTAATAATGATCTAGGTCTTCAATTTCTTAAATTATCACGTTCCACTTTCCCTTTGTATATGATTGTTACAATTCCTTCTCTCGTTGAATTTGGCATTTCTTTGTTAAGAATGATATTATTATATATCATTTCAAGTATAGGAATCAGTTTTGAATAAAATATTTTGTAGAATTTATGTTTTGTAGAAATTGGATTTTATTCCATAGCCACCTGGAGATTTGTCGTTATTTAGTTGCATAATAGTTTGGGTTTTTTTTATTTTCTATTTGTGTGATGAAAGAATGACTTTTTTCCTCATTAATTTTTGGGAAATTTACACCCTCACAGTATTTCTGTATTTATATTTTGTGTTGTGTATAACTGTTGGTAATAATGGTATATTTATTCTATAATTCTATAATTGCTCTGTAGTTTGAAAACGTTTATATTAAGTTCTAGTAATTCGCTATCTTCTCCTCTTCTCATCTCTTCTCTTTTATACACACCTTGTCCTTTTTCCTATATCACTAATTAAGTCTCCCTGTTCTTATTTCTTCTCCTTTTTCCTTAAATAGATTAATTTTTTCAAGTATTTCGTTTGCTTTACCTTCATCATCTTCATCATTTGTTATTACTCTTTTGCATTCTTTTTTTCAAACATTTTTCTCCTTTCATGTTCATTTTTACTAAAGTATTTGGTTATTTTCCCTATTTTCATCTTTGTGTTTTTTCCTAATCTACTACTATATCTGTGCTCACTTGTTGTTTGTTTAGTATATTCGTAATTTCCTCTTGATATAATTTGTTTTCTAGTATAACATTATTAATTTTCCACTTTCCTCTTCCCCATCTTAGTCTCTCTTTCGTGGATAAGATCAATTCTACTGGGAAATGATCTGATAATGTTTTATCTAATATATTACATGTTATTATTTCTTCTTCAATTGTTTTGCTAATATAAAATTTATCCAGTATACTTCCATCGTTCTTATCATAATTATATGTATATTTTCTTTTATTTGGATTAAATTTTCTAAAGATGTCGCTTGTCTTATATTTTTCCGTGATTGGATTAGTTGTTTCTGAAAGTTGTTTGCCTTTTTCTTGAAGACCTTTTGTCTTATCGTGGTCAGTTAAAATATGGTTTAAGACTCTCCTATGATTTAAGTCTCTCCTATGATAAGATTTGCTGTTTCTAATGTTTTTCGGTATTTTTCAAAGTCGGTCCAAAAAAACATTTCTGTTTCAAATTGTACAGTTGATGCATATGCATTTATAAAATCGTAAGCCTGTAAATTTATATGGGTCATTCTCCCTTTTAATAGATGGTCAGTTTCTATTTTTAGCCAATATTTTTTATAAATATTTTCAAGTATGATTGTCATCTCCTAAACCCAACCTCTTTTATCATTTCGCAAATTAATTGTTACAATCGCATTTAATTCATGTTCTAAAAGACTTATTTACTTTATTGAGATTTTTCCCATTTCTTGCAGGAATATAATGTCATACTGCTTATGTTTTAGAATTTTATTAGCTGTGGTATCTTATGTATTTTTCATTTATATTATAGTAATGAATCTTGTACTCAAAATCCATTTTTGTTATTTTGAATTATCATCCTATCATCAAATTTCTTATTTTTTTCCTTTTCGTACTATTCTTTTAGTTTGAGGTATCGCTTTTCTTAGTTTTTTCTGGTTCGTGTTTATTTTCTGGTTTGATATGTATCTTGATTACTTGGGTTTGAGTTGATGTTATATGTGTTTCCGAATTTACATCATGATGTTCTATTTCTTTCCTGTATCTTTTTTTTTTTTTTGCTTTTGTCCTGTCGTCTTCTTTATCTCTTAGTTTTTCTTTTAGTAAAATGTTTTGCTTTGACAGTGAAGGGGGCGGGGGGGGGGGGCGTCTTTTCTTTCAAGATCTGGGCTATCCCCTTAACTTTCTGTTATTTCTCCTTTTTTATTTGAGTTGTTTCTCACGGTCTGTAGGAACTCACATATAGCTCCTTCTGATTGTAATGTCCTTTTTTTCATATTTGTGTCTTTTTTATTCTTGTACATGCTTCTTGTTTATTTTTGGCCCTGGTTTGTACTATTTCCTTCTTTGGTTTCTTTCAATGGTATTTGTATGCTTTCCTCTTTCGCTCTGTCCTCCACACAAGATTTTGCATACAAGCCTTCATTGCCAATGCGATGCTTTTAACTAGATCTGGAAAAGATTTTGCATGCAAACTTCCATCATCCGGACCATATTTTTAATCGGATCCACACAAAATTGTGCATGCAAGGATACATCATTGAAGCGATGCTTTCAACCACATCTAGAAAAGAAATCGAATGTAAACTTCCTATGTGCGGACCAATTTTTTTATTCGATCCGGACAAAATTTTGCATGCAAGGCTATATCATCCGGGCGATGCTTTTTAACCACATCCGGAAAGAAATCGAATGTAATTTTTTAATGTGCGGACCAATTTTTTTTACCTGATCCAGACCAGATTTTGGATGCAAGTCTACATCATCTGGGCGATGCTTTTTTACCACATCAAGAAAAGAAATCGAACGTAAACTTCCAATGTGCAGACTAATTTTTTTATCTGATCCGGTCAATATTTTGCATGCAAGGCTACATCATCAAGGCGATGCTTTTTTACCACACCTGGAAAGATGTCGAATGTAAACTTCCCATATGCGGATCAATTTCTTTATCTGATCCGGACAAGATTTTGCATGAAAGGCTATACCATCCGGATGATGCTTTTTTACCACATCTGGAAATGAGTCGAACATAAACTTCCAATGTGCGGAGCAATTTTTTTATCTGATCTGGACAATATTTTGCATGCAAGGCTATGTCATCCTGGTGATGCTTTTAACCACACCTGGAAAAGAAATCACACATAAACTTCCATCATCCGGAGCATATGTGATAGGGGTGAAACCATACACCTGTGCCGCGTATCGATACGATTAACGATACACAGCCTACGATACGATACATTATCGATTCTCAGTTTAAAGAATAAGAAGGCAAACGACAAATAATTATTCATGACTGCTGAAGATTAAAGTAACTTATATAGGATAGATATCGGTTTGTATCGATTCTTCATCCCTTGTATCGATATGTATATCGATATGGCAAAAGTATCAATACTTCGATATATCGATGAATCGTTTCACCCCTATATGGGATACACTAGGATCTATCTGTAATACTGAGCTCAGCCTGGAACACATTTCCCATTCTAGCCAAAAGTACTAACAGGTTGTGACTGAAGGTAACAAGGGGCCAGCGCACAAGAATCATCCTGAGTTTTTTTAAAAAAAAAAAAAAAAAAAAAGAGTCCAATTTCTACTCTCTTCGGCCTGACCCTTTGTCATAGCCAAGTGAGGTACGTCGTCTTTCACACCTCTCAGCAGCGGATAGAGCGAGAATCTCTCGGAAACGGAAGTTTTGTTCTACCCCCATTTCAGGTTAAAGTTGTCAAAAATGCCAGGGGAAAAAGCACTATCGTAAGTAGAGGAGAAAAAGCGTTTCTGACACACCCAAAATGTTCCTGCTCCATTCTACGTGGGAGGGGGGTGGGGTAGTTGTATTTGAGTTTGATACATGACACTTAAAGAAGCTGACCTATTTATAATCTTCTATTTTCTGAGCCATATTTCGGACAAGATTCGGACAAGATTTTGCATACAAGCCTTCATTGCCAATGCGATGCTTTTAACTAGATCTGGAAAAGATTTCGCATGTAAACTTCCATCATCCGGACCATATTTTTAATCGGATCCACACAAAATTGTGCATGCAAGGATACATCATTGAAGCGATGCTTTCAACCACATCTAGAAAAGAAATCGAATGTAAACTTCCTATGTGCGGACCAATTTTTTTATTCGATCCGGACAAAATTTTGCATGCAAGGCTATATCATCCGGGCGATGCTTTTTAGCCACATCCGGAAAGAAATCGAATGTAATTTTTTAATGTGCGGAGCAATTTTTTTACCTGATCCAGACCAGATTTTGGATGCAAGTCTACATCATCCGGGCGATGCTTTTTTACCACATCCAGAAAAGAAATCGAACGTAAACTTCCAATGTGCGGACTAATTTTTTTATCTGATCCGGTCAATATTTTGCATGCAATTCTACATCATCAAGGCGATGCTTTTTTACACACCCGGAAAGATGTCGAATGTAAACTTCCCATATGCGGATCAATTTCTTTATCTGATGCAGAGAAGATTTTGCATGAAAGGCTATACCATCCGGATGATGTTTTTTTACCACATCTGGAAATGATTCGAACATAAACTTCCAATGTGCGGAGCAATTTTTTTATCTGATCTGGACAATATTTTGCATGCAAGGCTATGTCATCCTGGTGATGCTTTTAACCACACCTGGAAAAGAAATCACACATAAACTTCCATCATCCGGAGCATATGTGATAGGGGTGAAACCATACACCTGTGCCGCGTATCGATACGATTAACGATACACTGCCTACGATACGATACATCATCGATTCTCAGTTTAAAGAATAAGAAGGCAAACGACAAATAATTATTCATGACTGCTGAAGATTAAAGTAACTTATATAGGATAGATATCGTTTTGTATCGATTCTCCATCTCTTGTATTGATATGTATATCGATATGGCAAAAGTATCAATACTTCGATATATCGATGAATCGTTTCACCCCTATGTGGGATACACTAGGATCTATCTGTAATGCTGAGCTCAGCCTGGAACACATTTCCCATTCTAGCCAAAAGTACTAACAGGTTGTGACTGAAGGTAACAAGGGGCCAGCGCACAAGAATCATCCTGAGTTTTTTTAAAAAAAAAAAAAAAAAAAAGAGTCCAATTTCTACTCTCTTCGGCCTGACCTTTTGTCATAGCCAAGTGAGGTACGTCGTCTTTCACACCTCTCAGCAGCGGATAGAGCGAGAATCTCTCGGAAACGGAAGTTTTGTTCTACCCCCATTTCAGGTTAAAGTTGTCAAAAATGCCAGGGGAAAAAGCACTATCGTAAGTAGAGGAGAAAAAGCGTTTCTGACACACCCAAAATGTTCCTGCTCCATTCTACGTGGGAGGGGGGTGGGGTAGTTGTATTTGAGTTTGATACATGACACTTAAAGAAGCTGACCTATTTATAATCTTCTATTTTCTGAGCCATATTTCGGACAAGATTCGGACAAGATTTTGCATACAAGCCTTCATTGCCAATGCGATGCTTTTAACTAGATCTGGAAAAGATTTCGCATGTAAACTTCCATCATCCGGACCATATTTTTAATCGGATCCACACAAAATTGTGCATGCAAGGATACATCATTGAAGCGATGCTTTCAACCACATCTAGAAAAGAAATCGAATGTAAACTTCCTATGTGCGGACCAATTTTTTTATTCGATCCGGACAAAATTTTGCATGCAAGGCTATATCATCCGGGCGATGCTTTTTAACCACATCCGGAAAGAAATCGAATGTAATTTTTTAATGTGCGGAGCAATTTTTTTACCTGATCCAGACCAGATTTTGGATGCAAGTCTACATCATCCGGGCGATGCTTTTTTACCACATCCAGAAAAGAAATCGAACGTAAACTTCCAATGTGCGGACTAATTTTTTTATCTGATCCGGTCAATATTTTGCATGTAATTCTACATCATCAAGGCGATGCTTTTTTACACACCCGGAAAGATGTCGAATGTAAACTTCCCATATGCGGATCAATTACTTTATCTGATGCAGACAAGATTTTGCATGAAAGACTATACCATCCGGATGATGCTTTTTTACCACATCTGGAAATGAGTCGAACATAAACTTCCAATGTGCGGAGCAATTATTTTATCTGATCTGGACAATATTTTGCATGCAAGGCTATGTCATCCTGGTGATGCTTTTAACCACACCTGGAAAAGAAATCACACATAAACTTCCATCATCCGGAGCATATGTGATAGGGGTGAAACCATACACCTGTGCCGCGTATCGATACGATTAACGATACACTGCCTACGATACGATACATCATCGATTCTCAGTTTAAAGAATAAGAAGGCAAACGACAAATAATTATTCATGACTGCTGAAGATTAAAGTAACTTATATAGGATAGATATCGTTTTGTATCGATTCTTCATCTCTTGTATCGATATGTATATCGATATGGCAAAAGTATCAATACTTCGATATATCGATGAATCGTTTCACCCCTATATGGGATACACTAGGATCTATCTGTAATACTGAGCTCAGCCTGGAACACATTTCCCATTCTAGCCAAAAGTACTAACAGGTTGTGACTGAAGGTGACAAGGGGCCAGCGCACAAGAATCATCCTGAGTTTTTTTAAAAAAAAAAAAAAAAAAAAAAAAAAAAGAGTCCAATTTCTACTCTCTTCGGCGTGATCTTTGTCATAGCCAAGTGAGGTACGTCGTCTTTCACACCTCTCAGCAGAGGACAGAGCGAGAATCTCTCGGAAACGGAAGTTTTTTCTACCCCCATTTCAGGTTAAAGTTGTCAATAATGCCAGGGGAAAAAGCACTATCGTAAGTAGAGGAGAAAAAGCGTTTCTGACACACCCAAAATGTTCCTGCTCCATTCTACGTGGGAGGGGGGGTGGGGTAGTTATATTTGAGTTTGATACATGACACTTAAAGAAGCTGACCTATTTATAATCTTCTATTTTCTGAGCCATATTTCGGACATTATTCGGACAAGATTTTGCATACAAGCCTTCATTGCCAATGCGATGCTTTTAACTAGATCTGGAAAAGATTTTGCATGTAAAATTCCATCATCCGGACCATATGTTTAATCGGATCCACACAAAATTGTGCATGCAAGGATACATCATTGAAGCGATGCTTTCAACCACATCTAGAAAAGAAATCGAATGTAAACTTCCTATATGCGGACCAATTTTTTTATTCGATGCGGACAAAATTTTGCATGCAAGGCTATATCATCGGGGCGATGCTTATTAACCACATCCGGAAAGAAATCGAATGTAATTTTTTAATGTGCGGACCAATTTTTTTACCTGATCCAGACCAGATTTTGGATGCAAGTCTACATCATCCGGGCGATGCTTTTTTACCACATCCAGAAAAGAAATCGAACGTAAACTTCCAATGTGCGGACTAATTTTTTTATCTGATCCGGTCAATATTTTGCATGCAATTCTACATCATCAAGGCGATGCTTTTTTACACACCCGGAAAGATGTCGAATGTAAACTTCCCATATGCGGATCAATTTCTTTATCTGATGCGGACAAGATTTTGCATGAAAGGCTATACCATCCGGATGATGCTTTTTTACCACATCTGGAAATGAGTCGAACATAAACTTCCAATGTGCGGAGCAATTTTTTTATCTGATCTGGACAATATTTTGCATGCAAGGCTATGTCATCCTGGTGATGCTTTTAACCACACCTGGAAAAGAAATCACACATAAACTTCCATCATCCGGAGCATATGTGATAGGGGTGAAACCATACACCTGTGCCGCGTATCGATACGATTAACGATACACTGCCTACGATACGATACATCATCGATTCTCAGTTTAAAGAATAAGAAGGCAAACGACAAATAATTATTCATGACTGCTGAAGATTAAAGTAACTTATATAGGATAGATATCGTTTTGTATCGATTCTTCATCTCTTGTATCGATATGTATATCGATATGGCAAAAGTATCAATACTTCGATATATCGATGAATCGTTTCACCCCTATATGGGATACACTAGGATCTATCTGTAATACTGAGCTCAGCCTGGAACACATTTCCCATTCTAGCCAAAAGTACTAACAGGTTGTGACTTAAGGTAACATGGGGCCAGCGCACAAGAATCATCCTGAGTTTTTTTTTAAAAAAAAAAAAAAAAGAAAGAGTCCAATTTCTACTCTCTTCGGCCTGACCCTTTGTCATAGCCAAGTGAGGTACGTCGTCTTTCACACCTCTCAGCAGCGGACAGAGCGAGAATCTCTCGGAAACGGAAGTTTTTTCTACCCCCATTTCAGGTTAAAGTTGTCAATAATGCCAGGGGAAAAAGCACCATCGTAAGTAGAGGAGAAAAAACGTTTCTGACACACCCAAAATGTTCCTGCTCCATTCTACGTGGGAGGGGGGTGGGGTAGTTGTATTTGAGTTTGATACATGACACTTAAAGAAGCTGACCTATTTATAATCTTCTATTTTCTGAGCCATATTTCGGACAAGATTCGGACAAGATTTTGCATACAAGCCTTCATTGCCAATGCGATGCTTTTAACTAGATCTGGAAAAGATTTTGCATGTAAACTTCCATCATCCGGACCATATTTTTAATCGGATCCACACAAAATTGTGCATGCAAGGATACATCATTGAAGCGATGCTTTCAACCACATCTAGAAAAGAAATCGAATGTAAACTTCCTATGTGCGGACCAATTTTTTTATTCGATCCGGACAAAATTTTGCATGCAAGGCTATATCATCGGGGCGATGCTTTTTAACCACATCCGGAAAGAAATCGAATGTAATTTTTTAATGTGCGGACCAATTTTTTTTACCTGATCCAGACCAGATTTTGGATGCAAGTCTACATCATCCGGGCGATGCTTTTTTACCACATCCAGAAAAGAAATCGAACGTAAACTTCCAATGTGCGGACTAATTTTTTTATCTGATCCGGTCAATATTTTGCATGCAAGGCTACATCATCAAGGCGATGCTTTTTTACACACCCGGAAAGATGTCGAATGTAAACTTCCCATATGCGGATCAATTTCTTTATCTGATGCGGACAAGATTTTGCATGAAAGGCTATACCATCCGGATGATGCTTTTTTACCACATCTGGAAATGAGTCGAACATAAACTTCCAATGTGCGGAGCAATTTTTTTTATCTGATCTGGACAATATTTTGCATGCAAGGCTATGTCATCCTGGTGATGCTTTTAACCACACCTGGAAAAGAAATCACACATAAACTTCCATCATCCGGAGCATATGTGATAGGGGTGAAACCATACACCTGTGCCGCGTATCGATACGATTAACGATACACTGCCTACGATACGATACATCATCGATTCTCAGTTTAAAGAATAAGAAGGCAAACGACAAATAATTATTCATGACTGCTGAAGATTAAAGTAACTTATATAGGATAGATATCGTTTTGTATCGATTCTTCATCTCTTGTATCGATATGTATATCGATATGGCAAAAGTATCAATACTTCGATATATCGATGAATCGTTTCACCCCTATATGGGATACACTAGGATCTATCTGTAATACTGAGCTCAGCCTGGAACACATTTCCCATTCTAGCCAAAAGTACTAACAGGTTGTGACTTAAGGTAACAAGGGGCCAGCGCACAAGAATCATCCTGAGTTTTTTTAAAAAAAAAAGAAAAAAAGAAAGAGTCCAATTTCTACTCTCTTCGGCCTGACCCTTTGTCATAGCCAAGTGAGGTACGTCGTCTTTCACACCTCTCAGCAGAGGACAGAGCGAGAATCTCTCGGAACCGGAAGTTTTTTCTACTCCCATTTCAGGTTAAAGTTGTCAATAATGCCAGGGGAAAAAGCACTATCGTAAGTAGAGGAGAAAAAGCGGTTCTGACACACCCAAAATGTTCCTGCTCCATTCTACGTGGGAGGGGGGGTGGGGGGTGGGGTAGTTGTATTTGAGTTTGATACATGACACTTAAAGAAGCTGACCTATTTATAATCTTCTATTTTCTGAGCCATATTTCGGACAAGATTCGGACAAGATTTTGCATACAAGCCTTCATTGCCAATGCGATGCTTTTAACTAGATCTGGAAAAGATTTTGCATGTAAACTTCCATCATCCGGACCATATTTTTAATCGGATCCACACAAAATTGTGCATGCAAGGATACATCATTGAAGCGATGCTTTCAACCACATCTAGAAAAGAAATCGAATGTAAACTTCCTATGTGCGGACCAATTTTTTTATTCGATCCGGACAAAATTTTGCATGCAAGGCTATATCATCGGGGCGATGCTTTTTAACCACATCCGGAAAGAAATCGAATGTAATTTTTTAATGTGCGGACCAATTTTTTTTACCTGATCCAGACCAGATTTTGGATGCAAGTCTACATCATCCGGGCGATGCTTTTTTTACCACATCCAGAAAAGAAATCGAACGTAAACTTCCAATGTGCGGACTAATTTTTTTATCTGATCCGGTCAATATTTTGCATGCAAGGCTACATCATCAAGGCGATGCTTTTTTACACACCCGGAAAGATGTCGAATGTAAACTTCCCATATGCGGATCAATTTCTTTATCTGATGCGGACAAGATTTTGCATGAAAGGCTATACCATCCGGATGATGCTTTTTTACCACATCTGGAAATGAGTCGAACATAAACTTCCAATGTGCGGAGCAATTTTTTTTATCTGATCTGGACAATATTTTGCATGCAAGGCTATGTCATCCTGGTGATGCTTTTAACCACACCTGGAAAAGAAATCACACATAAACTTCCATCATCCGGAGCATATGTGATAGGGGTGAAACCATACACCTGTGCCGCGTATCGATACGATTAACGATACACTGCCTACGATACGATACATCATCGATTCTCAGTTTAAAGAATAAGAAGGCAAACGACAAATAATTATTCATGACTGCTGAAGATTAAAGTAACTTATATAGGATAGATATCGTTTTGTATCGATTCTTCATCTCTTGTATCGATATGTATATCGATATGGCAAAAGTATCAATACTTCGATATATCGATGAATCGTTTCACCCCTATATGGGATACACTAGGATCTATCTGTAATACTGAGCTCAGCCTGGAACACATTTCCCATTCTAGCCAAAAGTACTAACAGGTTGTGACTTAAGGTAACATGGGGCCAGCGCACAAGAATCATCCTGAGTTTTTAAAAAAAAAAAAAAAAAAAAGAAAGAGTCTAATTTCTACTCTCTTCGGCCTGACCCTTTGTCATAGCCAAGTGAGGTACGTCGTCTTTCACACCTCTCAGCAGAGGACAGAGCGAGAATCTCTCGGAAACGGAAGTTTTTTCTACCCCCATTTCAGGTTAAAGTTGTCAATAATGCCAGGGGAAAAAGCACTATCGTAAGTAGAGGAGAAAAAGCGGTTCTGACACACCCAAAATGTTCCTGCTCCATTCTACGTGGGAGGGGGGGGTGGGGTAGTTGTATTTGAGTTTGATACATGACACTTAAAGAAGCTGACCTATTTATAATCTTCTATTTTCTGAGCCATATTTCGGACAAGATTCGGACAAGATTTTGCATACAAGCCTTCATTGCCAATGCGATGCTTTTAACTAGATCTGGAAAAGATTTCGCATGTAAACTTCCATCATCCGGACCATATTTTTAATCGGATCCACACAAAATTGTGCATGCAAGGATACATCATTGAAGCGATGCTTTCAACCACATCTAGAAAAGAAATCGAATGTAAACTTCCTATGTGCGGACCAATTTTTTTATTCGATCCGGACAAAATTTTGCATGCAAGGCTATATCATCGGGGCGATGCTTTTTAACCACATCCGGAAAGAAATCGAATGTAATTTTTTAATGTGCGGACCAATATTTTTACCTGATCCAGACCAGATTTTGGATGCAAGTCTACATCATCCGGGCGATGCTTTTTTACCACATCCAGAAAAGAAATCGAACGTAAACTTCCAATGTGCGGACTAATTTTTTTATCTGATCCGGTCAATATTTTGCATGCAAGGCTACATCATCAAGGCGATGCTTTTTTACACACCCGGAAAGATGTCGAATGTAAACTTCCCATATGCGGATCAATTTCTTTATCTGATGCGGACAAGATTTTGCATGAAAGGCTATACCATCCGGATGATGCTTTTTTACCACATCTGGAAATGAGTCGAACATAAACTTCCAATGTGCGGAGCAATTTTTTTTATCTGATCTGGACAATATTTTGCATGCAAGGCTATGTCATCCTGGTGATGCTTTTAACCACACCTGGAAAAGAAATCACACATAAACTTCCATCATCCGGAGCATATGTGATAGGGGTGAAACCATACACCTGTGCCGCGTATCGATACGATTAACGATACACTGCCTACGATACGATACATCATCGATTCTCAGTTTAAAGAATAAGAAGGCAAACGACAAATAATTATTCATGACTGCTGAAGATTAAAGTAACTTATATAGGATAGATATCGTTTTGTATCGATTCTTCATCTCTTGTATCGATATGTATATCGATATGGCAAAAGTATCAATACTTCGATATATCGATGAATCGTTTCACCCCTATATGGGATACACTAGGATCTATCTGTAATACTGAGCTCAGCCTGGAACACATTTCCCATTCTAGCCAAAAGTACTAACAGGTTGTGACTTAAGGTAACAAGGGGCCAGCGCACAAGAATCATCCTGAGTTTTTTTAAAAAAAAAAAAAAAAGAAAGAGTCCAATTTCTACTCTCTTCGGCCTGACCCTTTGTCATAGCCAAGTGAGGTACGTCGTCTTTCACACCTCTCAGCAGAGGACAGAGCGAGAATCTCTCGGAACCGGAAGTTTTTTCTACTCCCATTTCAGGTTAAAGTTGTCAATAATGCCAGGGGAAAAAGCACTATCGTAAGTAGAGGAGAAAAAGCGGTTCTGACACACCCAAAATGTTCCTGCTCCATTCTACGTGGGAGGGGGGTGGGGTAGTTGTATTTGAGTTTGATACATGACACTTAAAGAAGCTGACCTATTTATAATCTTCTATTTTCTGAGCCATATTTCGGACAAGATTCGGACAAGATTTTGCATACAAGCCTTCATTGCCAATGCGATGCTTTTAACTAGATCTGGAAAAGATTTCGCATGTAAACTTCCATCATCCGGACCATATTTTTAATCGGATCCACACAAAATTGTGCATGCAAGGATACATCATTGAAGCGATGCTTTCAACCACATCTAGAAAAGAAATCGAATGTAAACTTCCTATGTGCGGACCAATTTTTTTATTCGATCCGGACAAAATTTTGCATGCAAGGCTATATCATCGGGGCGATGCTTTTTAACCACATCCGGAAAGAAATCGAATGTAATTTTTTAATGTGCGGACCAATTTTTTTACCTGATCCAGACCAGATTTTGGATGCAAGTCTACATCATCCGGGCGATGCTTTTTTTACCACATCCAGAAAAGAAATCGAACGTAAACTTCCAATGTGCGGACTAATTTTTTTATCTGATCCGGTCAATATTTTGCATGCAAGGCTACATCATCAAGGCGATGCTTTTTTACACACCCGGAAAGATGTCGAATGTAAACTTCCCATATGCGGATCAATTTCTTTATCTGATGCGGACAAGATTTTGCATGAAAGGCTATACCATCCGGATGATGCTTTTTTACCACATCTGGAAATGAGTCGAACATAAACTTCCAATGTGCGGAGCAATTTTTTTTATCTGATCTGGACAATATTTTGCATGCAAGGCTATGTCATCCTGGTGATGCTTTTAACCACACCTGGAAAAGAAATCACACATAAACTTCCATCATCCGGAGCATATGTGATAGGGGTGAAACCATACACCTGTGCCGCGTATCGATACGATTAACGATACACTGCCTACGATACGATACATCATCGATTCTCAGTTTAAAGAATAAGAAGGCAAACGACAAATAATTATTCATGACTGCTGAAGATTAAAGTAACTTATATAGGATAGATATCGTTTTGTATCGATTCTTCATCTCTTGTATCGATATGTATATCGATATGGCAAAAGTATCAATACTTCGATATATCGATGAATCGTTTCACCCCTATATGGGATACACTAGGATCTATCTGTAATACTGAGCTCAGCCTGGAACACATTTCCCATTCTAGCCAAAAGTACTAACAGGTTGTGACTTAAGGTAACAAGGGGCCAGCGCACAAGAATCATCCTGAGTTTTTTTAAAAAAAAAAAAAAAAAGAAAGAGTCCAATTTCTACTCTCTTCGGCCTGACCCTTTGTCATAGCCAAGTGAGGTACGTCGTCTTTCACACCTCTCAGCAGAGGACAGAGCGAGAATCTCTCGGAACCGGAAGTTTTTTCTACTCCCATTTCAGGTTAAAGTTGTCAATAATGCCAGGGGAAAAAGCACTATCGTAAGTAGAGGAGAAAAAGCGGTTCTGACACACCCAAAATGTTCCTGCTCCATTCTACGTGGGAGGGGGGGTGGGGTAGTTGTATTTGAGTTTGATACATGACACTTAAAGAAGCTGACCTATTTATAATCTTCTATTTTCTGAGCCATATTTCGGACAAGATTCGGACAAGATTTTGCATACAAGCCTTCATTGCCAATGCGATGCTTTTAACTAGATCTGGAAAAGATTTCGCATGTAAACTTCCATCATCCGGACCATATTTTTAATCGGATCCACACAAAATTGTGCATGCAAGGATACATCATTGAAGCGATGCTTTCAACCACATCTAGAAAAGAAATCGAATGTAAACTTCCTATGTGCGGACCAATTTTTTTATTCGATCCGGACAAAATTTTGCATGCAAGGCTATATCATCGGGGCGATGCTTTTTAACCACATCCGGAAAGAAATCGAATGTAATTTTTTAATGTGCGGACCAATATTTTTACCTGATCCAGACCAGATTTTGGATGCAAGTCTACATCATCCGGGCGATGCTTTTTTACCACATCCAGAAAAGAAATCGAACGTAAACTTCCAATGTGCGGACTAATTTTTTTATCTGATCCGGTCAATATTTTGCATGCAAGGCTACATCATCAAGGCGATGCTTTTTTACACACCCGGAAAGATGTCGAATGTAAACTTCCCATATGCGGATCAATTTCTTTATCTGATGCGGACAAGATTTTGCATGAAAGGCTATACCATCCGGATGATGCTTTTTTACCACATCTGGAAATGAGTCGAACATAAACTTCCAATGTGCGGAGCAATTTTTTTTATCTGATCTGGACAATATTTTGCATGCAAGGCTATGTCATCCTGGTGATGCTTTTAACCACACCTGGAAAAGAAATCACACATAAACTTCCATCATCCGGAGCATATGTGATAGGGGTGAAACCATACACCTGTGCCGCGTATCGATACGATTAACGATACACTGCCTACGATACGATACATCATCGATTCTCAGTTTAAAGAATAAGAAGGCAAACGACAAATAATTATTCATGACTGCTGAAGATTAAAGTAACTTATATAGGATAGATATCGTTTTGTATCGATTCTTCATCTCTTGTATCGATATGTATATCGATATGGCAAAAGTATCAATACTTCGATATATCGATGAATCGTTTCACCCCTATATGGGATACACTAGGATCTATCTGTAATACTGAGCTCAGCCTGGAACACATTTCCCATTCTAGCCAAAAGTACTAACAGGTTGTGACTTAAGGTAACATGGGGCCAGCGCACAAGAATCATCCTGAGTTTTTTTAAAAAAAAAAAAAAAAAAAGAAAGAGTCCAATTTCTACTCTCTTCGGCCTGACCCTTTGTCATAGCCAAGTGAGGTACGTCGTCTTTCACACCTCTCAGCAGAGGACAGAGCGAGAATCTCTCGGAAACGGAAGTTTTTTCTACCCCCATTTCAGGTTAAAGTTGTCAATAATGCCAGGGGAAAAAGCACTATCGTAAGTAGAGGAGAAAAAGCGGTTCTGACACACCCAAAATGTTCCTGCTCCATTCTACGTGGGAGGGGGGTGGGGTAGTTGTATTTGAGTTTGATACATGACACTTAAAGAAGCTGACCTATTTATAATCTTCTATTTTCTGAGCCATATTTCGGACAAGATTCGGACAAGATTTTGCATACAAGCCTTCATTGCCAATGCGATGCTTTTAACTAGATCTGGAAAAGATTTCGCATGTAAACTTCCATCATCCGGACCATATTTTTAATCGGATCCACACAAAATTGTGCATGCAAGGATACATCATTGAAGCGATGCTTTCAACCACATCTAGAAAAGAAATCGAATGTAAACTTCCTATGTGCGGACCAATTTTTTTATTCGATCCGGACAAAATTTTGCATGCAAGGCTATATCATCGGGGCGATGCTTTTTAACCACATCCGGAAAGAAATCGAATGTAATTTTTTAATGTGCGGACCAATATTTTTACCTGATCCAGACCAGATTTTGGATGCAAGTCTACATCATCCGGGCGATGCTTTTTTACCACATCCAGAAAAGAAATCGAACGTAAACTTCCAATGTGCGGACTAATTTTTTTATCTGATCCGGTCAATATTTTGCATGCAAGGCTACATCATCAAGGCGATGCTTTTTTACACACCCGGAAAGATGTCGAATGTAAACTTCCCATATGCGGATCAATTTCTTTATCTGATGCGGACAAGATTTTGCATGAAAGGCTATACCATCCGGATGATGCTTTTTTACCACATCTGGAAATGAGTCGAACATAAACTTCCAATGTGCGGAGCAATTTTTTTTATCTGATCTGGACAATATTTTGCATGCAAGGCTATGTCATCCTGGTGATGCTTTTAACCACACCTGGAAAAGAAATCACACATAAACTTCCATCATCCGGAGCATATGTGATAGGGGTGAAACCATACACCTGTGCCGCGTATCGATACGATTAACGATACACTGCCTACGATACGATACATCATCGATTCTCAGTTTAAAGAATAAGAAGGCAAACGACAAATAATTATTCATGACTGCTGAAGATTAAAGTAACTTATATAGGATAGATATCGTTTTGTATCGATTCTTCATCTCTTGTATCGATATGTATATCGATATGGCAAAAGTATCAATACTTCGATATATCGATGAATCGTTTCACCCCTATATGGGATACACTAGGATCTATCTGTAATACTGAGCTCAGCCTGGAACACATTTCCCATTCTAGCCAAAAGTACTAACAGGTTGTGACTTAAGGTAACATGGGGCCAGCGCACAAGAATCATCCTGAGTTTTTTTAAAAAAAAAAAAAAAAAAGAAAGAGTCCAATTTCTACTCTCTTCGGCCTGACCCTTTGTCATAGCCAAGTGAGGTACGTCGTCTTTCACACCTCTCAGCAGAGGACAGAGCGAGAATCTCTCGGAACCGGAAGTTTTTTCTACTCCCATTTCAGGTTAAAGTTGTCAATAATGCCAGGGGAAAAAGCACTATCGTAAGTAGAGGAGAAAAAGCGGTTCTGACACACCCAAAATGTTCCTGCTCCATTCTACGTGGGAGGGGGGTGGGGTAGTTGTATTTGAGTTTGATACATGACACTTAAAGAAGCTGACCTATTTATAATCTTCTATTTTCTGAGCCATATTTCGGACAAGATTCGGACAAGATTTTGCATACAAGCCTTCATTGCCAATGCGATGCTTTTAACTAGATCTGGAAAAGATTTCGCATGTAAACTTCCATCATCCGGACCATATTTTTAATCGGATCCACACAAAATTGTGCATGCAAGGATACATCATTGAAGCGATGCTTTCAACCACATCTAGAAAAGAAATCGAATGTAAACTTCCTATGTGCGGACCAATTTTTTTATTCGATCCGGACAAAATTTTGCATGCAAGGCTATATCATCGGGGCGATGCTTTTTAACCACATCCGGAAAGAAATCGAATGTAATTTTTTAATGTGCGGACCAATATTTTTACCTGATCCAGACCAGATTTTGGATGCAAGTCTACATCATCCGGGCGATGCTTTTTTACCACATCCAGAAAAGAAATCGAACGTAAACTTCCAATGTGCGGACTAATTTTTTTATCTGATCCGGTCAATATTTTGCATGCAAGGCTACATCATCAAGGCGATGCTTTTTTACACACCCGGAAAGATGTCGAATGTAAACTTCCCATATGCGGATCAATTTCTTTATCTGATGCGGACAAGATTTTGCATGAAAGGCTATACCATCCGGATGATGCTTTTTTACCACATCTGGAAATGAGTCGAACATAAACTTCCAATGTGCGGAGCAATTTTTTTTATCTGATCTGGACAATATTTTGCATGCAAGGCTATGTCATCCTGGTGATGCTTTTAACCACACCTGGAAAAGAAATCACACATAAACTTCCATCATCCGGAGCATATGTGATAGGGGTGAAACCATACACCTGTGCCGCGTATCGATACGATTAACGATACACTGCCTACGATACGATACATCATCGATTCTCAGTTTAAAGAATAAGAAGGCAAACGACAAATAATTATTCATGACTGCTGAAGATTAAAGTAACTTATATAGGATAGATATCGTTTTGTATCGATTCTTCATCTCTTGTATCGATATGTATATCGATATGGCAAAAGTATCAATACTTCGATATATCGATGAATCGTTTCACCCCTATATGGGATACACTAGGATCTATCTGTAATACTGAGCTCAGCCTGGAACACATTTCCCATTCTAGCCAAAAGTACTAACAGGTTGTGACTTAAGGTAACAAGGGGCCAGCGCACAAGAATCATCCTGAGTTTTTTAAAAAAAAAAAAAAAAAAAAGAAAGAGTCCAATTTCTACTCTCTTCGGCCTGACCCTTTGTCATAGCCAAGTGAGGTACGTCGTCTTTCACACCTCTCAGCAGAGGACAGAGCGAGAATCTCTCGGAAACGGAAGTTTTTTCTACCCCCATTTCAGGTTAAAGTTGTCAATAATGCCAGGGGAAAAAGCACTATCGTAAGTAGAGGAGAAAAAGCGGTTCTGACACACCCAAAATGTTCCTGCTCCATTCTACGTGGGAGGGGGGTGGGGTAGTTGTATTTGAGTTTGATACATGACACTTAAAGAAGCTGACCTATTTATAATCTTCTATTTTCTGAGCCATATTTCGGACAAGATTCGGACAAGATTTTGCATACAAGCCTTCATTGCCAATGCGATGCTTTTAACTAGATCTGGAAAAGATTTCGCATGTAAACTTCCATCATCCGGACCATATTTTTAATCGGATCCACACAAAATTGTGCATGCAAGGATACATCATTGAAGCGATGCTTTCAACCACATCTAGAAAAGAAATCGAATGTAAACTTCCTATGTGCGGACCAATTTTTTTATTCGATCCGGACAAAATTTTGCATGCAAGGCTATATCATCGGGGCGATGCTTTTTAACCACATCCGGAAAGAAATCGAATGTAATTTTTTAATGTGCGGACCAATATTTTTACCTGATCCAGACCAGATTTTGGATGCAAGTCTACATCATCCGGGCGATGCTTTTTTACCACATCCAGAAAAGAAATCGAACGTAAACTTCCAATGTGCGGACTAATTTTTTTATCTGATCCGGTCAATATTTTGCATGCAAGGCTACATCATCAAGGCGATGCTTTTTTACACACCCGGAAAGATGTCGAATGTAAACTTCCCATATGCGGATCAATTTCTTTATCTGATGCGGACAAGATTTTGCATGAAAGGCTATACCATCCGGATGATGCTTTTTTACCACATCTGGAAATGAGTCGAACATAAACTTCCAATGTGCGGAGCAATTTTTTTTATCTGATCTGGACAATATTTTGCATGCAAGGCTATGTCATCCTGGTGATGCTTTTAACCACACCTGGAAAAGAAATCACACATAAACTTCCATCATCCGGAGCATATGTGATAGGGGTGAAACCATACACCTGTGCCGCGTATCGATACGATTAACGATACACTGCCTACGATACGATACATCATCGATTCTCAGTTTAAAGAATAAGAAGGCAAACGACAAATAATTATTCATGACTGCTGAAGATTAAAGTAACTTATATAGGATAGATATCGTTTTGTATCGATTCTTCATCTCTTGTATCGATATGTATATCGATATGGCAAAAGTATCAATACTTCGATATATCGATGAATCGTTTCACCCCTATATGGGATACACTAGGATCTATCTGTAATACTGAGCTCAGCCTGGAACACATTTCCCATTCTAGCCAAAAGTACTAACAGGTTGTGACTTAAGGTAACAAGGGGCCAGCGCACAAGAATCATCCTGAGTTTTTTTAAAAAAAAAAAAAAAAAAAAAGAGTCCAATTTCTACTCTCTTCGGCCTGACCCTTTGTCATAGCCAAGTGAGGTACGTCGTCTTTCACACCTCTCAGCAGAGGACAGAGCGAGAATCTCTCGGAAACGGAAGTTTTTTCTACCCCCATTTCAGGTTAAAGTTGTCAATAATGCCAGGGGAAAAAGCACTATCGTAAGTAGAGGAGAAAAAGCGGTTCTGACACACCCAAAATGTTCCTGCTCCATTCTACGTGGGAGGGGGGTGGGGTAGTTGTATTTGAGTTTGATACATGACACTTAAAGAAGCTGACCTATTTATAATCTTCTATTTTCTGAGCCATATTTCGGACAAGATTCGGACAAGATTTTGCATACAAGCCTTCATTGCCAATGCGATGCTTTTAACTAGATCTGGAAAAGATTTCGCATGTAAACTTCCATCATCCGGACCATATTTTTAATCGGATCCACACAAAATTGTGCATGCAAGGATACATCATTGAAGCGATGCTTTCAACCACATCTAGAAAAGAAATCGAATGTAAACTTCCTATGTGCGGACCAATTTTTTTATTCGATCCGGACAAAATTTTGCATGCAAGGCTATATCATCGGGGCGATGCTTTTTAACCACATCCGGAAAGAAATCGAATGTAATTTTTTAATGTGCGGACCAATTTTTTTACCTGATCCAGACCAGATTTTGGATGCAAGTCTACATCATCCGGGCGATGCTTTTTTACCACATCCAGAAAAGAAATCGAACGTAAACTTCCAATGTGCGGACTAATTTTTTTATCTGATCCGGTCAATATTTTGCATGCAAGGCTACATCATCAAGGCGATGCTTTTTTACACACCCGGAAAGATGTCGAATGTAAACTTCCCATATGCGGATCAATTTCTTTATCTGATGCGGACAAGATTTTGCATGAAAGGCTATACCATCCGGATGATGCTTTTTTACCACATCTGGAAATGAGTCGAACATAAACTTCCAATGTGCGGAGCAATTTTTTTTATCTGATCTGGACAATATTTTGCATGCAAGGCTATGTCATCCTTTTGATGCTTTTAACCACACCTGGAAAAGAAATCACACATAAACTTCCATCATCCGGAGCATATGTGATAGGGGTGAAACCATACACCTGTGCCGCGTATCGATACGATTAACGATACACTGCCTACGATACGATACATCATCGATTCTCAGTTTAAAGAATAAGAAGGCAAACGACAAATAATTATTCATGACTGCTGAAGATTAAAGTAACTTATATAGGATAGATATCGTTTTGTATCGATTCTTCATCTCTTGTATCGATATGTATATCGATATGGCAAAAGTATCAATACTTCGATATATCGATGAATCGTTTCACCCCTATATGGGATACACTAGGATCTATCTGTAATACTGAGCTCAGCCTGGAACACATTTCCATTCTAGCCAAAAGTACTAACAGGTTGTGACTTAAGGTAACAAGGGGCCAGCGCACAAGAATCATCCTGAGTTTTTTAAAAAAAAAAAAAAAAAAAAAAAAGAGTCCAATTTCTACTCTCTTCGGCCTGACCCTTTGTCATAGCCAAGTGAGGTACGTCGTCTTTCACACCTCTCAGCAGAGGACAGAGCGAGAATCTCTCGGAAACGGAAGTTTTTTCTACCCCCATTTCAGGTTAAAGTTGTCAATAATGCCAGGGGAAAAAGCACTATCGTAAGTAGAGGAGAAAAAGCGTTTCTGACACACCCAAAATGTTCCTGCTCCATTCTACGTGGGAGGGGGGTGGGGTAGTTGTATTTGAGTTTGATACATGACACTTAAAGAAGCTGACCTATTTATAATCTTCTATTTTCTGAGCCATATTTCGGACAAGATTCGGACAAGATTTTGCATACAAGCCTTCATTGCCAATGCGATGCTTTTAACTAGATCTGAAAAAGATTTCGCATGTAAACTTCCATCATCCGGACCATATTTTAATTGGATCCACACAAAATTGTGCATGCAAGGATACATCATTGAAGCGATGCTTTCAACCACATCTAGAAAAGAAATCGAATGTAAACTTCCTATGTGCGGACCAATTTTTTTATTCGATCCGGACAAAATTTTGCATGCAAGGCTATATCATCCGGGCGATGCTTTTTAACCACATCCGGAAAGAAATCGAATGTAATTTTTTAATGTGCGGACCAATTTTTTTACCTGATCCAGACCAGATTTTGGATGCAAGTCTACATCATCCGGGCGATGCTTTTTTACCACATCCAGAAAAGAAATCGAACGTAAACTTCCAATGTGCGGACTAATTTTTTTATCTGATCCGGTCAATATTTTGCATGCAAGGCTACATCATCAAGGCGATGCTTTTTTACACACCAGGAAAGATGTCGAATGTAAACTTCCCATATGCGGATCAATTTCTTTATCTGATGCGGACAAGATTTTGCATGAAAGGCTATACCATCCGGATGATGCTTTTTTACCACATCTGGAAATGAGTCGAACATAAACTTCCAATGTGCGGAGCAATTTTTTTTATCTGATCTGGACAATATTTTGCATGCAAGGCTATGTCATCCTTTTGATGCTTTTAACCACACCTGGAAAAGAAATCACACATAAACTTCCATCATCCGGAGCATATGTGATAGGGGTGAAACCATACACCTGTGCCGCGTATCGATACGATTAACGATACACTGCCTACGATACGATACATCATCGATTCTCAGTTTAAAGAATAAGAAGGCAAACGACAAATAATTATTCATGACTGCTGAAGATTAAAGTAACTTATATAGGATAGATATCGTTTTGTATCGATTCTTCATCTCTTGTATCGATATGTATATCGATATGGCAAAAGTATCAATACTTCGATATATCGATGAATCGTTTCACCCCTATATGGGATACACTAGGATCTATCTGTAATACTGAGCTCAGCCTGGAACACATTTCCATTCTAGCCAAAAGTACTAACAGGTTGTGACTTAAGGTAACAAGGGGCCAGCGCACAAGAATCATCCTGAGTTTTTTAAAAAAAAAAAAAAAAAAAAAAAAAAGAGTCCAATTTCTACTCTCTTCGGCCTGACCCTTTGTCATAGCCAAGTGAGGTACGTCGTCTTTCACACCTCTCAGCAGAGGACAGAGCGAGAATCTCTCGGAAACGGAAGTTTTTTCTACCCCCATTTCAGGTTAAAGTTGTCAATAATGCCAGGGGAAAAAGCACTATCGTAAGTAGAGGAGAAAAAGCGTTTCTGACACACCCAAAATGTTCCTGCTCCATTCTACGTGGGAGGGGGGTGGGGTAGTTGTATTTGAGTTTGATACATGACACTTAAAGAAGCTGACCTATTTATAATCTTCTATTTTCTGAGCCATATTTCGGACAAGATTCGGACAAGATTTTGCATACAAGCCTTCATTGCCAATGCGATGCTTTTAACTAGATCTGGAAAAGATTTCGCATGTAAACTTCCATCATCCGGACCATATTTTTAATCGGATCCACACAAAATTGTGCATGCAAGGATACATCATTGAAGCGATGCTTTCAACCACATCTAGAAAAGAAATCGAATGTAAACTTCCTATGTGCGGACCAATTATTTTATTCGATCCGGACAAAATTTTGCATGCAAGGCTATATCATCCGGGCGATGCTTTTTAACCACATCCGGAAAGAAATCGAATGTAATTTTTTAATGTGCGGACCAATTTTTTTACCTGATCCAGACCAGATTTTGGATGCAAGTCTACATCATCCGGGCGATGCTTTTTTACCACATCCAGAAAAGAAATCGAACGTAAACTTCCAATGTGCGGACTAATTTTTTTATCTGATCCGGTCAATATTTTGCATGCAAGGCTACATCATCAAGGCGATGCTTTTTTACACACCAGGAAAGATGTCGAATGTAAACTTCCCATATGCGGATCAATTTCTTTATCTGATGCGGACAAGATTTTGCATGAAAGGCTATACCATCCGGATGATGCTTTTTTACCACATCTGGAAATGAGTCGAACATAAACTTCCAATGTGCGGAGCAATTTTTTTTATCTGATCTGGACAATATTTTGCATGCAAGGCTATGTCATCCTTTTGATGCTTTTAACCACACCTGGAAAAGAAATCACACATAAACTTCCATCATCCGGAGCATATGTGATAGGGGTGAAACCATACACCTGTGCCGCGTATCGATACGATTAACGATACACTGCCTACGATACGATACATCATCGATTCTCAGTTTAAAGAATAAGAAGGCAAACGACAAATAATTATTCATGACTGCTGAAGATTAAAGTAACTTATATAGGATAGATATCGTTTTGTATCGATTCTTCATCTCTTGTATCGATATGTATATCGATATGGCAAAAGTATCAATACTTCGATATATCGATGAATCGTTTCACCCCTATATGGGATACACTAGGATCTATCTGTAATACTGAGCTCAGCCTGGAACACATTTCCATTCTAGCCAAAAGTACTAACAGGTTGTGACTTAAGGTAACAAGGGGCCAGCGCACAAGAATCATCCTGAGTTTTTTTAAAAAAAAAAAAAAAAAAAAAAAAAGAGTCCAATTTCTACTCTCTTCGGCCTGACCCTTTGTCATAGCCAAGTGAGGTACGTCGTCTTTCACACCTCTCAGCAGAGGACAGAGCGAGAATCTCTCGGAAACGGAAGTTTTTTCTACCCCCATTTCAGGTTAAAGTTGTCAATAATGCCAGGGGAAAAAGCACTATCGTAAGTAGAGGAGAAAAAGCGTTTCTGACACACCCAAAATGTTCCTGCTCCATTCTACGTGGGAGGGGGGTGGGGTAGTTGTATTTGAGTTTGATACATGACACTTAAAGAAGCTGACCTATTTATAATCTTCGATTTTCTGAGCCATATTTCGGACAAGATTCGGACAAGATTTTGCATACAAGCCTTCATTGCCAATGCGATGCTTTTAACTAGATCTGGAAAAGATTTCGCATGTAAACTTCCATCATCCGGACCATATTTTTAATCGGATCCACACAAAATTGTGCATGCAAGGATACATCATTGAAGCGATGCTTTCAACCACATCTAGAAAATAAATCGAATGTAAACTTCCTATGTGCGGACCAATTTTTTTATTCGATCCGGACAAAATTTTGCATGCAAGGCTATATCATCCGGGCGATGATTTTTAACCACATCCGGAAAGAAATCGAATGTAAGTTTTTAATGTGCGGACCAATTTTTTTACCTGATCCAGACCAGATTTTGGATGCAAGTCTACATCATCCGGGCGATGCTTTTTTACCACATCCAGAAAAGAAATCGAACGTAAACTTCCAATGTGCGGACTAATTATTTTATTCGATCCGGACAAAATTTTGCATGCAAGGCTATATCATCCGGGCGATGCTTTTTAACCACATCCGGAAAGAAATCGAATGTAATTTTTTAATGTGCGGACCAATTTTTTTACCTGATCCAGACCAGATTTTGGATGCAAGTCTACATCATCCGGGCGATGCTTTTTTACCACATCCAGAAAAGAAATCGAACGTAAACTTCCAATGTGCGGACTAATTTTTTTATCTGATCCGGTCAATATTTTGCATGCAAGGCTACATCATCAAGGCGATGCTTTTTTACACACCAGGAAAGATGTCGAATGTAAACTTCCCATATGCGGATCAATTTCTTTATCTGATGCGGACAAGATTTTGCATGAAAGGCTATACCATCCGGATGATGCTTTTTTACCACATCTGGAAATGAGTCGAACATAAACTTCCAATGTGCGGAGCAATTTTTTTTATCTGATCTGGACAATATTTTGCATGCAAGGCTATGTCATCCTTTTGATGCTTTTAACCACACCTGGAAAAGAAATCACACATAAACTTCCATCATCCGGAGCATATGTGATAGGGGTGAAACCATACACCTGTGCCGCGTATCGATACGATTAACGATACACTGCCTACGATACGATACATCATCGATTCTCAGTTTAAAGAATAAGAAGGCAAACGACAAATAATTATTCATGACTGCTGAAGATTAAAGTAACTTATATAGGATAGATATCGTTTTGTATCGATTCTTCATCTCTTGTATCGATATGTATATCGATATGGCAAAAGTATCAATACTTCGATATATCGATGAATCGTTTCACCCCTATATGGGATACACTAGGATCTATCTGTAATACTGAGCTCAGCCTGGAACACATTTCCATTCTAGCCAAAAGTACTAACAGGTTGTGACTTAAGGTAACAAGGGGCCAGCGCACAAGAATCATCCTGAGTTTTTAAAAAAAAAAAAAAAAAAAAAAAAAGAGTCCAATTTCTACTCTCTTCGGCCTGACCCTTTGTCATAGCCAAGTGAGGTACGTCGTCTTTCACACCTCTCAGCAGAGGACAGAGCGAGAATCTCTCGGAAACGGAAGTTTTTTCTACCCCCATTTCAGGTTAAAGTTGTCAATAATGCCAGGGGAAAAAGCACTATCGTAAGTAGAGGAGAAAAAGCGTTTCTGACACACCCAAAATGTTCCTGCTCCATTCTACGTGGGAGGGGGGTGGGGTAGTTGTATTTGAGTTTGATACATGACACTTAAAGAAGCTGACCTATTTATAATCTTCTATTTTCTGAGCCATATTTCGGACAAGATTCGGACAAGATTTTGCATACAAGCCTTCATTGCCAATGCGATGCTTTTAACTAGATCTGGAAAAGATTTCGCATGTAAACTTCCATCATCCGGACCATATTTTTAATCGGATCCACACAAAATTGTGCATGCAAGGATACATCATTGAAGCGATGCTTTCAACCACATCTAGAAAAGAAATCGAATGTAAACTTCCTATGTGCGGACCAATTTTTTTATTCGATCCGGACAAAATTTTGCATGCAAGGCTATATCATCCGGGCGATGCTTTTTAACCACATCCGGAAAGAAATCGAATGTAATTTTTTAATGTGCGGACCAATTTTTTTACCTGATCCAGACCAGATTTTGGATGCAAGTCTACATCATCCGGGCGATGCTTTTTTACCACATCCAGAAAAGAAATCGAACGTAAACTTCCAATGTGCGGACTAATTTTTTTATCTGATCCGGTCAATATTTTGCATGCAAGGCTACATCATCAAGGCGATGCTTTTTTACACACCAGGAAAGATGTCGAATGTAAACTTCCCATATGCGGATCAATTTCTTTATCTGATGCGGACAAGATTTTGCATGAAAGGCTATACCATCCGGATGATGCTTTTTTACCACATCTGGAAATGAGTCGAACATAAACTTCCAATGTGCGGAGCAATTTTTTTTATCTGATCTGGACAATATTTTGCATGCAAGGCTATGTCATCCTTTTGATGCTTTTAACCACACCTGGAAAAGAAATCACACATAAACTTCCATCATCCGGAGCATATGTGATAGGGGTGAAACCATACACCTGTGCCGCGTATCGATACGATTAACGATACACTGCCTACGATACGATACATCATCGATTCTCAGTTTAAAGAATAAGAAGGCAAACGACAAATAATTATTCATGACTGCTGAAGATTAAAGTAACTTATATAGGATAGATATCGTTTTGTATCGATTCTTCATCTCTTGTATCGATATGTATATCGATATGGCAAAAGTATCAATACTTCGATATATCGATGAATCGTTTCACCCCTATATGGGATACACTAGGATCTATCTGTAATACTGAGCTCAGCCTGGAACACATTTCCCATTCTAGCCAAAAGTACTAACAGGTTGTGACTTAAGGTAACAAGGGGCCAGCGCACAAGAATCATCCTGAGTTTTTTTTAAAAAAAAAAAAAAAAAAAAGAGTCCAATTTCTACTCTCTTCGGCCTGACCCTTTGTCATAGCCAAGTGAGGTACGTCGTCTTTCACACCTCTCAGCAGAGGACAGAGCGAGAATCTCTCGGAAACGGAAGTTTTTTCTACCCCCATTTCAGGTTAAAGTTGTCAATAATGCCAGGGGAAAAAGCACTATCGTAAGTAGAGGAGAAAAAGCGTTTCTGACACACCCAAAATGTTCCTGCTCCATTCTACGTGGGAGGGGGGTGGGGTAGTTGTATTTGAGTTTGATACATGACACTTAAAGAAGCTGACCTATTTATAATCTTCGATTTTCTGAGCCATATTTCGGACAAGATTCGGACAAGATTTTGCATACAAGCCTTCATTGCCAATGCGATGCTTTTAACTAGATCTGGAAAAGATTTCGCATGTAAACTTCCATCATCCGGACCATATTTTTAATCGGATCCACACAAAATTGTGCATGCAAGGATACATCATTGAAGCGATGCTTTCAACCACATCTAGAAAAGAAATCGAATGTAAACTTCCTATGTGCGGACCAATTTTTTTATTCGATCCGGACAAAATTTTGCATGCAAGGCTATATCATCCGGGCGATGCTTTTTAACCACATCCGGAAAGAAATCGAATGTAATTTTTTAATGTGCGGACCAATTTTTTTACCTGATCCAGACCAGATTTTGGATGCAAGTCTACATCATCCGGGCGATGCTTTTTTACCACATCCAGAAAAGAAATCGAACGTAAACTTCCAATGTGCAAACTAATTTTTTTATTCGATCCGGACAAAATTTTGCATGCAAGGCTATATCATCCGGGCGATGCTTTTTAACCACATCCGGAAAGAAATCGAATGTAATTTTTTAATGTGCGGACCAATTTTTTTACCTGATCCAGACCAGATTTTGGATGCAAGTCTACATCATCCGGGCGATGCTTTTTTACCACATCCAGAAAAGAAATCGAACGTAAACTTCCAATGTGCGGACTAATTTTTTTATTCGATCCGGACAAAATTTTGCATGCAAGGCTATATCATCCGGGCGATGCTTTTTAACCACATCCGGAAAGAAATCGAATGTAATTTTTTAATGTGCGGACCAATTTTTTTACCTGATCCAGACCAGATTTTGGATGCAAGTCTACATCATCCGGGCGATGCTTTTTTACCACATCCAGAAAAGAAATCGAACGTAAACTTCCAATGTGCGGACTAATTTTTTTATCTGATCCGGTCAATATTTTGCATGCAAGGCTACATCATCAAGGCGATGCTTTTTTACACACCAGGAAAGATGTCGAATGTAAACTTCCCATATGCGGATCAATTTCTTTATCTGATGCGGACAAGATTTTGCATGAAAGGCTATACCATCCGGATGATGCTTTTTTACCACATCTGGAAATGAGTCGAACATAAACTTCCAATGTGCGGAGCAATTTTTTTTATCTGATCTGGACAATATTTTGCATGCAAGGCTATGTCATCCTTTTGATGCTTTTAACCACACCTGGAAAAGAAATCACACATAAACTTCCATCATCCGGAGCATATGTGATAGGGGTGAAACCATACACCTGTGCCGCGTATCGATACGATTAACGATACACTGCCTACGATACGATACATCATCGATTCTCAGTTTAAAGAATAAGAAGGCAAACGACAAATAATTATTCATGACTGCTGAAGATTAAAGTAACTTATATAGGATAGATATCGTTTTGTATCGATTCTTCATCTCTTGTATCGATATGTATATCGATATGGCAAAAGTATCAATACTTCGATATATCGATGAATCGTTTCACCCCTATATGGGATACACTAGGATCTATCTGTAATACTGAGCTCAGCCTGGAACACATTTCCATTCTAGCCAAAAGTACTAACAGGTTGTGACTTAAGGTAACAAGGGGCCAGCGCACAAGAATCATCCTGAGTTTTTTTTAAAAAAAAAAAAAAAAAAAAAAAAGAGTCCAATTTCTACTCTCTTCGGCCTGACCCTTTGTCATAGCCAAGTGAGGTACGTCGTCTTTCACACCTCTCAGCAGAGGACAGAGCGAGAATCTCTCGGAAACGGAAGTTTTTTCTACCCCCATTTCAGGTTAAAGTTGTCAATAATGCCAGGGGAAAAAGCACTATCGTAAGTAGAGGAGAAAAAGCGTTTCTGACACACCCAAAATGTTCCTGCTCCATTCTACGTGGGAGGGGGGTGGGGTAGTTGTATTTGAGTTTGATACATGACACTTAAAGAAGCTGACCTATTTATAATCTTCGATTTTCTGAGCCATATTTCGGACAAGATTCGGACAAGATTTTGCATACAAGCCTTCATTGCCAATGCGATGCTTTTAACTAGATCTGGAAAAGATTTCGCATGCAAACTTCCATCATCCGGACCATATTTTTAATCGGATCCACACAAAATTGTGCATGCAAGGATACATCATTGAAGCGATGCTTTCAACCACATCTAGAAAAGAAATCGAATGTAAACTTCCTATGTGCGGACCAATTTTTTTATTCGATCCGGACAAAATTTTGCATGCAAGGCTATATCATCCGGGCGATGCTTTTTAACCACATCCGGAAAGAAATCGAATGTAATTTTTTAATGTGCGGACCAATTTTTTTACCTGATCCAGACCAGATTTTGGATGCAAGTCTACATCATCCGGGCGATGCTTTTTTACCACATCCAGAAAAGAAATCGAACGTAAACTTCCAATGTGCGGACTAATTTTTTTATTCGATCCGGACAAAATTTTGCATGCAAGGCTATATCATCCGGGCGATGCTTTTTAACCACATCCGGAAAGAAATCGAATGTAATTTTTTAATGTGCGGACCAATTTTTTTACCTGATCCAGACCAGATTTTGGATGCAAGTCTACATCATCCGGGCGATGCTTTTTTACCACATCCAGAAAAGAAATCGAACGTAAACTTCCAATGTGCGGACTAATTTTTTTATTCGATCCGGACAAAATTTTGCATGCAAGGCTATATCATCCGGGCGATGCTTTTTAACCACATCCGGAAAGAAATCGAATGTAATTTTTTAATGTGCGGACCAATTTTTTTACCTGATCCAGACCAGATTTTGGATGCAAGTCTACATCATCCGGGCGATGCTTTTTTACCACATCCAGAAAAGAAATCGAACGTAAACTTCCAATGTGCGGACTAATTTTTTTATCTGATCCGGTCAATATTTTGCATGCAAGGCTACATCATCAAGGCGATGCTTTTTTACACACCAGGAAAGATGTCGAATGTAAACTTCCCATATGCGGATCAATTTCTTTATCTGATGCGGACAAGATTTTGCATGAAAGGCTATACCATCCGGATGATGCTTTTTTACCACATCTGGAAATGAGTCGAACATAAACTTCCAATGTGCGGAGCAATTTTTTTTATCTGATCTGGACAATATTTTGCATGCAAGGCTATGTCATCCTTTTTATGCTTTTAACCACACCTGGAAAAGAAATCACACATAAACTTCCATCATCCGGAGCATATGTGATAGGGGTGAAACCATACACCTGTGCCGCGTATCGATACGATTAACGATACACTGCCTACGATACGATACATCATCGATTCTCAGTTTAAAGAATAAGAAGGCAAACGACAAATAATTATTCATGACTGCTGAAGATTAAAGTAACTTATATAGGATAGATATCGTTTTGTATCGATTCTTCATCTCTTGTATCGATATGTATATCGATATGGCAAAAGTATCAATACTTCGATATATCGATGAATCGTTTCACCCCTATATGGGATACACTAGGATCTATCTGTAATACTGAGCTCAGCCTGGAACACATTTCCATTCTAGCCAAAAGTACTAACAGGTTGTGACTTAAGGTAACAAGGGGCCAGCGCACAAGAATCATCCTGAGTTTTTTTTAAAAAAAAAAAAAAAAAAAAAAAAGAGTCCAATTTCTACTCTCTTCGGCCTGACCCTTTGTCATAGCCAAGTGAGGTACGTCGTCTTTCACACCTCTCAGCAGAGGACAGAGCGAGAATCTCTCGGAAACGGAAGTTTTTTCTACCCCCATTTCAGGTTAAAGTTGTCAATAATGCCAGGGGAAAAAGCACTATCGTAAGTAGAGGAGAAAAAGCGTTTCTGACACACCCAAAATGTTCCTGCTCCATTCTACGTGGGAGGGGGGTGGGGTAGTTGTATTTGAGTTTGATACATGACACTTAAAGAAGCTGACCTATTTATAATCTTCGATTTTCTGAGCCATATTTCGGACAAGATTCGGACAAGATTTTGCATACAAGCCTTCATTGCCAATGCGATGCTTTTAACTAGATCTGGAAAAGATTTCGCATGCAAACTTCCATCATCCGGACCATATTTTTAATCGGATCCACACAAAATTGTGCATGCAAGGATACATCATTGAAGCGATGCTTTCAACCACATCTAGAAAAGAAATCGAATGTAAACTTCCTATGTGCGGACCAATTTTTTTATTCGATCCGGACAAAATTTTGCATGCAAGGCTATATCATCCGGGCGATGCTTTTTAACCACATCCGGAAAGAAATCGAATGTAATTTTTTAATGTGCGGACCAATTTTTTTTACCTGATCCAGACCAGATTTTGGATGCAAGTCTACATCATCCGGGCGATGCTTTTTTACCACATCCAGAAAAGAAATCGAACGTAAACTTCCAATGTGCAAACTAATTTTTTTATTCGATCCGGACAAAATTTTGCATGCAAGGCTATATCATCCGGGCGATGCTTTTTAACCACATCCGGAAAGAAATCGAATGTAATTTTTTAATGTGCGGACCAATTTTTTTACCTGATCCAGACCAGATTTTGGATGCAAGTCTACATCATCCGGGCGATGCTTTTTTACCACATCCAGAAAAGAAATCGAACGTAAACTTCCAATGTGCGGACTAATTTTTTTATTCGATCCGGACAAAATTTTGCATGCAAGGCTATATCATCCGGGCGATGCTTTTTAACCACATCCGGAAAGAAATCGAATGTAATTTTTTAATGTGCGGACCAATTTTTTTACCTGATCCAGACCAGATTTTGGATGCAAGTCTACATCATCCGGGCGATGCTTTTTTACCACATCCAGAAAAGAAATCGAACGTAAACTTCCAATGTGCGGACTAATTTTTTTATCTGATCCGGTCAATATTTTGCATGCAAGGCTACATCATCAAGGCGATGCTTTTTTACACACCAGGAAAGATGTCGAATGTAAACTTCCCATATGCGGATCAATTTCTTTATCTGATGCGGACAAGATTTTGCATGAAAGGCTATACCATCCGGATGATGCTTTTTTACCACATCTGGAAATGAGTCGAACATAAACTTCCAATGTGCGGAGCAATTTTTTTTATCTGATCTGGACAATATTTTGCATGCAAGGCTATGTCATCCTTTTTATGCTTTTAACCACACCTGGAAAAGAAATCACACATAAACTTCCATCATCCGGAGCATATGTGATAGGGGTGAAACCATACACCTGTGCCGCGTATCGATACGATTAACGATACACTGCCTACGATACGATACATCATCGATTCTCAGTTTAAAGAATAAGAAGGCAAACGACAAATAATTATTCATGACTGCTGAAGATTAAAGTAACTTATATAGGATAGATATCGTTTTGTATCGATTCTTCATCTCTTGTATCGATATGTATATCGATATGGCAAAAGTATCAATACTTCGATATATCGATGAATCGTTTCACCCCTATATGGGATACACTAGGATCTATCTGTAATACTGAGCTCAGCCTGGAACACATTTCCATTCTAGCCAAAAGTACTAACAGGTTGTGACTTAAGGTAACAAGGGGCCAGCGCACAAGAATCATCCTGAGTTTTTTTAAAAAAAAAAAAAAAAAAAAAAAAGAGTCCAATTTCTACTCTCTTCGGCCTGACCCTTTGTCATAGCCAAGTGAGGTACGTCGTCTTTCACACCTCTCAGCAGAGGACAGAGCGAGAATCTCTCGGAAACGGAAGTTTTTTCTACCCCCATTTCAGGTTAAAGTTGTCAATAATGCCAGGGGAAAAAGCACTATCGTAAGTAGAGGAGAAAAAGCGTTTCTGACACACCCAAAATGTTCCTGCTCCATTCTACGTGGGAGGGGGGTGGGGTAGTTGTATTTGAGTTTGATACATGACACTTAAAGAAGCTGACCTATTTATAATCTTCGATTTTCTGAGCCATATTTCGGACAAGATTCGGACAAGATTTTGCATACAAGCCTTCATTGCCAATGCGATGCTTTTAACTAGATCTGGAAAAGATTTCGCATGTAAACTTCCATCATCCGGACCATATTTTTAATCGGATCCACACAAAATTGTGCATGCAAGGATACATCATTGAAGCGATGCTTTCAACCACATCTAGAAAAGAAATCGAATGTAAACTTCCTATGTGCGGACCAATTTTTTTATTCGATCCGGACAAAATTTTGCATGCAAGGCTATATCATCCGGGCGATGCTTTTTAACCACATCCGGAAAGAAATCGAATGTAATTTTTTAATGTGCGGACCAATTTTTTTACCTGATCCAGACCAGATTTTGGATGCAAGTCTACATCATCCGGGCGATGCTTTTTTACCACATCCAGAAAAGAAATCGAACGTAAACTTCCAATGTGCGGACTAATTTTTTTATTCGATCCGGACAAAATTTTGCATGCAAGGCTATATCATCTGGGCGATGCTTTTTAACCACATCCGGAAAGAAATCGAATGTAATTTTTTAATGTGCGGACCAATTTTTTTACCTGATCCAGACCAGATTTTGGATGCAAGTCTACATCATCCGGGCGATGCTTTTTTACCACATCCAGAAAAGAAATCGAACGTAAACTTCCAATGTGCGGACTAATTTTTTTATCTGATCCGGTCAATATTTTGCATGCAAGGCTACATCATCAAGGCGATGCTTTTTTACACACCAGGAAAGATGTCGAATGTAAACTTCCCATATGCGGATCAATTTCTTTATCTGATGCGGACAAGATTTTGCATGAAAGGCTATACCATCCGGATGATGCTTTTTTACCACATCTGGAAATGAGTCGAACATAAACTTCCAATGTGCGGAGCAATTTTTTTTATCTGATCTGGACAATATTTTGCATGCAAGGCTATGTCATCCTTTTGATGCTTTTAACCACACCTGGAAAAGAAATCACACATAAACTTCCATCATCCGGAGCATATGTGATAGGGGTGAAACCATACACCTGTGCCGCGTATCGATACGATTAACGATACACTGCCTACGATACGATACATCATCGATTCTCAGTTTAAAGAATAAGAAGGCAAACGACAAATAATTATTCATGACTGCTGAAGATTAAAGTAACTTATATAGGATAGATATCGTTTTGTATCGATTCTTCATCTCTTGTATCGATATGTATATCGATATGGCAAAAGTATCAATACTTCGATATATCGATGAATCGTTTCACCCCTATATGGGATACACTAGGATCTATCTGTAATACTGAGCTCAGCCTGGAACACATTTCCATTCTAGCCAAAAGTACTAACAGGTTGTGACTTAAGGTAACAAGGGGCCAGCGCACAAGAATCATCCTGAGTTTTTTTAAAAAAAAAAAAAAAAAAAAAAGAGTCCAATTTCTACTCTCTTCGGCCTGACCCTTTGTCATAGCCAAGTGAGGTACGTCGTCTTTCACACCTCTCAGCAGAGGACAGAGCGAGAATCTCTCGGAAACGGAAGTTTTTTCTACCCCCATTTCAGGTTAAAGTTGTCAATAATGCCAGGGGAAAAAGCACTATCGTAAGTAGAGGAGAAAAAGCGTTTCTGACACACCCAAAATGTTCCTGCTCCATTCTACGTGGGAGGGGGGTGGGGTAGTTGTATTTGAGTTTGATACATGACACTTAAAGAAGCTGACCTATTTATAATCTTCGATTTTCTGAGCCATATTTCGGACAAGATTCGGACAAGATTTTGCATACAAGCCTTCATTGCCAATGCGATGCTTTTAACTAGATCTGGAAAAGATTTCGCATGTAAACTTCCATCATCCGGACCATATTTTTAATCGGATCCACACAAAATTGTGCATGCAAGGATACATCATTGAAGCGATGCTTTCAACCACATCTAGAAAAGAAATCGAATGTAAACTTCCTATGTGCGGACCAATTTTTTTATTCGATCCGGACAAAATTTTGCATGCAAGGCTATATCATCCGGGCGATGCTTTTTAACCACATCCGGAAAGAAATCGAATGTAATTTTTTAATGTGCGGACCAATTTTTTTACCTGATCCAGACCAGATTTTGGATGCAAGTCTACATCATCCGGGCGATGCTTTTTTACCACATCCAGAAAAGAAATCGAACGTAAACTTCCAATGTGCGGACTAATTTTTTTATTCGATCCGGACAAAATTTTGCATGCAAGGCTATATCATCCGGGCGATGCTTTTTAACCACATCCGGAAAGAAATCGAATGTAATTTTTTAATGTGCGGACCAATTTTTTTACCTGATCCAGACCAGATTTTGGATGCAAGTCTACATCATCCGGGCGATGCTTTTTTACCACATCCAGAAAAGAAATCGAACGTAAACTTCCAATGTGCGGACTAATTTTTTTATTCGATCCGGACAAAATTTTGCATGCAAGGCTATATCATCCGGGCGATGCTTTTTAACCACATCCGGAAAGAAATCGAATGTAATTTTTTAATGTGCGGACCAATTTTTTTACCTGATCCAGACCAGATTTTGGATGCAAGTCTACATCATCCGGGCGATGCTTTTTTACCACATCCAGAAAAGAAATCGAACGTAAACTTCCAATGTGCGGACTAATTTTTTTATCTGATCCGGTCAATATTTTGCATGCAAGGCTACATCATCAAGGCGATGCTTTTTTACACACCAGGAAAGATGTCGAATGTAAACTTCCCATATGCGGATCAATTTCTTTATCTGATGCGGACAAGATTTTGCATGAAAGGCTATACCATCCGGATGATGCTTTTTTACCACATCTGGAAATGAGTCGAACATAAACTTCCAATGTGCGGAGCAATTTTTTTTATCTGATCTGGACAATATTTTGCATGCAAGGCTATGTCATCCTTTTGATGCTTTTAACCACACCTGGAAAAGAAATCACACATAAACTTCCATCATCCGGAGCATATGTGATAGGGGTGAAACCATACACCTGTGCCGCGTATCGATACGATTAACGATACACTGCCTACGATACGATACATCATCGATTCTCAGTTTAAAGAATAAGAAGGCAAACGACAAATAATTATTCATGACTGCTGAAGATTAAAGTAACTTATATAGGATAGATATCGTTTTGTATCGATTCTTCATCTCTTGTATCGATATGTATATCGATATGGCAAAAGTATCAATACTTCGATATATCGATGAATCGTTTCACCCCTATATGGGATACACTAGGATCTATCTGTAATACTGAGCTCAGCCTGGAACACATTTCCATTCTAGCCAAAAGTACTAACAGGTTGTGACTTAAGGTAACAAGGGGCCAGCGCACAAGAATCATCCTGAGTTTTTTTTAAAAAAAAAAAAAAAAAAAAAAAGAGTCCAATTTCTACTCTCTTCGGCCTGACCCTTTGTCATAGCCAAGTGAGGTACGTCGTCTTTCACACCTCTCAGCAGAGGACAGAGCGAGAATCTCTCGGAAACGGAAGTTTTTTCTACCCCCATTTCAGGTTAAAGTTGTCAATAATGCCAGGGGAAAAAGCACTATCGTAAGTAGAGGAGAAAAAGCGTTTCTGACACACCCAAAATGTTCCTGCTCCATTCTACGTGGGAGGGGGGTGGGGTAGTTGTATTTGAGTTTGATACATGACACTTAAAGAAGCTGACCTATTTATAATCTTCGATTTTCTGAGCCATATTTCGGACAAGATTCGGACAAGATTTTGCATACAAGCCTTCATTGCCAATGCGATGCTTTTAACTAGATCTGGAAAAGATTTCGCATGTAAACTTCCATCATCCGGACCATATTTTTAATCGGATCCACACAAAATTGTGCATGCAAGGATACATCATTGAAGCGATGCTTTCAACCACATCTAGAAAAGAAATCGAATGTAAACTTCCTATGTGCGGACCAATTTTTTTATTCGATCCGGACAAAATTTTGCATGCAAGGCTATATCATCCGGGCGATGCTTTTTAACCACATCCGGAAAGAAATCGAATGTAATTTTTTAATGTGCGGACCAATTTTTTTACCTGATCCAGACCAGATTTTGGATGCAAGTCTACATCATCCGGGCGATGCTTTTTTACCACATCCAGAAAAGAAATCGAACGTAAACTTCCAATGTGCGGACTAATTTTTTTATTCGATCCGGACAAAATTTTGCATGCAAGGCTATATCATCCGGGCGATGCTTTTTAACCACATCCGGAAAGAAATCGAATGTAATTTTTTAATGTGCGGACCAATTTTTTTACCTGATCCAGACCAGATTTTGGATGCAAGTCTACATCATCCGGGCGATGCTTTTTTACCACATCCAGAAAAGAAATCGAACGTAAACTTCCAATGTGCGGACTAATTTTTTTATCTGATCCGGTCAATATTTTGCATGCAAGGCTACATCATCAAGGCGATGCTTTTTTACACACCAGGAAAGATGTCGAATGTAAACTTCCCATATGCGGATCAATTTCTTTATCTGATGCGGACAAGATTTTGCATGAAAGGCTATACCATCCGGATGATGCTTTTTTACCACATCTGGAAATGAGTCGAACATAAACTTCCAATGTGCGGAGCAATTTTTTTTATCTGATCTGGACAATATTTTGCATGCAAGGCTATGTCATCCTTTTGATGCTTTTAACCACACCTGGAAAAGAAATCACACATAAACTTCCATCATCCGGAGCATATGTGATAGGGGTGAAACCATACACCTGTGCCGCGTATCGATACGATTAACGATACACTGCCTACGATACGATACATCATCGATTCTCAGTTTAAAGAATAAGAAGGCAAACGACAAATAATTATTCATGACTGCTGAAGATTAAAGTAACTTATATAGGATAGATATCGTTTTGTATCGATTCTTCATCTCTTGTATCGATATGTATATCGATATGGCAAAAGTATCAATACTTCGATATATCGATGAATCGTTTCACCCCTATATGGGATACACTAGGATCTATCTGTAATACTGAGCTCAGCCTGGAACACATTTCCATTCTAGCCAAAAGTACTAACAGGTTGTGACTTAAGGTAACAAGGGGCCAGCGCACAAGAATCATCCTGAGTTTTTTTAAAAAAAAAAAAAAAAAAAAAAAAGAGTCCAATTTCTACTCTCTTCGGCCTGACCCTTTGTCATAGCCAAGTGAGGTACGTCGTCTTTCACACCTCTCAGCAGAGGACAGAGCGAGAATCTCTCGGAAACGGAAGTTTTTTCTACCCCCATTTCAGGTTAAAGTTGTCAATAATGCCAGGGGAAAAAGCACTATCGTAAGTAGAGGAGAAAAAGCGTTTCTGACACACCCAAAATGTTCCTGCTCCATTCTACGTGGGAGGGGGGTGGGGTAGTTGTATTTGAGTTTGATACATGACACTTAAAGAAGCTGACCTATTTATAATCTTCTATTTTCTGAGCCATATTTCGGACAAGATTCGGACAAGATTTTGCATACAAGCCTTCATTGCCAATGCGATGCTTTTAACTAGATCTGGAAAAGATTTCGCATGTAAACTTCCATCATCCGGACCATATTTTTAATCGGATCCACACAAAATTGTGCATGCAAGGATACATCATTGAAGCGATGCTTTCAACCACATCTAGAAAAGAAATCGAATGTAAACTTCCTATGTGCGGACCAATTTTTTTATTCGATCCGGACAAAATTTTGCATGCAAGGCTATATCATCCGGGCGATGCTTTTTAACCACATCCGGAAAGAAATCGAATGTAATTTTTTAATGTGCGGACCAATTTTTTTACCTGATCCAGACCAGATTTTGGATGCAAGTCTACATCATCCGGGCGATGCTTTTTTACCACATCCAGAAAAGAAATCGAACGTAAACTTCCAATGTGCGGACTAATTTTTTTATTCGATCCGGACAAAATTTTGCATGCAAGGCTATATCATCCGGGCGATGCTTTTTAACCACATCCGGAAAGAAATCGAATGTAATTTTTTAATGTGCGGACCAATTTTTTTACCTGATCCAGACCAGATTTTGGATGCAAGTCTACATCATCCGGGCGATGCTTTTTTACCACATCCAGAAAAGAAATCGAACGTAAACTTCCAATGTGCGGACTAATTTTTTTATCTGATCCGGTCAATATTTTGCATGCAAGGCTACATCATCAAGGCGATGCTTTTTTACACACCAGGAAAGATGTCGAATGTAAACTTCCCATATGCGGATCAATTTCTTTATCTGATGCGGACAAGATTTTGCATGAAAGGCTATACCATCCGGATGATGCTTTTTTACCACATCTGGAAATGAGTCGAACATAAACTTCCAATGTGCGGAGCAATTTTTTTTATCTGATCTGGACAATATTTTGCATGCAAGGCTATGTCATCCTTTTGATGCTTTTAACCACACCTGGAAAAGAAATCACACATAAACTTCCATCATCCGGAGCATATGTGATAGGGGTGAAACCATACACCTGTGCCGCGTATCGATACGATTAACGATACACTGCCTACGATACGATACATCATCGATTCTCAGTTTAAAGAATAAGAAGGCAAACGACAAATAATTATTCATGACTGCTGAAGATTAAAGTAACTTATATAGGATAGATATCGTTTTGTATCGATTCTTCATCTCTTGTATCGATATGTATATCGATATGGCAAAAGTATCAATACTTCGATATATCGATGAATCGTTTCACCCCTATATGGGATACACTAGGATCTATCTGTAATACTGAGCTCAGCCTGGAACACATTTCCATTCTAGCCAAAAGTACTAACAGGTTGTGACTTAAGGTAACAAGGGGCCAGCGCACAAGAATCATCCTGAGTTTTTTTAAAAAAAAAAAAAAAAAAAAAAGAGTCCAATTTCTACTCTCTTCGGCCTGACCCTTTGTCATAGCCAAGTGAGGTACGTCGTCTTTCACACCTCTCAGCAGAGGACAGAGCGAGAATCTCTCGGAAACGGAAGTTTTTTCTACCCCCATTTCAGGTTAAAGTTGTCAATAATGCCAGGGGAAAAAGCACTATCGTAAGTAGAGGAGAAAAAGCGTTTCTGACACACCCAAAATGTTCCTGCTCCATTCTACGTGGGAGGGGGGTGGGGTAGTTGTATTTGAGTTTGATACATGACACTTAAAGAAGCTGACCTATTTATAATCTTCGATTTTCTGAGCCATATTTCGGACAAGATTCGGACAAGATTTTGCATACAAGCCTTCATTGCCAATGCGATGCTTTTAACTAGATCTGGAAAAGATTTCGCATGTAAACTTCCATCATCCGGACCATATTTTTAATCGGATCCACACAAAATTGTGCATGCAAGGATACATCATTGAAGCGATGCTTTCAACCACATCTAGAAAAGAAATCGAATGTAAACTTCCTATGTGCGGACCAATTTTTTTATTCGATCCGGACAAAATTTTGCATGCAAGGCTATATCATCCGGGCGATGATTTTTAACCACATCCGGAAAGAAATCGAATGTAATTTTTTAATGTGCGGACCAATTTTTTTACCTGATCCAGACCAGATTTTGGATGCAAGTCTACATCATCCGGGCGATGCTTTTTTACCACATCCAGAAAAGAAATCGAACGTAAACTTCCAATGTGCAGACTAATTTTTTTATTCGATCCGGACAAAATTTTGCATGCAAGGCTATATCATCTGGGCGATGCTTTTTAACCACATCCGGAAAGAAATCGAATGTAATTTTTTAATGTGCGGACCAATTTTTTTACCTGATCCAGACCAGATTTTGGATGCAAGTCTACATCATCCGGGCGATGCTTTTTTACCACATCCAGAAAAGAAATCGAACGTAAACTTCCAATGTGCGGACTAATTTTTTTATCTGATCCGGTCAATATTTTGCATGCAAGGCTACATCATCAAGGCGATGCTTTTTTACACACCAGGAAAGATGTCGAATGTAAACTTCCCATATGCGGATCAATTTCTTTATCTGATGCGGACAAGATTTTGCATGAAAGGCTATACCATCCGGATGATGCTTTTTTACCACATCTGGAAATGAGTCGAACATAAACTTCCAATGTGCGGAGCAATTTTTTTTATCTGATCTGGACAATATTTTGCATGCAAGGCTATGTCATCCTTTTGATGCTTTTAACCACACCTGGAAAAGAAATCACACATAAACTTCCATCATCCGGAGCATATGTGATAGGGGTGAAACCATACACCTGTGCCGCGTATCGATACGATTAACGATACACTGCCTACGATACGATACATCATCGATTCTCAGTTTAAAGAATAAGAAGGCAAACGACAAATAATTATTCATGACTGCTGAAGATTAAAGTAACTTATATAGGATAGATATCGTTTTGTATCGATTCTTCATCTCTTGTATCGATATGTATATCGATATGGCAAAAGTATCAATACTTCGATATATCGATGAATCGTTTCACCCCTATATGGGATACACTAGGATCTATCTGTAATACTGAGCTCAGCCTGGAACACATTTCCATTCTAGCCAAAAGTACTAACAGGTTGTGACTTAAGGTAACAAGGGGCCAGCGCACAAGAATCATCCTGAGTTTTTTTAAAAAAAAAAAAAAAAAAAAAAAGAGTCCAATTTCTACTCTCTTCGGCCTGACCCTTTGTCATAGCCAAGTGAGGTACGTCGTCTTTCACACCTCTCAGCAGAGGACAGAGCGAGAATCTCTCGGAAACGGAAGTTTTTTCTACCCCCATTTCAGGTTAAAGTTGTCAATAATGCCAGGGGAAAAAGCACTATCGTAAGTAGAGGAGAAAAAGCGTTTCTGACACACCCAAAATGTTCCTGCTCCATTCTACGTGGGAGGGGGGTGGGGTAGTTGTATTTGAGTTTGATACATGACACTTAAAGAAGCTGACCTATTTATAATCTTCTATTTTCTGAGCCATATTTCGGACAAGATTCGGACAAGATTTTGCATACAAGCCTTCATTGCCAATGCGATGCTTTTAACTAGATCTGGAAAAGATTTCGCATGTAAACTTCCATCATCCGGACCATATTTTTAATCGGATCCACACAAAATTGTGCATGCAAGGATACATCATTGAAGCGATGCTTTCAACCACATCTAGAAAAGAAATCGAATGTAAACTTCCTATGTGCGGACCAATTTTTTTATTCGATCCGGACAAAATTTTGCATGCAAGGCTATATCATCCGGGCGATGCTTTTTAACCACATCCGGAAAGAAATCGAATGTAATTTTTTAATGTGCGGACCAATTTTTTTACCTGATCCAGACCAGATTTTGGATGCAAGTCTACATCATCCGGGCGATGCTTTTTTACCACATCCAGAAAAGAAATCGAACGTAAACTTCCAATGTGCGGACTAATTTTTTTATTCGATCCGGACAAAATTTTGCATGCAAGGCTATATCATCCGGGCGATGCTTTTTAACCACATCCGGAAAGAAATCGAATGTAATTTTTTAATGTGCGGACCAATTTTTTTACCTGATCCAGACCAGATTTTGGATGCAAGTCTACATCATCCGGGCGATGCTTTTTTACCACATCCAGAAAAGAAATCGAACGTAAACTTCCAATGTGCGGACTAATTTTTTTATTCGATCCGGACAAAATTTTGCATGCAAGGCTATATCATCCGGGCGATGCTTTTTAACCACATCCGGAAAGAAATCGAATGTAATTTTTTAATGTGCGGACCAATTTTTTTACCTGATCCAGACCAGATTTTGGATGCAAGTCTACATCATCCGGGCGATGCTTTTTTACCACATCCAGAAAAGAAATCGAACGTAAACTTCCAATGTGCGGACTAATTTTTTTATCTGATCCGGTCAATATTTTGCATGCAAGGCTACATCATCAAGGCGATGCTTTTTTACACACCAGGAAAGATGTCGAATGTAAACTTCCCATATGCGGATCAATTTCTTTATCTGATGCGGACAAGATTTTGCATGAAAGGCTATACCATCCGGATGATGCTTTTTTACCACATCTGGAAATGAGTCGAACATAAACTTCCAATGTGCGGAGCAATTTTTTTTATCTGATCTGGACAATATTTTGCATGCAAGGCTATGTCATCCTTTTGATGCTTTTAACCACACCTGGAAAAGAAATCACACATAAACTTCCATCATCCGGAGCATATGTGATAGGGGTGAAACCATACACCTGTGCCGCGTATCGATACGATTAACGATACACTGCCTACGATACGATACATCATCGATTCTCAGTTTAAAGAATAAGAAGGCAAACGACAAATAATTATTCATGACTGCTGAAGATTAAAGTAACTTATATAGGATAGATATCGTTTTGTATCGATTCTTCATCTCTTGTATCGATATGTATATCGATATGGCAAAAGTATCAATACTTCGATATATCGATGAATCGTTTCACCCCTATATGGGATACACTAGGATCTATCTGTAATACTGAGCTCAGCCTGGAACACATTTCCATTCTAGCCAAAAGTACTAACAGGTTGTGACTTAAGGTAACAAGGGGCCAGCGCACAAGAATCATCCTGAGTTTTTTTTAAAAAAAAAAAAAAAAAAAAAAAAAGAGTCCAATTTCTACTCTCTTCGGCCTGACCCTTTGTCATAGCCAAGTGAGGTACGTCGTCTTTCACACCTCTCAGCAGAGGACAGAGCGAGAATCTCTCGGAAACGGAAGTTTTTTCTACCCCCATTTCAGGTTAAAGTTGTCAATAATGCCAGGGGAAAAAGCACTATCGTAAGTAGAGGAGAAAAAGCGTTTCTGACACACCCAAAATGTTCCTGCTCCATTCTACGTGGGAGGGGGGTGGGGTAGTTGTATTTGAGTTTGATACATGACACTTAAAGAAGCTGACCTATTTATAATCTTCTATTTTCTGAGCCATATTTCGGACAAGATTCGGACAAGATTTTGCATACAAGCCTTCATTGCCAATGCGATGCTTTTAACTAGATCTGGAAAAGATTTCGCATGTAAACTTCCATCATCCGGACCATATTTTTAATCGGATCCACACAAAATTGTGCATGCAAGGATACATCATTGAAGCGATGCTTTCAACCACATCTAGAAAAGAAATCGAATGTAAACTTCCTATGTGCGGACCAATTTTTTTATTCGATCCGGACAAAATTTTGCATGCAAGGCTATATCATCCGGGCGATGCTTTTTAACCACATCCGGAAAGAAATCGAATGTAATTTTTTAATGTGCGGACCAATTTTTTTACCTGATCCAGACCAGATTTTGGATGCAAGTCTACATCATCCGGGCGATGCTTTTTTACCACATCCAGAAAAGAAATCGAACGTAAACTTCCAATGTGCGGACTAATTATTTTATTCGATCCGGACAAAATTTTGCATGCAAGGCTATATCATCCGGGCGATGCTTTTTAACCACATCCGGAAAGAAATCGAATGTAATTTTTTAATGTGCGGACCAATTTTTTTACCTGATTCAGACCAGATTTTGGATGCAAGTCTACATCATCCGGGCGATGCTTTTTTACCACATCCAGAAAAGAAATCGAACGTAAACTTCCAATGTGCGGACTAATTTTTTTATTCGATCCGGACAAAATTTTGCATGCAAGGCTATATCATCCGGGCGATGCTTTTTAACCACATCCGGAAAGAAATCGAATGTAATTTTTTAATGTGCGGACCAATTTTTTTACCTGATCCAGACCAGATTTTGGATGCAAGTCTACATCATCCGGGCGATGCTTTTTTACCACATCCAGAAAAGAAATCGAACGTAAACTTCCAATGTGCGGACTAATTTTTTTATCTGATCCGGTCAATATTTTGCATGCAAGGCTACATCATCAAGGCGATGCTTTTTTACACACCAGGAAAGATGTCGAATGTAAACTTCCCATATGCGGATCAATTTCTTTATCTGATGCGGACAAGATTTTGCATGAAAGGCTATACCATCCGGATGATGCTTTTTTACCACATCTGGAAATGAGTCGAACATAAACTTCCAATGTGCGGAGCAATTTTTTTTATCTGATCTGGACAATATTTTGCATGCAAGGCTATGTCATCCTTTTTATGCTTTTAACCACACCTGGAAAAGAAATCACACATAAACTTCCATCATCCGGAGCATATGTGATAGGGGTGAAACCATACACCTGTGCCGCGTATCGATACGATTAACGATACACTGCCTACGATACGATACATCATCGATTCTCAGTTTAAAGAATAAGAAGGCAAACGACAAATAATTATTCATGACTGCTGAAGATTAAAGTAACTTATATAGGATAGATATCGTTTTGTATCGATTCTTCATCTCTTGTATCGATATGTATATCGATATGGCAAAAGTATCAATACTTCGATATATCGATGAATCGTTTCACCCCTATATGTGATACACTAGGATCTATCTGTAATACTGAGCTCAGCCTGGAACACATTTCCATTCTAGCCAAAAGTACTAACAGGTTGTGACTTAAGGTAACAAGGGGCCAGCGCACAAGAATCATCCTGAGTTTTTTTCTAAAAAAAAAAAAAAAAAAAAAGAGTCCAATTTCTACTCTCTTCGGCCTGACCCTTTGTCATAGCCAAGTGAGGTACGTCGTCTTTCACACCTCTCAGCAGAGGACAGAGCGAGAATCTCTCGGAAACGGAAGTTTTTTCTACCCCCATTTCAGGTTAAAGTTGTCAATAATGCCAGGGGAAAAAGCACTATCGTAAGTAGAGGAGAAAAAGCGTTTCTGACACACCCAAAATGTTCCTGCTCCATTCTACGTGGGAGGGGGGTGGGGTAGTTGTATTTGAGTTTGATACATGACACTTAAAGAAGCTGACCTATTTATAATCTTCTATTTTCTGAGCCATATTTCGGACAAGATTCGGACAAGATTTTGCATACAAGCCTTCATTGCCAATGCGATGCTTTTAACTAGATCTGGAAAAGATTTCGCATGTAAACTTCCATCATCCGGACCATATTTTTAATCGGATCCACACAAAATTGTGCATGCAAGGATACATCATTGAAGCGATGCTTTCAACCACATCTAGAAAAGAAATCGAATGTAAACTTCCTATGTGCGGACCAATTTTTTTATTCGATCCGGACAAAATTTTGCATGCAAGGCTATATCATCCGGGCGATGCTTTTTAACCACATCCGGAAAGAAATCGAATGTAATTTTTTAATGTGCGGACCAATTTTTTTACCTGATCCAGACCAGATTTTGGATGCAAGTCTACATCATCCGGGCGATGCTTTTTTACCACATCCAGAAAAGAAATCGAACGTAAACTTCCAATGTGCGGACTAATTTTTTTATTCGATCCGGACAAAATTTTGCATGCAAGGCTATATCATCCGGGCGATGCTTTTTAACCACATCCGGAAAGAAATCGAATGTAATTTTTTAATGTGCGGACCAATTTTTTTACCTGATCCAGACCAGATTTTGGATGCAAGTCTACATCATCCGGGCGATGCTTTTTTTACCACATCCAGAAAAGAAATCGAACGTAAACTTCCAATGTGCGGACTAATTTTTTTATCTGATCCGGTCAATATTTTGCATGCAAGGCTACATCATCAAGGCGATGCTTTTTTACACACCAGGAAAGATGTCGAATGTAAACTTCCCATATGCGGATCAATTTCTTTATCTGATGCGGACAAGATTTTGCATGAAAGGCTATACCATCCGGATGATGCTTTTTTACCACATCTGGAAATGAGTCGAACATAAACTTCCAATGTGCGGAGCAATTTTTTTTATCTGATCTGGACAATATTTTGCATGCAAGGCTATGTCATCCTTTTGATGCTTTTAACCACACCTGGAAAAGAAATCACACATAAACTTCCATCATCCGGAGCATATGTGATAGGGGTGAAACCATACACCTGTGCCGCGTATCGATACGATTAACGATACACTGCCTACGATACGATACATCATCGATTCTCAGTTTAAAGAATAAGAAGGCAAACGACAAATAATTATTCATGACTGCTGAAGATTAAAGTAACTTATATAGGATAGATATCGTTTTGTATCGATTCTTCATCTCTTGTATCGATATGTATATCGATATGGCAAAAGTATCAATACTTCGATATATCGATGAATCGTTTCACCCCTATATGTGATACACTAGGATCTATCTGTAATACTGAGCTCAGCCTGGAACACATTTCCATTCTAGCCAAAAGTACTAACAGGTTGTGACTTAAGGTAACAAGGGGCCAGCGCACAAGAATCATCCTGAGTTTTTTTAAAAAAAAAAAAAAAAAAAAAAAGAGTCCAATTTCTACTCTCTTCGGCCTGACCCTTTGTCATAGCCAAGTGAGGTACGTCGTCTTTCACACCTCTCAGCAGAGGACAGAGCGAGAATCTCTCGGAAACGGAAGTTTTTTCTACCCCCCATTTCAGGTTAAAGTTGTCAATAATGCCAGGGGAAAAAGCACTATCGTAAGTAGAGGAGAAAAAGCGTTTCTGACACACCCAAAATGTTCCTGCTCCATTCTACGTGGGAGGGGGGTGGGGTAGTTGTATTTGAGTTTGATACATGACACTTAAAGAAGCTGACCTATTTATAATCTTCTATTTTCTGAGCCATATTTCGGACAAGATTCGGACAAGATTTTGCATACAAGCCTTCATTGCCAATGCGATGCTTTTAACTAGATCTGGAAAAGATTTCGCATGTAAACTTCCATCATCCGGACCATATTTTTAATCGGATCCACACAAAATTGTGCATGCAAGGATACATCATTGAAGCGATGCTTTCAACCACATCTAGAAAAGAAATCGAATGTAAACTTCCTATGTGCGGACCAATTTTTTTATTCGATCCGGACAAAATTTTGCATGCAAGGCTATATCATCCGGGCGATGCTTTTTAACCACATCCGGAAAGAAATCGAATGTAATTTTTTAATGTGCGGACCAATTTTTTTACCTGATCCAGACCAGATTTTGGATGCAAGTCTACATCATCCGGGCGATGCTTTTTTACCACATCCAGAAAAGAAATCGAACGTAAACTTCCAATGTGCGGACTAATTTTTTTATTCGATCCGGACAAAATTTTGCATGCAAGGCTATATCATCCGGGCGATGCTTTTTAACCACATCCGGAAAGAAATCGAATGTAATTTTTTAATGTGCGGACCAATTTTTTTACCTGATTCAGACCAGATTTTGGATGCAAGTCTACATCATCCGGGCGATGCTTTTTTACCACATCCAGAAAAGAAATCGAACGTAAACTTCCAATGTGCGGACTAATTTTTTTATTCGATCCGGACAAAATTTTGCATGCAAGGCTATATCATCTGGGCGATGCTTTTTAACCACATCCGGAAAGAAATCGAATGTAATTTTTTAATGTGCGGACCAATTTTTTTACCTGATCCAGACCAGATTTTGGATGCAAGTCTACATCATCCGGGCGATGCTTTTTTACCACATCCAGAAAAGAAATCGAACGTAAACTTCCAATGTGCGGACTAATTTTTTTATCTGATCCGGTCAATATTTTGCATGCAAGGCTACATCATCAAGGCGATGCTTTTTTACACACCAGGAAAGATGTCGAATGTAAACTTCCCATATGCGGATCAATTTCTTTATCTGATGCGGACAAGATTTTGCATGAAAGGCTATACCATCCGGATGATGCTTTTTTACCACATCTGGAAATGAGTCGAACATAAACTTCCAATGTGCGGAGCAATTTTTTTATCTGATCTGGACAATATTTTGCATGCAAGGCTATGTCATCCTTTTGATGCTTTTAACCACACCTGGAAAAGAAATCACACATAAACTTCCATCATCCGGAGCATATGTGATAGGGGTGAAACCATACACCTGTGCCGCGTATCGATACGATTAACGATACACTGCCTACGATACGATACATCATCGATTCTCAGTTTAAAGAATAAGAAGGCAAACGACAAATAATTATTCATGACTGCTGAAGATTAAAGTAACTTATATAGGATAGATATCGTTTTGTATCGATTCTTCATCTCTTGTATCGATATGTATATCGATATGGCAAAAGTATCAATACTTCGATATATCGATGAATCGTTTCACCCCTATATGTGATACACTAGGATCTATCTGTAATACTGAGCTCAGCCTGGAACACATTTCCATTCTAGCCAAAAGTACTAACAGGTTGTGACTTAAGGTAACAAGGGGCCAGCGCACAAGAATCATCCTGAGTTTTTTAAAAAAAAAAAAAAAAAAAAAAAAAGAGTCCAATTTCTACTCTCTTCGGCCTGACCCTTTGTCATAGCCAAGTGAGGTACGTCGTCTTTCACACCTCTCAGCAGAGGACAGAGCGAGAATCTCTCGGAAACGGAAGTTTTTTCTACCCCCATTTCAGGTTAAAGTTGTCAATAATGCCAGGGGAAAAAGCACTATCGTAAGTAGAGGAGAAAAAGCGTTTCTGACACACCCAAAATGTTCCTGCTCCATTCTACGTGGGAGGGGGGTGGGGTAGTTGTATTTGAGTTTGATACATGACACTTAAAGAAGCTGACCTATTTATAATCTTCTATTTTCTGAGCCATATTTCGGACAAGATTCGGACAAGATTTTGCATACAAGCCTTCATTGCCAATGCGATGCTTTTAACTAGATCTGGAAAAGATTTCGCATGTAAACTTCCATCATCCGGACCATATTTTTAATCGGATCCACACAAAATTGTGCATGCAAGGATACATCATTGAAGCGATGCTTTCAACCACATCTAGAAAAGAAATCGAATGTAAACTTCCTATGTGCGGACTATTTTTTTTATTCGATCCGGACAAAATTTTGCATGCAAGGCTATATCATCCGGGCGATGCTTTTTAACCACATCCGGAAAGAAATCGAATGTAATTTTTTAATGTGCGGACCAATTTTTTTACCTGATCCAGACCAGATTTTGGATGCAAGTCTACATCATCCGGGCGATGCTTTTTTACCACATCCAGAAAAGAAATCGAACGTAAACTTCCAATGTGCGGACTAATTTTTTTATTCGATCCGGACAAAATTTTGCATGCAAGGCTATATCATCCGGGCGATGCTTTTTAACCACATCCGGAAAGAAATCGAATGTAATTTTTTAATGTGCGGACCAATTTTTTTACCTGATCCAGACCAGATTTTGGATGCAAGTCTACATCATCCGGGCGATGCTTTTTTACCACATCCAGAAAAGAAATCGAACGTAAACTTCCAATGTGCGGACTAATTTTTTTATCTGATCCGGTCAATATTTTGCATGCAAGGCTACATCATCAAGGCGATGCTTTTTAACCACATCCGGAAAGAAATCGAATGTAATTTTTTAATGTGCGGACCAATTTTTTTACCTGATCCAGACCAGATTTTGGATGCAAGTCTACATCATCCGGGCGATGCTTTTTTACCACATCCAGAAAAGAAATCGAACGTAAACTTCCAATGTGCGGACTAATTTTTTTATCTGATCCGGTCAATATTTTGCATGCAAGGCTACATCATCAAGGCGATGCTTTTTTACACACCAGGAAAGATGTCGAATGTAAACTTCCATATGCGGATCAATTTCTTTATCTGATGCGGACAAGATTTTGCATGAAAGGCTATACCATCCGGATGATGCTTTTTTTACCACATCTGGAAATGAGTCGAACATAAACTTCCAATGTGCGGAGCAATTTTTTTTATCTGATCTGGACAATATTTTGCATGCAAGGCTATGTCATCCTTTTTATGCTTTTAACCACACCTGGAAA
>JAQPZY010001422.1:2660000-2802445 GCA_029931535.1 Margaritifera margaritifera | reverse complement strand
CCCCTTATGCCCCCTTGGGCTACTGGACCCTGGACTCAGAGTAGAAACGATGTTGCGGCCTCGTGCTCCGCCATCGCCCCCTCGCCAGGTAGCATCCACTAGCAGAACTCGACGTTTAGCATCATCCACGGAAGACAAGCGGTCTCGTCTTTCCCCTGGAACATCTGGAACGCATAGAGCCCCTACTCATGACAAACAAGTACGGGAAATGGCACATAGTGCACCTCTTATTTGACGACCGCCAAAAGGACATTGTGTCGCCCGGCCACTCTCCTGCTCGGAGTGTTCTAGATTGATGAAGCATTATCTTATCATCGTCGACTCCCAACGAGTATGAACTGGGAAGCAACCTAGACCCAGACTTCCCTCAACCAGAAAGAAGCGGAAGAGATATGGTCTTTTTGATAAGGCGGTAAATGAAGTTTACGGTCCTACTACCTGCGGATTCTGTGCCCGAAAACGTCTGTGTACACAGTCCAAGAAGATCCTACTCCAGTTCTGGAAAAGATCTCCGGGGCTCAACCACAATCAGATCTCCTGCTCCTTCCGCATTCCTCTACAGTTGAGGAAATAGCACAAAGGTTCTCCTCTGGCCAGGACGTCGCTAGACGGCGCAAAGGGTGGGCTGTCCCGGCCTTTATTTTAAGACCTATGGTCTCCGCCACTAGTTACCGGGTACATTCCCCGAAGTGGCCTATTAAACCTCCTCAATTGGATGCAGATGCATCTCAAGTCGGCTTGACAACTGGAGCCTGGGCACGCCTCCCTATTAAGACGATCGAAGCCATTGAGCAGAAGGGCCGTCTTCTGACCACCATGGCTTCTCATGCGGACCTCTTCTCAGCTACGTCGTTTAGTATGCTGAGGAGGCCTCCCTTACTCCAACCGCATTACAGCGTGTGCTGGAAGCTGTTGCCAAGACATCTCGGCTTTCTATTGCAATGGCCCTTTCAGCGGAACTCCTACACATCCGTCGTGATGTTGCACTGGACTCCTCGAGGGTCTTACTTAGCCACAGTAAAGACCTTCTAAGGGCTGCTCCGTTGGAAGCTGAGAGTCTCTTCGGAGGTCTCATCCCCACTGTGGCCTCACAAGATTTGAAGGACCATCAACATAGATCCTTCACAACTGCACCTGGCCCATCGCAATCGGCCAGAAAGCGTACTAATGTGCATCGACCTCAGGGGCCACCTGCTAAATTCTTTAAGCAGATACAGCCCCAATATAGTGCACAACCTCAATATAGTGCACAACCTCAAGTGAGACCTCCTCGTCGGTCAGGTCCTAAGCGTGGACCTAGGCACCGAGGAGCCCCTAGGAAGAAATTATATAACCCACCTTCCTTTCCCAAGGAAGGTGGGAAGGGGACGGCCCTAGGGACTCGCACCCTCTCCTGCCACCCATTCCTCTCCCAAAAATCCCCGTAGGAGCTCGCCTAGACCTCTTTTCAGAGGCTTGGGCAAGTATCACGGACGATGGGTGGGTCCTTTCTCTTGTAAGCGAGGGTTACGGTATTCAGTTTCAGGAACAACCTCCACTATCAAGGACCCCCATATTCTTTCATCAGTCCAATCTGGTGAAACTAAGGGAAGAGGTAAATACCTTTTTACAAAAAGGGACAGTCGAGAGGGTCCTGAACGATCAGTCTCCTGCATTCTACTCCCGAATCTTCCTGGTCACCAAGAAAAGTGGGAAATTTCGCCTTATTATCGATCTCTCCCCCTTTTCTCTTTTGGAGGAACATTTCAAGATGGAGACCACCTCCTCAATCCGGAATGCGATGCGTCCATCGGATTGGGCGGTCTCCATCGACCTTCAAGATGCATATCTTCACATTCCGATTTTTCCACCTCATCGGAAATATCTCCGGTTTTGCTTGGACCAGGATGTTTTCCAATTCCGGGTTCTGCCGTTCGGAATAGCTTCCACACCCAGAGTTTTCACCCGAGTTATGGGAGTAATGGCGTCTTATCTACGAGTTCTGGGAACCCCGATCCCCCAATACTTCGACGACTGGTTAATCCACAACGTTCAGGTTCAGTCCCTCCATCAGGATCTGTTCCGTTGTTGGTCCACAGTAACTCGATTGGGTCTTTTACCCAACCTCGAGAAGTCAGAACTGATTCCATCCCAAGACTTCGTTTATGTAGGAATCAACTTCCTCACAAACCAGAACTTAGTCCGGGTTCCCGGGGAGCGTGTAGATCGAATCCTGGCACTCTTAGAGACACTACGAGTAAAAACCGTGTTGTCTGCTCGCCTTTACCTATCCCTACTGGGAACCCTGAACGCCGCTGCAAATCTGGTTCCCTTAGGACGGCTCCATATGCGCCCTCTACAGTTTCTCCTACTCGCAAGGTGGAAACCACACAAGGATTCTCTATCAGCTATGATTCCTCTAGGAACAGATTTCCATCATCATGTGCGATGGTGGATGAATCGAGACAGATTCCTAGCTGGGGTCCCCATGCACGCTCCGGATCCCCACTCCTACCTGTTCGCCGACGCGTCAGATTCCGGTTGGGGTGCTCATCTAGAGCCGGAGGGTATAACTCTTCAGGGCCATTGGACCCTACACGAGTCGTCCCTCCACATAAACAACCTAGAAATGAAAGCTGTCTTTCTATCGTTACAAGGGTGCATCGACAGAATAAGGGGTCGATGTGTCATGGTCTCCTCCGACAACACGTCCGTCGTAGCGTATATCCGACGTCAAGGAGGCACACATGCCCCTTCTCTTTGCGTGGAGGTCTGGAACCTCCTCCGCTGGGCTACCTCGAAGAACATCTCCCTCCGAGTTCGCCACATCCCCGGGAAAAAGAACATCTTAGCGGACAGTCTGTCCAGGTCAGGCAAATCAGTTCTCACAGAATGGACTCTTCACCGCGAGGTGACAGAGTCCCTTTTCTCACTATGGGGAAGGCCCCTCGTGGACTTGTTTGCGACCAGGCTCAACAACAGACTCCCCTTTTACGTCTCCCCAGTCCCGGACCAGAGAGCGTGGGCAGTGGACGCGTTCAGCTTCCAGTGGGATCGTCTGTTCGCATACGCCTTCCCACCGTTCCAATTGCTTCCCCAAGTTCTGCAAAAAGTAAGAACTTCCACTGCCCGGATCATTCTCATAGCTCCGTTATGGCCCCAACGATCGTGGTTCAACGATCTTCTATATCTATTGATAGATCAACCCAGATCTCTCTCTCTCACCGGAGGGATCTTCTATCACAACACAGGGGCTCCCTCCTACACAACAGCCCACACATTCTCCACCTTCACGCTTGGTTCATCTCAAGCGATCTATCCGCCAGGACAAGTTTTCGGGCCGGGTTGCCAGTTGCATCATTCAGGCCAGGAGAGCTTCTACATCCAAGGTCTATGATGCCAGGTGGAGAATCTTCTGTGATTGGTGCAGTAGGAAACGTGTTGATCCCAGCTGTTCCTCTATAACTGCCATTGCTGATTTCCTTTTGTTCCTTTTCGAGAATAAAAGATGTTCAGTGTCTACTATCAAGGGATATAGAGCCGCCATTTCTAACACACTTAAATTCTCTCAGGGCTCGGAGATTGGTTCAGATCCACACCTTGCCGATCTCATTAAGTATTTTGAGCTACAGAGACCTGTCACTCGCTCTCTGACGCCTAGATGGAATCTATCATGTGTTTTATGGTCCTTAACAAAAACCCCCTATGAACCATTGAGTGAGGCATCCTTTCAGGATCTCACACTCAAGACGGTATTTTCACTCGCTTTGGCGTCTGCGAGAAGACATAGCGAGATTCATGCATTGTCTGTTGACACTGGCTGTCTCCGTTTTAATGGCAATTTTGAATCCGTTTCCCTCCTTTGTCAGCCAGGATTTTTAGCCAAAAATCAGTTACCTGCGGTAGCTCCATCACCTATAGAGATCCCCAGTCTTAGTCGAATCTGTGCTGGGGATGATTAAGATAGGCTTTTATGCCCAGTTAGGGCACTGCGTTTCTATCTAAATGCTTCGAAAGGGAAAAGAAAGGGCAGGAAACGTCTTTTCCTTCCTTTTAAGGGCTCCGTTGATATTTCGGCCTCAACGATTTCAAGGTGGATTGTCACCACAATTAAAAGAGCTTACCAGTCCCTTATTGAAAGGGACCTTTCCTTTATGAAACTAAAAGCCCATGAGGTTCGAGCCGTCGCTGCCTCATGGGCCTATCTAAATCACTCTTCTCTGGAGGACGTCATGAAGGCAGCATTTTGGCGATCCCATACTACCTTTTCGTCCTTCTACCTCCGCTCATTAGCACATCTAAGCGCAGGCATACTTTCTCTGGGTCCCATAGTTGCGGCACAACATGTGGCCCAGAAGGCCTCCAGCAAATAGTAAAGTGGACCTCTCCCCACAAATGGTGAGTAGTTTACATTTTTCCTCTGTTTTTGATCAGTTTAACATCAGCCTACCCACCTAACTGACAAATTCAGCTATATAATAGTGATGGGTAAACGTATTGCTGCTATTAAAATGTAGTTTTTTTTTTGTTGGGGGGGGGGGGGGGTAAAACTAATTTTAATTATGCAATACTTACCCATCACTATTATCAAATGCCCTCCTCCCACCCCGCTCTGATGTCCTGGCGTGACTTCGTCTATGAAAAAGATGAATGTTCGCGCAGGCGCAGAGAGATGCACGGGTGTGACGTGGCTTGTTGACAAATTCTCCACTTTAAGTTGGAGAATGTTTTCACATCGAACGGACGAGTTTTTCGACACGAAAAAGTAATAAGCTATATAAAAGTGATGGGTAAGTATTGCATAATTAAAATTAGTTTTACCCCCCTCAAAAAAACTACATTTTAGCTGTTCACGTGGAGTCGTAGAACTCTGTAGGGTTTCGTGTAACGCGGATGCTGCGGTCGATGGTGACGTTGGCTCAGAGGACGGTATTGGTTTACTCGCAGTGAGGGGTCAAAGTTTCGGGACCAATGGGGCTGCGGGGAAAAAGATTATATAGAAGCATACTTCGGCAGACTGGGAGGAGTGGGCCATGCGTGGTTGCTCCTTGACCATTTGACGAAAGCTGTGGAACCGGAAATATCTCGTGATCGTCAACTGGGCCCCACGAGATACATAACATCATATGTTCCATTTTTGAATCAATATAACTATATGAGTGAAAGTCAAGTACAATATCGCTATATGGATGAAAATGAATTATACTTGCATCGTACTTGTCGATGAACCATACATTGTTCATATTTGTGTAAAAATTCTATACATTGATCATCCCTGGTGATAGATCCACATATCAATCATATTTCTTAATAAATTTTATACATTGATCATACCTGGTGATAGACCCATATATTAATCATATTTGTTTATAAGTTTCATACATCGATTCTTGTTTGATTATTCGTCGAAGTTCCATGCTCTGAGTTCCACGTAGGAACAATATCATTTTCTTATATCTATTGTTGAACTCTGTGCGCATCATTGTGGTAAATCCATTGCTGGACTCTGTGCGCATGAGCAAGGTGACACATTCATTCATTGTCGTCCTGTTACAATGGTGTCAGAAGTGGTATCGAATCAGGTGGAGCGCTAACTTTAGTTTACATAGGTCTTGACTCCAGTAATGTTTTTCACTTATATGTTACAGATTGTGACATTCCTGACTAACGCCAGTGTGTGAGTAAATATCTCGCTTAAATCATTCTCTAACTTATCTCGCTTTAGTCATTCCTGTGTCCTTTTGTTCATTATATATATAATGAACAAAATGACCCAGGAATGACTTAAGCGAGATATTTATTATTATTATTATCATTATTATTATTATTACTATTATTATATATATATATATATATATATATATATATATATATATATATATATATATATATATATATATTGTTGTCCTCTGAGAAGGAAGATACGGTGGATTTGTGTGTTCTCATAATTTTACGTTTCATATGGTAGTACATTATTTGGGATTGGTGATCTTTTCAGTGGTGTTATTCATGTCGTCACTTAAAGATCTCGTGGAGATGGGCAAGCAGTTTTGTTATGAGGCGGAGTCAATTAGAAAATTTGTTTAGGAGAAGCAGGCTCGGGAAAGGGAACAGAGATTAAAGGAGAGAGATATAGAAAGAGAAAAGTTAGAGATAGAGCGGCAGACAGAAAGGGAAGACGGGAATTTGAGGAAAGATATTATTTGAGAAGGAAAACACAGAATTAGAAAAGTAAGCAGAGAAGGAAAGAATAGGGTGGGAGAGGGAAGTAAAGCTAGAAGCCATTGAGTTAGAAGACAGGAGTATGGACAGGGTGCATACAATAAAATTTGAATTATTACATGTTAAGAGAAAGGGGGAACAAGACGCTAACTCGAGCAAGTTAAGAGGCCCAAAATTGTCCCCATTTCAGGACGATAAAGATAATATGGACAGTTATTTGCACAGGTTTGAACGATATGCCACTGTCCAGAAGTGGAGAAAGAATGATTGGTCGCTCCATCTTAGCGCGTTGCCAAAAGGTAAAGCGCTGGATATATATTCGCGTCACCTCGCGAACGACGCGCTAAATTATAACGCGAAAGGCACTCCTTAACAGATATGAGTTAACTGAGAAAGGTTTCGTCAAGAAGTTTAAATATAGTAAACCCGAGAGAGGCGAAACATTCACCCAGTTCATTAGTAGGACGGAAAATTATTTTAACTATGGGTTGCATGTGGTAAAGTAGAAAAGTTGGAAATGCGTTCTATGGTCTTACTGACTTTTAACTCAGGGACCAATTGTTAACCACTTGTAATAAAGAGTTGTATCTGTTTCTGAGGAAGAAGTCCTTGACGGATGTCTTTGACATGGCTGCACAAGCAGACTATTTCTCCGAAGCTCGAAGAGGTTCCCAGAATGTGGTCTCGAAAGTCGGGTAATCATTCTAAAGACCAGTGACCCCGAGAACTCGAGAAAACTGGTGCTAATAGAATTTGTACCCTTTTTTCTAGAAAGGGTACAAATAGTAAGGATAGACAATGCTACACATGTAAGGAATGGGACCTCATCTCACCCGATTGTCCGAAACGAAAGGGGTTTGTCTAAACAGTAGCGGTTGCTATTGAAAGCAGGGGGTGGTCAGGAGGCGACAATCGTGATGATTTTCAACGTGATAATTCGAGAACTTATAACGTCAGTGCAGTTTACTGTCTGCGGTGAGTGCGCAGATCGGTCGTAATGTTATTCAGTCGGTCGTAATGTTATTCAGTCGGTTTCCCATTATACAAGCACTTGTCTTTTTTCCCCGAGGCGAGAGTACCGGCATCTAGTGGTACCGCCAACGGTCAAGAAGTTACGGTCTTACGCAAAACCGGGTGTACGTACGTCGTGGTAAAGCGGAATCTCGTCAGGGATAACCAAACGCTTGGTTGGAAATCCCCGTGTATGTTGTTAGATCAAATGATTAACTGCGTTCCCGTCGCGAGAATAGAAATCGAGACGCCTTTCCTGACCGGTAACGTCGAAGCGATGTGTATGGACAATCCCATATATGACTTAACGATTGGAAATGTCGAGGGCTCCAGACTCCCAACTATGTCAGACTTTCGGTTTCCCATTATACAAGCGGTCGAAACTAGGTCCCAGGCGCGGACGCGGAAACAGCCGCTGCCAAAGTTGAAAGTTCCGGAAGTCGTGACCGATATCACGCGCGATGAATTTATGCGTGAGCAAGGGCATGACGCGTCATTGAGCGCGCATGCGGAGAAAATTGTGTCCGGTACCGAGAAACATTACAAAGGCAGGGAAAGTTTGAAATTTGTACGCAGGGAAGGGCTAATGCATAGGGAATTTACCTCATCAGAAGGTAGAAAATTCTTCAAACTTGTTGTTCCCCAGAAATCCAGGCCCCATGCACTTAGTGGTGCATGAGTCCGGTATGGCAGATCACTTGAGTAGGAAAAAAACAGCTAATAGGGTGTTAACCGAATTTTATTGGCCTGGCGTGAATAGCAACATATCATAATTCTGTTGATCGTGCGATGTTTGCCATAAAGCGATGGAGAAAGGGATATCGAATGCATTGTGTACTGCGGTCATCAAAGACTAGTCAGTTGGCGAACTAAAAGTTGGCCCCAGTACAGAAATTCCCCTAATGTGCACCATGGGGGTGGGACATGAGTGAATAGATAAGGTCAGCGTGTGTCCAGAGTTACCTGAAGGTCAGCGTCGATAAATCACGGAGATTTTGAGTAAGTTTCCAGATGTATGTACAGACAGATCAGGTCATACTGGGTTAATAAAGCATGCAATAAATTGAGTACATCAGAACCAATTAGAATTAAGGGCTATCCAATACCCTTTAATGCACGGGAGACAATCAACGAGGAAGTAAATAAAAAACTAGACATGGGGGTGACTGAACCCTCAAACTCCTCGTATTCGTCCCTCGTGATGTTGGTCAGAAAGAGAGATGGAACAAACCATTTTTGCATAGACTTTCGTCAATTGAATAAAATCACCGTGTTCGACGCAGAACCGATGCCAGACATGGAGGGCCTGTTTTCAAAATTGGTAGGGCACCAATATATTTCGAATGAAAATTTCTCCAAAGGATATTGGCAGGTCCCCATCGTTGATAATGCCCGTGCGTTAACGGTATTCGCGACCCCTAAAGGTCTATACCAGTTAAAAGTTGTGCCTTTCGGTTTGGTCAGCGCCGGTGCGTCGTGAGTTCGTCTTATGCACACATTGTTGAAAGTCATGGAGAACGTAGATAGTTTCGTTGACGATATTCTTGTATACACGTATACCTGAGAAGTGCATATTAGGGTATTAATCAACCTGTTGGACAAACTCCGCAAGGCCAATCTCACAGCGAGACCAACCAAGTATAGCCTAGCATATTCTAACTTGGAATGCTTGGGCCATCTAGTAAGTGGGTCAGGGCAGTTAAAACCCCCACCTTGACAAAATTGATGCGATCAAAGACGCTTCTAGACCAGAAACCAAGAAACAGATTCTATCGTTCCTTGGGTTAATAGGGTTTTACAGGAAATTTCAAAAAAATGATGTATTTTGTTTTTGAGAGGTTTAGATGTAGTCTAAAGATTTGTCTATGTCTGTAATTTCTGGTGCAGAAACGAGGGCCTTATGGTAACCGTCTCAAGATTACGCCGGGGACGGAGGTGACTGCAAACCATCTGTATACAGGGATGTTAGGTCATAATTTGGGGATCTGATTTCACTGAATTTACTCTAAACAAAGACAGGATGGGTTGAGGACTTTTTGACAATTGGCAAATACTATTTTTGAGGGTATTAATAACCAAAGGTGTTATTTAGAAATATAGAACTTTGCAGTAATGGCAATATTTACTTTTGCTTTTTCTAGATGAGCATGAATTCGTATGCCAAATGATGAATGAAATTCGGTTTCTGAACGTACAAGGTTTAGTATTTGGACCTAAAAACGACATCATATGCAGGATTAGATGGATTAGAGAATAGTCTAACAGTATACTGAAAAGCCAGTTTCGTTCGTCTGGTATAAAGTGATAGTTCATTTCATTCAACGTAGAGGCTTTGTAACAGGATGAAGCCGGGTTGGGATTGGATTTAGCGAAGACACCGAAAGCAATTTCGTTAATGAGATGTTTATTTATAATGTAATTGGACAATGAATGAATCTGACACCATACTCGTGCGCATAAAGTCCAACGATGGATTTAACAGAATGATGCGCACCGAGTTCAACAACTGATTTAAGGAAATTATATAGTTCCTAATATGGAACTGATCAGAACATGTAACTTTAACGAGAAAATAAAACAAGAATCAACGTATGGAACTTATAAACAAATATGATTGATATATGGATATATCACCATGGACGATCAATGTATAGAATTTATACACAAATTTGGATACTGTATGTTTCTATCACCAAGAGTGATGAAAGTATATGATTTACACTTGAATACAATCAAGGTATGATTCAACACCAAGGGTAACCAAAGTATATGATTTATACACAAATATGAATAATGTATATTCTATCCCCAAATAGTATGCAGGTATTATGAATTATCACTCATTTAGCGATATTGAATTATTAATTTATGCTCATATAGCAATAGTGAAATATATCAATTCATATATATATCTATATATATATATATATATATATATATATATATATTTATATATATATATATATATATATATATATATATATATATATATATATATATATATATCGTGGCGTCCAGTTGATGATCACGATGTATTTCCGGTTCCACAGCTCTAGTCAATGGTCAAGGATCACCCACGCATTGCCCACTCCTCTCAGTCTATTGCAGGATCCCTCGAGAGCCTCCTCGTGTAACACAGATCCGCTGGTCGCGAAGCTTTGGTCCCTCACTGCGAGAATCGAACTCAGTGTTTTTAAATAGCTAAAGCCAAAAATAAACCATCCTCTTGTAACGCTGTACGCGGCAACAAAACCCGAGTACATTTTTCATCACATATATACATTGACATAAAGTACACAAAATTCCGTGACAGGCTTACAAAATGGTAAGTTCTAAATGCTCTTAAACGAAGTCTAAATTCTTGATTGTCTATGCGATTAAACATTTCTCTGTACAAAATTGAGCCATAGTCATGTTCAGATCTTATCAAAGTCCTGTATAACCGGAGTAAGACATTTCGGTCTGCTCCCCAATCCGTGCTTGCCGCGATTTGTATTCAATCCAGGGCGGTTGAGCATTGGTCCCTGATGAATCTACTGTTCGTTTACGGTCGAATTTAAGTACTAAAAGTTTGGTTTCCTCCAGAACAGGAATAAGAGAACCGCCAATATAAGGTTTTGGGCCGTAATAAACTTTATATAATGGGTAGAAGCTTATACAAACAGTTTTAGATTTCGAAAATTTAAAACTGTTTACTTTTGATCATTTCTGAATTCTGTTTAAGCAAATCTGCTCTCAACAATAAATGGAACGCGTACTCTTTGATCTTATAACAGGTAAAAATTCGTTGTCGTATAATGAGCGGTCAGTTGTTGGATTAACGAATTGTAGAGTGCTTTTGCACATATAGGTGTTTTGTTGAGTAGCACAGGTACATGGAATGAACCTAATAAAACAATTTGCGAACAGGGGTCTAAAGCTGTATTTGGATTAACAAACATAATGAGTGATTTTATTTTTCCTTTCTATAAGAACATTTATTTGTTTGATAGTTTGGTCTCATCAGTTCTCAACCATGGTTGTGAAATATGGTGATTTCATTGCATTGAAACACGCTACGTACAGTGTTTTCGAAATTCCGTGGAAGCAAAAAAAAAAAAAAAAAAAAAAGAAAAGAAAAGAAAAGAAAATGACATTAACATTTCTTCATTCAAAGGAAAACACATGCTATCCCATTTTCCAGCATTTATAACCATAAATTTACATTTTCTGTCTGTGAAAGATCACATTCCATTTGTAATACTCTTATAGCGTAGGGGTTAGTTATAAAAGCAAGGGTAATAACGGTATCTTGAAGTCTCTTTTCATCAAAAGCTCTAGATTAACATTGTACCGTGATGAGGTAGCGTTTGAGCATAACTATCTTCGCACAATACATCATGATTTATCACAGGCATGTGCAGCTTCCTCCATGGTGCGGGCCAGATAGCGATTTTTAAATGTACACCGTATGATGTAAATATAACCGAATAAAACCATTTCCGCGAACCGTAGGGTTTCACATGCCTGATTCATCACAACAATAACATGGCTGGTATTCACTGATATTCCATCAACTTAAATCTAGCTATCAAAGTTGTAATGCTATTTTACGAATAAAAGTCCCATTCAAAGCTTAAGCTTGATTTCTCTAATATAAAATGATCTTATCATCATGCTAGTTTGTATAATTTATCACTGTTTTATGTGTTCATGCATGGGTTGTCCGTAGAAACATACGTAAAAGTTTTCTACTGATGTCAAAATCGGATTAAGGTTTCAAACGGGTTCCGCCTTCTCGCTGGTTCTACGACCACAAAAGACTTAGTATATGAACATCCTCCTACGAATTCTAGACTGCTTCTGGAATAATGAAGACAGTAAAACTGTTTTCGAGAAGTTTGCTTAGTCAGAAATACGCTCTGATTATCAAACTTCTCTAGTCTTCTAATGTATAATATATTTTTAAAGTGATTTTAATGGAATTCTTTATATTACCCAATACATGCAATATTAAAATATTTTTAGAGTCTACAACAGTGATCGAATTAGTGAAGTTTATTACATATGACAGTGCCAATTTTATTCTTTGGTGTTGACAAGAAAGTTGTTTATTGTCATATTTCAAAGAGATGGAGACGACATTCAGATGAAATTCATCATGGATATTTCGCTTAACCAGTTGGACAGTCAATTTCAATTCACCAAATATTCCACTGCGAGAAAAAACTAAACAACTTAGTGTTAAACCATTTTCCATTACAAAGAAGGCTGCCCATCCTGCTTTAAATATCGAGAGTTTAAACAAATGATATAACAACACATTTCATCTACAGGTGCTCACACGTGCAAAATACATTACATTTTGATTGGGTATCATGCCAAATTGTCTCTGCCAGAGAGTACGGGAAGTACGCTGGAGCTTGAGAAAATAGGACCAATATGGGACCATACAAATTTGACTGGCATTAACAATAAGCCAATTAAATCAATGAGCAAAAATAACAAAAGAGACATTTTTGAGACTCGATCGAACAAGCGGTTGGATCAGTTTTATCAAGGTCCGGTTTTCTCAAGTTCATCTTTATAAACATGTAAGTATTTTTATTACAATCTGACTAAACCAATCTCTTACTAGTACGATCTCCAGTCTAAATAGACCCTATTTTACGATTCTGACACAGAGCCTCTTAATTATCATTAAAGAAATCATGGCTAACAAGATTCTTGATCAAATCAAATATAATATCGAAATTCCGGTCTAAAAAAGTGTCACACAATTCGAAAATTGCCTGGACATTCCACATTTAATTGGACAAATGATAAACATTTAGTTATTTTCCTCATAAATCCATCCTTGATAGTAACTTCAACGCCTAGATGCATACAGGCTGATGTTTAAAAAATAGAAAAGAAGCCGAGTAATTGTATCAAATGCAATGTTATAAAAATCTTAGTATTCTATTCGGGTATCGCGCTGGTAAGCTCGACTAACGTGCAAGTGGGCTGTGTTTTCCCCAATGCCACAATTAGTCAAGCCTGCTGAATTTCTTCGTAACAATAGCGCAAGCTCAAGTCATTTTAGTCAAGCCTGCTGAATTTCTTCGTAACAATAGCGCAAGCTCAAGTCATTTTAGTTCATGTTTAAATTAATTTCTTACTCTCCCAGCTTTATGAATACTTATAGTATACAGTAGTGTACAACTTATATATATATATATATATATATATATATATATATATATATATATATATATATATATATATATATATATTAAGATTTGTGTGAGATTTTCTGTTATATTTCCAAATCATTTCTTCTTGTGCTGAATAGGAGAGATATAAGATAGAAGTAAAAGGAAGAAAATTATTAAGGAATATTAATCTAAAAATATACTGTATCTCATAAAGATTTCACGCCTGTTTTTAATCCCAAACATTCACGCCGATAGCATACCGTTTTCAAAAAAGAAGGCTACATTTTTATTCGTTTTTGTTGATTATTATATCAAGGGCACTAAGTTCAACGATCTGGCCTAAATTAAAATGATAATTTATGTGTTTGTATGAATTCATTTGCAAATTTGTTTTACTGGCGACATGATGCTTTCATAATGACTTCACCCTGCAAACCTTTCGGTAATCTCTTTCAAAGAATCATGCCTTATCAGTTGATGGTCACAAGACAACATTATAATAACAAGCGATATCACGTCCAAAGATATCTAATTGTATCTCTAATGACTTTAAGTAGCAGGGGTACCTGCAATAATACTATTTTCAATCAATTCAGGTGTGTAGGTTCCATTTTGCCTACTTTATTACCTTGGTGAAGTTAACGATGAAGGTTTATCTATATTAATCTGACGCTATTGAACATACTTATGGTTCAAGAAACAGTATGCTGATTATAAAAAGTATTCCTTATTTTTTTTTATAGCTGTCTAATTTTTCCTGCATTTAATATCATGACGGTCATGGTAATTTGTAGTACTTACGATCAGCGTTCTGAATGCTTTCGTTTGGTACTTTCGTTTTCCTTGAGTTGAAGAAGTATTTAGTATTCCCACCCATCCTCCACCCGCTTCCATTCCATCCACTTGGTGTATGATTTTATTATTATTTCTGTCATTGTTTTCATCATAAATATCATTCAACTCTCTTCTCTTCCCATGACTTCTATATTTTAAATCTCCATGCAGTTGGGTTTTCATAAACATTTGTCAGAAATTCAATTTCGTTTGATAGTTATTCCTGCCTATTAACTCTTGCTTTTTTATTTTACTTTGCATAGGTAATTGTTGCTTTCTAATAATGATTTTATGCTTTCACATTTTCGTTCCTTAGGTAATTGTTACATTTATAATAATGATTTTATGCTTTCACATTTTCGTTCCTTAGGTAATTGTTACATTTCTAATAATGATTTTATGCTTTCACATTTTCGTTCCTTAGGTAATTGTTACATTTCTAATAATGATTTTATGCTTTCACATTTTCGTTCCTTAGGTAATTGTTACATTTCTAATAATGATTTTATGCTTTCACATTTTCGTTCCTTAGGTAATTGTTACATTTATAATAGTTGCCTTTAACTTTAAAGATGCTATGTCTCTGATGCTGTTCCCTATTAAATATTGATAATCTGCCTATAGAAGTAAAATTGTGGTGAATTTAAATAACATGGAGAGCGTTTAGTTTCTGAAATTAAGAGTGATCAGCTACGGAGAATGAATTTTCACAAAGCCTGGTAATTGTTTTCAGTAGCTGGACGAAGCAGTGCAAAATCAAAAAAGAAAATAATCAAACCGGCAGCATAAAAAAAAGAAACAAAAAAAAAAAAAAAACAAAAACCAAAAAACACGAGAGCTCGTAACACTGGTCAACAGCCAAAATGCTTCCGCAATAAATGTTGTGAAACTTTACTAATTCTGGGTCACTGAGAACGAAAATGATGCTTAAAATTGTTGATTGGCTCTAGTTTTAAAGATATTATACTGGGTCAGTATATACGACCCTTGACTTGGGAATGGCGGAGGATAAGTGAGTTATAAAGGGAAGGGATCTCAATTTAAACCAGAAATGACTAAAATACATCTTTGACTGAATCTATGAATAAATCTATGACTGGGTTTGGACAGTACTTGCTTTTTAGGCAAAACAATGAATGATGCAATCTGAAGCTGGTATTGCATCATACATGATATGAATTGCATCATGTTATTCCTAGAAGTCATGGATGATGCAATCATAACTAAGCTTACATCACTCTGCTGTAGAAATTGCCCTATATCGGCTCTACAGATCATAGAGTGTCGTGCTCTCTTATTTGTCAGTGTTTAATTTTGCAAAGGGACACATTTCTGTTTAGCCAAAGTGAGCAGAGATGCCTCGTACTTGTGTGAACAATGCAGAGAACTTCTGCTATGTTTGTGGTGAAGTGACTTTTGCATCACAAAAGCGCAGTATAACCACTATGGTTAAGAAAGACTATCACCTTTATTTTGGCTGCAAAATTGGAGATCAGGGCAAGAGGTGGGCCACACACATATGCGTCAACACTTGTGCAACAAATCTTCGCCAGTGGTTGAACAGGAAAAGGAAATCTATGCCTTTTGCAGTGCCAATGATTTGGAGATAGCCAAGAGATCATATCAGCAATTGTTACTTCTGCATGGTGCCTCCAATTGGGAAAGGTGTGTCAAAGAAGAAAAAGTGGACTGTGCATTATCCAAACATTCCGTCAGCTATACGCCCAGTACCCAACGGAGAAGGACTGCCGGTTCCTGATGCACCAGAGTCATTCTCACTTGAGTCAGACGAGAAAGAGAAAGAGGATGAAACTTCTAGTCCTGAACCATCAATGTCACATGACTCATATTTTCTCCCATCCTTCTCCTCTGAACCGCACGTCATAACACAAGGTGAACTGAATGACCTTGTCAGGGATTTGGAACTACCCAAGAGTAAGGCAGAGCTGTTGGGCTCCAGACTACAGCAGTGAAATCTCCTGGCAGGTGATGTTACGGTTTCCATGTTCCATGACCGTCAAAAGGATCTTGTCCCATTCTTTCTCATGGAAGGTGATCTTGTAGCCTGCAACAACATCGATGGTGTGATGGCAGCCCTCAACATCGTTCATGATCCAGATGAGTGTTCATTGATTCATCGAAGACGAGTCTTAAAGCTGTTTTGCTGCATAATGGCAGTGTTTTGCCATCAATTCCAGTTGGTCATGCAGTCCATATGAAGGAAACCTATGAAAACATGAAACAACTTTTCAGGTGCATTAACTATGACCAACATCAGCGGCAGTGGCGATTTCAAGGTTTTTGCACTCTTGCTTGGTCTGCAGACTGGATACACAAAGTACTGCTGTACTGGGATAGTTGTGCGAGAGATTTCCTCTACATCAAGAGAGATTGGCCACTCCGAGAGTCATTGGAGCCTGGGATGAAAAGTGTTCAGCATCCACCACTTGTTGATTCAAGGAAGATTTTGTTACCACCCTTGCACATCAAGCTGGGTCTGATGAAGAACTTTGTCAAGGACATGGACAAAACACAAGCCGCTTTCAAGTACCTCCGTGGAAAATTTCCAAGGTTAAGTGAAGCTAAGATAAATGAAGGTGTCTTTGTTGGTCCTCAGATTCGTGAACTTCTTCGAGATGATGCACTTCACCGTGCACTGCGTGGCAAGGAAAAGACGGCATGGAAAGCCTTACAGTTAGTGGCAACAAATTTTCTCGGAAACAACAAGGCAGACAACTACAGGGAGTTGGTGGAAAACCTCCTCAAGGCATACAAAAGCCTTGGTTGCAACATGTCACTAAAGATACATTTTTTGCACTCTCATCTAGATTTTTTTCCACAGAACTGCGGAGCAGTGAGCGACGAGCACGGCGAGCGATTTCACCAGGACATTGCAACAATGTAGAAATGCTATCAGGGCAAATGGAGCCCATCAATGCTTGCAGACTATTGCTGGATAGTGACAAGATATGCTCCATTTAATGAATACAAGAGACAAGCCAAGAAGCGCCGAGTAGACACTGAATAAGGACTAAACTATGTACTTATATATACATAATAGTTTTTTGACTTTTGTTTCAATATATTTTTATTTATATAACCCATTTGCTGTTTTTTAAAGTGTTACATAAACAGGACAGGTGAAATATTATCATGTAAAGCAACCATAAACACATGAAAAGACCTAGGTTTACAATTTATTATTAAAACTCTACTATGAACACAATATATATATAGACGTAAAATATAAAAACTTAAATATCTTGGAAACAGTAGCCAATCAGTTGTTTTAATTGTCATATTTGAATTCAGCACATCGAAATCCCTAATTGATAGCACATTATATCTCTGAAGCAGACGACTTCGAAAAAATTGTGGACCAGTGATAATTAGAGTGCCATATTAAATGGCATGATACTGGATTCATCGCTTGCCATATACCGACCCAGCCGCGTCTTTCTATTATGTACAGTTAAATAGCTTACGTTATACGTTTAGTGTTTAGGTCCTATCTCTTATCAATGACAGAATTAATCACAACTTTGATGTCTACACTAATTACAAACATGTTACCATTACATTCCTCGTTATATTGATCCAAAAGTTGAAAAAGTGCAGCATCGTCTGCATATGATCAGTAGTCGTTTCCAAAGCCAAACGCATTGTCAGCAATTTAGCCCTGAGAGCAAATATTATACTTATTGCCATATTTATTCTTGGTGAACCCTTATAGGAAGTTGAAGTTAATAAGAAATTCAGCATCTACAGATGATGAACTATTGCCCATGAAGACCACTGCATTTCCCCATTCGTTACGCAATACATTATAATTGTCTCATATAGAAAGAGTTTCCTGTAGAAAACAAATCTGAATATTATGGTCTTGAATCTACTTGAATATCTTTCTTCTTTCTTTTCGGTTACATAATCCTTGTGGATTTTTAATGAACAAATACTAATACTTATTGTCAAGGCCAGGCCACAATCTTCCACTGCAAACCGATCGGGTCCCATAGAAAGAACAGAGAAAATAAAGAGACACTAATTCCAGACAAAGTAATGATGTATCAACCAGACGATATGAAATACTAACAAAGGAGGATCAATCAAAAACATTTTTATACCGCATAGGGTCCCCTAGTTACAAGTTACAATAGGTGGTTTGATCTAAAGCAGGTTTCTCAACTACTACTACTACTACTGATAATAATAATAACAACAATAAATAAAACAGTAATAAAAATGATAATTAAACAGTATTAGTTTATCTGTGATAGATTAAATTAACCAGTGCTAAATTTAAAGTATGTGGGTGACTTCCGCTACATTAAAAATTGCAGAGCTAAAGGTCAATATTAACTCCATTGTCTCTAACAAATTCATCCAAGATATATATATTATCCAATGAATCTTTGTTTGAAAATTAATCTGTAAGTTTTTTTTATATGCATCTCGCGTTTTGTTTTATTCTGAGTTTTAGAAAAGAAATTTTGTAACAAATATATTTCTCAATATTGTATAAATCGTTAAAGAGACCCTTGCACAGTTAAACAAGCCGATCGTCTTTTCAACTTTAAGAATTATATACACAATTTGACTATTTTTATTCATTTAGCTATATTAGCATTGATTTTTGGGATTCATTTGTCATTTGTTAAAGATAAGACCAAACTTAAAACTCGTTTGAATGAAATAGGTATTTCACTGCTTTATAGACAAATGATAATTGCTGCTTCATGGTATGTTGTAAAAGTCAGTAAAGCTTAGGTGTACGTGACAGTAGTCCTTATAGGGCTCTAGCTCCTTCAATATTTTACCACATTTATTTTCCTATATGTGCGATTAGACAGTGATATGACTCGTAAATAAGCAGTTTTAAGACAAGGGAACTACACAGCGCAAAAACGCGGAAGATATTGATTGCGCACTAAATATGCTTTGAAATCTTTTCTTTGTAATAATTTCTTGCTGAAATTGCATAGAAGTGGAAGAATTATTAATTGAGAAAAGTAAAGAAAAAAGCAGTGTTGACCCCGAGAAATGAGAGATATGGATCTAAATTTGATGTACTTAACCGCTATATATAAAGAAACAAAATCCAAACGGACATCGTCATTTGTCCTGACTAAATTCGAATGGAGACATTGCCCCAAATGATCCAATTACATTCTTTCCGTTAGCTACATTTTGGGGATTAGCAACATGAAATAACTGTAATAGGTTTCCACAGGAATTTCATATAACTCCGGGAATTCAAGATGAGTTTGTCAGTAATTTGTTTGATTTTTGTTCTTTTCTGTACAAAATGCAGGTTTGGGAAAGGTTGCCAAGGCAGTGTCCAAGAAGGCGATTGGGAGCTTTGGCAAGGTTGGGAAGGCTGTGATGTAACATGCGGTGGAGGTATTCAGAAAAGACGGCGAAGTCTGTGTTGCCCGACAATTAATGGTGTGCGGATTGACTGTCGTGATCATTATAATAAAACTGAACGATTTTTGTTTGACTATCAGAATTGTTCTGAAATATGTCTTAATGGCGGTACATACGTAAGCGGATTGGGATGTGCGTGTGTCCTAGGATATGCCGGTCGTTGTTGTGGAACAGGTCAGTTATAAAAGTAATTATAGATTGTATAAGAAGTATGCATACAGAATATTTACTCTCTCTCTCTTTCCACCTTACATAGATACATACATACATACATACATACTGTTATGTATGATGTTTATATAATATTGTGGATATTTTGGGAAATTGTAAGTGTTTCTTCGCTTTGGTGTTTGCTTAAATCTTAATGTTTATCATGAAAAACATGTTTAACTAGTGTCCTTGAATTAGGTTGTTTTGATCAATATGTTTTCTCAATTTGAAGGTCAAGGTTGATTTTTGTTTACAAGTAAAAATTCCATTAAGATGACTCATATTCTAGAACATTCTGTCATGTGACCAATCTTTATATATACCATGTTTGGTGGACATTTATTCAGTTTTGACATTACCATCAGTCTTGTAAAGAGCTATTACAGTTGTGAAAATTCATTACAAATTATAAGAGAGGAATTATTTTAAATATTCACTGGAATTATAACAGTGCTCATAAACTTTTGGATTTTTGGATTTTTAATTAATGATTTTGGAATTTAACTGAACTTATTCAGAGATTTTGGAATACTTCATTTTGACATCAGCACATCAAGATTTCTAGTACATCAGGACCTTGGAGACCATTAGTACATCATAACATTCAAGGACACAGCCGTGAATTCGGAACATTCTATATTTAGGACTTGTGATTAGAACAATCATTCTTATTGGATTATTAGGATTTCAAAACACATTACTGTAAGTGACTTTTTGATTTTTCATTTTAATTATCTAGTAATAAATTGCTTGTTGATTTTTTACATGATTTGTTGGTTTCACTTTCTTTCTGTTACATTTTTCTTAGACCATAGAGTCGTAACAGAAATTGGGGGCTCGTCGTCCGGGATTGAATTTCTTTAAAGCATATTAGAGATATTAAAGTTATCTTTGAAATTCATATTTATTTTGTCTTGGAATATTTTTTTTGTCTTTGGCAAAGATTTTATATAGAGAAATTTTTTGTGTGAAACCAACAAGCATTTACAATGGCATCTAATGTTCAGAATTTCATTTCAAAACCTACCCAGGAGGGGTTAGAGTGCATGAGAAAGGATGAGTTGCTCGAGCTTGCCAGAAAATACAGTCTATCTGAGGCAAAAGTATCATTGACAAAACAGGAAATAAAGATTATTTTAATTCAGTATTTAGTAGGTAAGGGAATTTTTGAAAATAGTGCTTTAAGTTTGAAGAGAAAGCCTGTATCTGGTTCTGACAGGAAATTAAGGGAATTAGAGTTAAAGAACCAGATGGATTTAGAGTTGGCAAAGCTTCAGATTCAGAGAGTGAGAGAGAAAGAAGAGAGGCAGATACAGATGGAGAGAGAGAAAGAAGATAGGCGGATACAGATGGAGAGAGAGAAAGAAGAGAGACAGCTACAAATGCAGAAGGAAGAGAGGCAAATACAAATGCAGATGCAAAGAGAAGAAAGGGAAATGGAATTTAAATTAACAGAATTAGAACTGGCAAACAGAGCACACTCCACTCCTTTAAACACAAGTTCAGGTTTTGATGTTACTAGATATATTAGGTTAGTACCCCCTTTTCAGGAAAAAGAAGTAGATAAATACTTTCTTCATTTCGAGAAAATAGCTGAAAACTTGAAATGGCCCAGAGAGCATTGGACTTTGTTATTACAAAGTGTACTTATTGGCAAAGCTCGTGAAGTCTACACTTCACTGTCAGTACAACAAAGCACTGATTATGATGTGGTTAAGGAGTACATCTTGAAAGCTTATTAGTTGGTATCAGAGGCATATCGACAAAGGTTTAGGAATTGTAGAAAAGAAAATGGACAAACTCATGTCGAATTTGCAAGGGATAAAGAACAAGTATTTGATAGGTGGTGCTCAGCCAAGAAAGTTGATCAAGGTTATGATAACCTCCGACAGCTCGTATTAATTGAAGAGTTCAAGAGGTGTATCCATAGTGATGTTAAAACCTATCTTGACGAGCAGAATGTGGAAACTTTGGAAAATGCTGCTCGTATGGCTGATGATTATTCCTTGACTCACAAAATTTCATTTGGCAATAAGTCGTCCTCTCAGCAGTTTTTTGGTAAAAAACCATTTCAATCTCATTCGAGTACTTCCAAATTTCACAACAGCACAACTGTTAGGAATCAAACATCTGATAAGACTGATCAGAAATCCTTATCTCTTCCTACGTGCACTTATTGTAAAACGAAAGGGCACGTTATTTCTGATTGCTTCAAGTTGAAAAAAAAGCAACAGAGAAAAGACAGAGCTTTTCCAAATGCTCTTATTTCTACGAGGTCAAGGTCACGGTCTTGTATTGAAAGCAATACATTTGTTGGGTCAAACAAACCCCAGTCTGATTCTATTTTGGAGGCTTATGAACCATTCATGTCAGAAGGTTCTATATCACTTATTGGTGATTCTGCCAAACCTATCCCAATTAAAATATTAAGGGACACTGGAGCTTCTCAGAGTCTTTTATTATCAGGTACTTTGCCTTTGTCTGAGGAGTCTTCTTCAAGTGAAAGTGTTCTTGTTCAGGGAGTAGAGTGCGGCTTTGTAAATGTTCCTCTTCATTGTGTAAATTTGGCATCAGATTTAGTTTCTGGACCTGTGACTGTTGGGACAGTGACTTCTTTACCCATAGAGGGTGTTCATTTATTACTAGGCAATGACCTAGCTGGAGATAAGGTTGTGGTTAATCCACTTGTAACTGACAAGCCTTGTTTGGATCAGAAAGTTGATCCTGTCGAAACTGAAATCCCTGATTTGTACCCTGCTTGTGCAGTTACTAGAGCTATGGCAAAAAGAGCTCTTGAGAGTGATGTTGATCAGGATATTATCCCTTTAGCTGACACATGTATTGGTCAGTCTTTTGATGAGGTCACTTTTTCCTCCGGTATTGATCAATCAAATGGTATTGATCACAGTGATCCTCTTTTGGCAACTCATTCTCTTTGTTCTAATCAGGAGGACAAACGACAATCCCTTGTCGTTGAACAGGAGCAAGATCCCGAGATATCTTGTTTGTTTCAGAGGGCTATTAGTGAAACTGAAGCCACACAAGTTCCAGTGTGTTACTTTGTGAAAAATGGGGTCCTTATGAGGAAATGGAGACCACCTGATGTACCCGCTGGTGACGAGTGGTCAGTGAGCTATCAAATTGTTGTTCCTAAGTCATATCGACAGGAAATTCTTAATTTAGCCCATGAAACTCCTTTGGCTGGTCATTTAGGAGTCCGTAAGACTTATCACAAGATCTTGAATCATTTTTATTGGCCGAAATTCAAAAGTGATGTTTCTAAATACTGCAGATCTTGTCACACTTGTCAAATAGTAGGAAAACCCAATCAGAAGATACCTAAGGCTCATCTGCAACCTATTCCTGCATTTGATGAACCATTTAGTAGAATAATAGTAGACTGTGTTGGTCCTTTACCTAAAACCAAGTCAGGCAACCAATACTTGTTGACCATCATGTGTGCATCTACAAGATTTCCAGAGGCAATTCCTCTGAGAAATATAAAAACTAAAACTATTGTGAAAGCTTTGGTGAAGTTTTTTACACTTGTTGGCCTTCCCAAATCTGTCCAGTCAGATCAAGGGTCAAATTTTATGTCTGGAATTTTCCAGCAAGTTATGCATGAACTATTCATCCAACAGTTTAAATCTTCTGCCTATCACCCTGATAGTCAAGGTGCTTTGGAAAGATTTCATCAAACTTTGAAGAATATGATTCGATCATATTGCTTTGATACAGAAAAGGATTGGGATGAGGGTGTTCATTTGTTGTTGTTTGCTGTTAGGGAATCAGTTCAAGAGTCGTTGGGTTTTAGTCCCTTTGAACTAGTCTTTGGTCATACTGTCCGTGGACCATTGAAATTATTGAAAGAGAAACTTCTTTCAAATGAAGATTCGAAGATTAATCTTCTTAATTATGTCTCTGATTTCAAATACAAGTTGTCAAAGGCCTGTGAAGTAGCAAGAACTAATCTTCACACTACCCAGTCAAAAATGAAATTAAGGTATGACAGAAATTCACAGGAAAGGAGTTTTAAACCTGGTGACAAAGTTCTGGCTCTCTTTCCCATACCTCAGAATCCTCTTCAGGCTAAATTTTTTGGTCCTTATACCGTTGAAAAGAAAGTAAATGACTTAAATTATATCATTAACACTCCTGGGAGACGGAAACAGAAACAACTTTGTCATATAAATATGTTAAAGAAATATTTTGACAGAGATAGCCCAGCTAATTATTCTGTTAATTTAGTTGTACCTGTCCCACACAGTGAAGATATCAACGATGGAGTACAATCAGACTATAGTGACTCTGGTATAACCAATCTTCAGAATTCAGAAATATTGAACAACCTAGACCAGAAACTTTCACATCTACAACAACAGGAAAGAAATGAACTAAAACAGCTATTACATGACTATGAGCACTTGTTTCCTGATGTTCCAACACGAACAAGTAAAATTTATCATGACGTTGACATTGTAGATTCTGCGCCTGTGAAACAGCATCCTTATAGGATGAATCCTCTCAAACATAACTATCTGAAGAAAGAAATTCAGTATCTACTGGAGAATGATTTCATAGAACCAAGTAAAAGTAACTGGAGTTCACCATGTATTCTTGTTCCCAAGCCAGATAATACATTCCGTATGTGTACTGACTATAGAAACGTCAACAGTGTCACCAAAACTGATTCATTTCCAATCCCAAGAATGGACGATTGCATTGATAAAATTGGAAATGCGGAATATGTCACCAAGTTTGACCTTTTAAAAGGATTCTGGCAAATTCCATTGACGGAAAGGGCAAAAGAAATTTCAGCATTTGTAACTCCAGATGGACTTTATCAATGTAAAGTCATGCCGTTTGGAATGAAAAATTCGCCTGCCACGTTTCAACGTCTGATGAACATGATAACATTTGGTCTTGATAATTGTGACGCTTATATCGATGACGTCATTATCTACAACAACACCTGGGAAGATCATTTGGAAACCATTCGAAAATTCTTTGATCGACTCAGCGATGCGAATCTGACAATTAATTTGAGCAAAAGTGAGTTTTGCCATGCTTGTGTCACATTTTTAGGACATATTGTGGGACAAGGTCAAGTTAAACCTATAGAAGCTAAGGTTAAAGCTATCTCTGAATTTCAAGTTCCAATTTGTAAAAAGCAACTGATGCGATTTCTAGGTATGGCTGGATATTATCGGAAATTTTGTTCCAATTTTTCCAAAATTGCTGAACCTTTGACAAGTTTATTGAGTAAGAAAACCAAATTTCATTGGTCTGACAAGTGTCAGGAATCTTTTGACAAGTTAAATGCCATGCTTAAGAATGCACCAGTTCTTTCTGCACCAAATTTCAGCCAATCATTTAAATTATCTGTTGATGCAAGTGATGTAGGGGTTGGTGGAGTATTGATTCAGGAAGACAAAAGTGGTGTGGATCACCCTGTGTGTTATTTTTCTAAAAAACTAAACAAGCACCAGAAAAATTATTCCACAATTGAGAAGGAATGTTTGGCTTTGATATTGGCTTTACAGCATTTTGAAGTGTATGTTACCTCAGCTCTTTCTCCAATTATTGTGTACAGTGATCACAATACCCTTACTTTCATCAACAAAATGAAAGATAAAAATCGGAGATTGTTGAGATGGAGTTTGATATTGCAGGAATATAACATTGACATCAAACACATCAGGGGAAAAGACAATGTGATTGCAGATGCACTCTCACGTGCCTAGAAATGTAATATTGCTTGATGTAATTAAGTCCAGTATCATAAAACATGTTCTTATGTATTTTTGGTTATTGTAGTATTAGATGTATATTCAAAAGAAAGCTTTATTATATAAATCTTTCGTTTTCTTTATGAGGGGAGGTGTTATGTATGATGTTTATATAATATTGTGGATATTTTGGGAAATTGTAAGTGTTTCTTCGCTTTGGTGTTTGCTTAAATCTTAATGTTTATCATGAAAAACATGTTTAACTAGTGTCCTTGAATTAGGTTGTTTTGATCAATATGTTTTCTCAATTTGAAGGTCAAGGTTGATTTTTGTTTACAAGTAAAAATTCCATTAAGATGACTCATATTCTAGAACATTCTGTCATGTGACCAATCTTTATATATACCATGTTTGGTGGACATTTATTCAGTTTTGACATTACCATCAGTCTTGTAAAGAGCTATTACAGTTGTGAAAATTCATTACAAATACTAAGAGAGGAATTATTTTAAATATTCACTGGATTATAACAGTGCTCATAAACTTTTGGATTTTTGGATTTTTAATTAATGATTTTGGAATAACTAATTCAGAGATTTTGGAATACTTCATTTTGACATCAGCACATCAAGATTTCTAGTACATCAGGACTTTGGAGACCATTAGTACATCATAACATTCAAGGACACAGCCGTGAATTCGGAACATTCTATATTTAGGACTTGTGATTAGAACAATCATTCTTATTGGATTATTAGGATTTCAAAACACATTACTGTAAGTGACTTTTTGATTTTTCATTTTAATTATCTAGTAATAAATTGCTTGTTGATTTTTTACATGATTTGTTGGTTTCACTTTCTTTCTGTTACATTTTTCTTAGATTATAGAGTCGTAACAATACATACATACATACATACATACATACATACATACATACATACATACATACATACATACATACATACATACATACATACATACATACATACATACATACATATCCATTGAATTGTGTTATCCGAGTAAAAATACAGGCTAAACTTGCACCCAATTATGTTCTTTTAGCTTATAGTAAAATAATCTATAATAGTTATGTTAGCCAGATTCAGAAGCGACAACAAAAGGGCCTTATCGGAAATTCGCAAAGCATCATGGGTACAATAAATTGGCAGACATGCTGACGCATTTATGATTGTGCCGATTTTAGAACTTACAATTAATCAATTGTTTTTAGTCATTAAAATATTATTGACTCAATAAAATACACCAACATAATATAATATGCTTTTCCCAAAATAATAAAGGATGTAAAATCAAGCTGACATGACGTTGGATTGAGCGGAAGCTGAGAGAGAGAGAGAGAGAGAGAGAGAGAGAGAGAGAGAGAGAGAGAGAGAGAGAGAGAGAGAGTTCTCATCAACATTTTGCGAAATTGTATGACACAAAATGTATACATTTGTTTTAAGTTCAGAATCAGCTGATTAGTACCACGGGATTATTACAGTGATACTAGGTCTATCATTGTGTGGACGAGTTTCGACTCGTGATAGCTAGTGAAGCATTGTTGACATATTTGGTTTGAAATTAAAAGGAGAAGAATCGAAAAATGAAGTCAGTAGTATGGGGTACGATATAGGGACAGACGGTAATTTAACAAAAAAAATCTTGGTTATGCAATATGTTGTTAAATTTGTAATATTTTTGCGGTCAACATACCATAAATTCAAAGGTTCGCAAAAGCTACTGTTTACAAGATATCTGTGAGTGGGCAGAACTTATTGGAATACGTACACGGTGCTTCAAAGGCTACATGTTGTAACAATGTTTTGTAAGACTGAAAAATATATCATCTATCTGCCTCTCTCTATCTCGGTTGCAATCGCTATCGCGATGGAGTTCGATCATGCGTTCGTGAGTGATGGTGATTGATCCTTACAAACCAACACACTAGTTTATATTGTAGCGATATCCCCCTGCATCTTAAGTCGGCCGTTTTGCTAAGTTTCGCCGTATTAAGAATGGGATGGTCCAGTTATGAATAGACTCGTCGGGTAACGTGATAGGTCACGTGGTACCTGGTGTATATAAAGGCCGAAGGTAATTATTCTAATAAGTAGGCTAGGGGTGAAGTGCTTGAAAAGGCTTTCCACGACTCTAGTGATACTAAAGGTGGTAATGGGACTAATTATCGCTACCAAAGCTGTAAATATTAGTTATGCACACCCCCTTACACGTCACATGATAATTGGTGGCAGCGGTGGGATTGGAAGAAGGTGCTTGTATAATTAGTTTTTGAGCATGGCGTATAGAATACTAGATGACGAATGACTTGTAACCCCACCTGATTCAAGGCGCAGACAAAGTACCGAGGATAGAAATGTGGCTGCAGAGTTAGTGTTGATTGACGAATCTTTTAATGTAACTTTCGGGATGGTGGATGGCGGTTCACCCAAGAAGGTCGCACGACATTAAAAGCCTAGCGCCTATGAATATATCATTCAGATTGTGAGTGGCATAGCAGCGAAGCTCGAAGATAGCCTGATTAAGCGCATTGATACAAAATTAGAGGCAGCCCTGTGCGCTGTTCATTTTAGTATTGCGCAATTAGCAACTAGTACAAGAAATGTTGCGGCGCAGGTACAAAACAAGGCGCCTTGCGCCGTGGCGCAGGTGCAAGGGTCGCATTTGTTAGGTAGTGCCCTGGCTGATGCACTGCCACAGGGGTTGGATGCGCTGTTCCATAACATCTTGGCATCAGACAATAGTGGCACACAACATGTTAATATTGAGCAAGATAGTAAAAACGAAGGTACAGATTCTAGTGTGAGAAAATCAGATTGTAACACTTTTCCTGTATTTTTGACCCCAAAAATGTGCGCAAGCACAACGTTTGAGCGCATCGAACGCACACATAACTTGCTCCCGAGCGCTGCTGCAATAAGTAGTATACATGGTGAAAGTCCTGAGCCATGTTTAAGCGTGCATGTGTCTACCACAGATAATTTACCAAATCAGACAAGTCAGACGAAATCATGTCATATCAAACCTGCAACATTTGATGGGACTGCTTTCTGGCTAGATTATAAGTCTCATATTGAGGCATGTGCCCACCTAAATGGTTGGAATACCAAGCAAGAAGGCATGTATCTCACTGTTTCCCTTCGCGGACAAGCGCAATGTGTCCTCGGAAACCTGAAGGATGAAGCTGGTGAGAATTATGAGCGTCTTTGAAGGGTGCTTGAGGAACAATTTTCACCTCCCAACCAAACGGAATTGTATAGATTGCAGCTGATAGAGAGAAGACAAAGAGATGGCGAAACACTTCCTGAATTTGGACAAAGTATCAGGAGACGTGTTCTCTTAGCCTATCCGACAGCACCAGGAGATTTAATTGAAGTTCTGACCAAAGAAAATTTTATTGACGCACTGGTAGATTCGGATATGCGACTTCGTATTCAACATGCGCGGCCAAAAAAGTTTAAACATTGCCAGCTGTTAAGCCAACCACGGACAGCGAGAGACATTGGGAAGCTCCAGATCCAAGGCAGCTCAACGACTTGTTGGGGACCAGGGTTCCAGGGAAGACGTACCAGCCATATCTCAGGTGCCAACAGAAGCTGAAAAGGATTTTGTCAGGGGAAGAATGTTCCGAAAACCGACGCGGCCTGCACCACCAGCAGCTCCAAAGAGGCCACGTATGGAGCCGGCACCACTAATTGCAGGAGCTGCGCTGGAAATCACTCCTTGTACAAAGATGACCACAGAACGCCGGATTGCGTTGAAGACGTTGACACATGCCTCCATCAGGGTTGTTCGTCCTATGAATACATCAAAGGATGGATCTGTGCAGACAGAATTATGTCAGACATCAAAAGATCAATCTATGCAGACAGAGGGATGCAATCTGCTTAAGGATAGACCTGTACAGACAGAACTAATCGTTAGGAACGTGACAGTCCAGACCAAAAAGGAACCGACAAAACGGCAATGGTTCAAAAGAGGTTAGACAACTCAAACAGAGACGCGAGAAACACGATGAGTAGTGGAAGAGGAGGATGAGTTCTATGAATGATTTAAAAGAAAAGTAAAACATGAATCAATGAGATTGATGACATTTGTTTCTGAGTTCAAGTTTAGCAAGTAAGATAACTGTCCTATTTAAAAAAAAAGAAGAAAAGGACCTAGAATGAAATAACGTTGAATTATCATCAGTCAAATCATTGTAAATCAATGCATAGTGCTAAAAAGTTCTGATCGATTGATGATTTGTTGGTTGATTTGTTCTCAGAATTAAAAGTTGTTTCATTATGTTTTCGTTTGTTTTTAAATGCGCGACGCTTTTCGCGGAGGCGTATGTAATGTAGCGATTTCCCCCTGCATCTTCAGTCGGCCGTTTTGATAAGTATCCCCGTATTAAGAATGGAATGGTCCAGTTATGAATAGACTCGTCGGGTAACGTGATAGGTCACGTGGTACCTGGTGTATATAAAAGCCGAAGGTGAACTGATTCGGGATTTCCTCGCACATGACCAAATTGGTCGCACGCGAGTTTAATCCAAATAAGTAAGTAGATTCGGGATTCTGATGCGTATCGTACTCAGAGCAAGAAGCTTAGAGAAAGAAAAGACTTTCCACGACTCCAGTGATACTAAAGGTGGTAAAGGGACTAATTATTTTATCTTGTGCGCACAGGTAATCGCCAGGGCTCGACAAGATTTATCGGTTGCCGATACCAATCTCTGGAAATCCAGAGTACGAACAGCAAGGGGGAAAGTTCGCTACCAAAACTGTTAATAGTCGTTTATGCACACCCACACGTCACAATATTATTCAATCCCGGAGTGAAAGGTCATGATCATTTTCAAGTGTGTTGCAAAATATCCTATGTCAGTTTCGTTCAGTTTGTTACCAATATACTGTTTTCGTTTTGCTGTCGTATATTCAACGCGTTCACTAACCTGTTACGTATTGCCGCTTCGTTAAACATTGGCAGGAAATGTATTGCAAACCAATGTCAGTTTTGTTCTGCGTGTTTGTCGCCCTTGATTTGATACGCCCGTTCTATGGTAATGTGCTGTTGGTGAACAGACCCTTTTCTACACTGTAAAACAAGGTCAGACTTTATCGTAAGCTAAGTGTTTCGTGTATTTTAAAGGTTGTTACAACATACATTGTTCTGCGACTGAACTCGACTCAGCACACGATAAAAAGAGAGCGAGACATTTTTTGCAACATTGTCACACAAGGCCAGATTATAGTGTAAACAAAGGTTTTCATGCATATTAAGAGAGTGACATTTTCTGTTTTAGTTTGAAAGCAGCAAACAACATACACTTGTTCTGCTACTCAACTGAATGAATAAGTGATAGTAGCCCGCCTACAATTTCCAGTCACCCTCTCTCTTTCTCTCTAACACACACACACACACACACACACACACACACACACACACACACACACACACACACACACACACACACACACATTGGCAAATGCACACACGCATAGAAGTGTACACATGTCAACATTAATACATATTTCTGATAATGATCGCTAATGTTATTAGAAAAGAACCAAAGGATTTGCCCGGGTCTGAATGAATTTCCCAGCCCGATAGGCATTTTAGATGTCGTGGTTGATTCACATTATTTCTTCCACTTTAAAATTCCTTTATTCACAGTTTGCAAACTTTTCTCCCAATTTGTTTAAATGCTTGTCTTCAGCTCTAATCAAGACCGGCGTCGGCCCAATAACGGAGAATATTGGCAGGAAAGTTAACGCTTTGTGCACATTAGAGTAAAAAAAAATCGCGTCATTATTTTTCTTGCAAACTTTTTTCCCTGATGCTTTGCGATGTCAGTCATTTGCATTTCATGGTGCATAGGACTAAAAATGCAATTCTACATTTTTAAATATCCTCTAACCACCATATTTCGTGCCTTTAACGTGAATTTTAAAGCGTTCGTTATAATATTGTGAGAATCTTTTCAAATAACCATAGAAAGTGTTCAACTATATCTACTTCCTTTAATCATCGTTTGCAAATTTTTGGCATTCATGTTCATTAGTTCAGAATTACCCTTTCTCAGAGCGTGTGTAAGTTTACTTATTTCCGGAATTCCATCCATGGTTAGTAACATTGACTACAAAGTCACGTGGCATATGACCGGAATGTGCCAGTCAGGTCAAGGTATGGATATTATTAGTTTATAGCGTATCCGTGTTTTTGAAATATAAAAAAAAAATTAATCATTAAATTTTTTTCCCGTTAATTCTATTTGCAGTTTTTACACTTACATTACTGCTTGCTTGTTCTTTATCATATTTTATTGCTTTCAAAGACATATTCAATTTAATATAACTTGAATAAATAATACAATATTAATACAATATAAACATATGGTTCATTTCCAGGATGTAACAATAAAACAAAGATTTCTCTTTCCAATGAAATAATACTGAAACGAAAAAGCCCATAGTGAATATACATTTCCAGTGTAAATTTTTCTTACGTTGTATAAGGACCCCACATGATTAAAACCAAATATTTACATTGGCTTTGCCGTTGTATAAATTCACAAAGTAGGTTTTCCTGTTCAAGATATGTAAGCAAAGCCAACATGTGATCAGCGGACCTATCTTTAGCATATAATACAAAATTCAAGGCCAAAATGTCGGACACAAATAAGGCATTAGTGAAAATATAGATTTTCATTCTGATTTTTTTCAATTACATGAAATTACCTTTTTAAATCTCATTTTGTCTGATTTTACGTATTAAACACTTGCTGTCACTCTTGAAGAACGCTGGTGGTGACACGGTTGATGACGTCATTATCTCGAAACAAGCGCGTTAGGTCGCGAGAAACATGGCGCACGATTAAAGGATATTTACGAAGTTAGGGGGTTGGACGATTGTTCCTGGTTAGTTATTATTTATTGAATTGGAAATATTCAAAGACAATGTGTTGTAATTGAAGAAGACTTTGACTGAAAGGTGACAATTATAAGACTACTTTAAACTGTTACATATTGGATATATAACATATTGTTACATATTGGATATATAACATCAAAACCGTGCTTATTCTCTAAAGGGCAAGAAGCCAGACCACCATGGGATTTCAGAATGGCGGGGATAGGCCAAATCATCGACCTACATACGACATTGAAATCAGTGCCGTCCATTAGGAGGAATAGAAGTAAGCATTTTAATGTTGTGTGCCACGATAATAAGGCAGCGATCCGTCAGAATCCAATATATATATATATATATATATATATATATATATATATATATATATATATATATATATTCCACGTTGTATGTTTGGATACATGATAGTATGAAAGAAATTTATTTAAATTGATACCGATATAGTTTTATGACAGCCAGGATGGGTTGTTGTAGAAAGGCCACAAAAGGTTGCACATTCAAAACACAAATGAATATTTTGGATCGTAACTTTTCATCGGGAATCCAGGATAATCAGTTTTACTTTTTAGGGGTAAATCACGATAATATCTATTATGAACAAAGTCACTAGATTTCGATTTTGATATGCAAGTATTATGGTTGCACATTAAAATATAATTATAAATTGACACCTATGTACCAAAGAGAGAGGAAAGCACTTATGCCAAGATCCCACGTTGTATGTTTGGATACATGATTATATGAAAGAAATTTATTTAAATTGATACCAATATAATCAACCAGGTATCCTTAGTCATAATTTTGTTGGAAATGTAGAAATAGATACATAACGTTATGCACCGATAGAATTGGCGCGAAGAGCAGACCTGGATGCAGTGGCGGCGCGAGGGTTCGGGGCGTCCGGGGGCAATGTTCTTTAGTGGCGCCCCTTCTTAGCCACAGAGGACAGTTTTTATGTCAGTTACCAACTTCCAACCGCCCATCCCCCATCTACGCCCCGGTTACAGCTAAAAAAAAAAAAAAAAAAGTCTCCCGACGGCGTCCCCCTCCCCCCTCGCCTGGCGCCCGGAGGCAATTGCCCCGTACCGACCCCCTGTCGCGCCGCCACTGCCTGGATGCCTCCAGATGGCGAAGTAAGAAGATACTTCTCTAAGTAATGTAGAGCTCTGTACTTCCAGTTTGGATTTTAATTCGATTGGACTTCGTCACTTTGTTGTAAATATCCAGAAACAATAGTATCTTTTCGGACATGTACTTGATTCTCTTCTCGATTTTTTTCTGTTCGTTTCGTCTTAACATTTTATTTTATTTCATGTTGCATAATTTTGCTTCACTATGGCATCATTTGATTGTTATGTTGTTTTGTGTGTTTTGTTTGTATGTGTTAAGGTTTTTAAAAAAATATTTATTGTCCAAGGAGGAAGAACTTATTTAGGCTGAAGGTTGCAACATCAAGTAACTTCTCCTTTTTTCTGCGCCGTTTCCAGATTTTGTGGCAATATAGATGTACCAAAAGTCTCTTGAAACCGAAATGTATTTTCTAATCCCGATTTTTCTTCTTTAATTTCAATTTTTAACTTACCTGGCTGCAAGGTCAAATGAGGTTCTTATTTGGTGTTGCGCCCGTCCGTCAATAATTGCTTGTCACCACTCTGGAGGCAATATTTCTGATCCTACTTTGATCAAACTTGGAATATAACCTTATATCGTCAAGATCTGAGACACATTCGATAATGAGGGATATCCGGGTATTTTAATGAGATGATCTTGCATCTGATTGAATGAGCTTGTTATCATTCTGAAGACCATATTTCTGTTTTGATTTTGATCAAGCTTGGAACATAGCTTATATCATCAAGATTTCAGAAGAGTTTGATAATGATCCAGGTACACATATACTAATGAGATGACCTTGCTTCTGATGGGCTGCGGTTGTTTCTAATCTATCTACTCTCTTTGTGATCAGAATTTGATCAAAGCTGCTAAATAGTCTTACATCATCAAGATTTTGGATGAGTTTGATTATAAACAAAATCTACGCATATTTATGGAGTTATCTTGTATCTGATTGGCTGAGCTTGTTACAACTCTACTGACTGGTGTTAAATTGGATTTTTGCTCTAATTTGGTAAATAAGCTTATACCATGATGGTCTCAAATTTTATTAAAAGTGAGATCTACCCATACTTATAAGGTGATCTTCCATGTGATTGGATGAGATTGTTAGTTCTCTGGATACGATATTTCTCATCTGCTTTCAATACATCTTGGTAAACAGGTTTGTATCATCAAGATCTTGGATGAGTTAGTGAATTAATTATTAATTATGCCATTCTCTTGGAACATTTTTTTCCAGACTATAATAAATAAGCAAAATCGAATTGATATTAAGGCCGTGGAATAATTTGCACAGGGTTCTGTTCTTACAATACTACAGAAGCTTTCCTGGTGATAAAGTCTAATGTTAAGTTATGTAAGCCAAGTGAGCGATATCAGGCCCACATGGGTCTCTTGTTTAAATACAATAAATTTAGTAAACCGAAACCTCCAACTCTAAACACTGAGGGAAAATTTCGACCAAAAGTGTCCTTTTTCGTTTGACTCCATAATACCGACACTTACCCAGAGCATGTGCCTAGTCCGTAGTCCAAAAAGGTGTCAATGCCATGTGGAGAAAAACAAAATAATTACTCGCATACACATTTAGTTAATAAGTATTTCCTTACACATAGTGAAAGCATCAGCTTTCAAAGTTAATTATTGTAAATTTAATTCTGGCGGATGTGCAAATAGAAGGAGAATACTATTTGTTAGTTTGATTCCGTTGATCTTGAAAAATGTTTTAATTCTCTATCTGAAGTTAGATTAATCTCTCCGTAGGTATTTCGTGCTTCCACAAACGTTTTGTGGCTACAGCGAAGGGCCAACGCTGACTTGTTTCTTTCTTATCTTACTTTTGGGATACTTCTTCAAGTACGGAAAGTGGTCACCGCTACAGTTTGCAGAAACGATACAGGAGGTGCCATTGCGATCTTTTTAGCCGCAGTAAGAGCAAACGATATTTCTCATGGAGGTGAAAAATATATAGACCAATTTGTCATTACATCTGTAAAGAAAGAAAGCTGTTTCCTTTCCCGTCATTACTTTCTCGTGATAGCCTTTATAACTTTCACTGGCAATAAAACAGGGAAGTAACGTAATAATTAGGATTGCTTCATTGTTATTATGTTCATGATATTTGTCATATATGCTTTATGTTATTTTGGTCAGAAATGCTATGTTGATGTTATTTTGCCATTAATTATATATTTTTATTATGTTACAAGGAATCAGTGATTGCCAGAGCAACCCATGTAAGAACGGTGGAACATGTAATGACCGCTATCCTGACCCGGGCTATACCTGTATTTGTGGAGCCAATTTTACAGGGAAATACTGTCAGAATGGTTTGTTTTCCTCATATTCATTGGTATTGATAGGTCGGAATTTCCATCGCAAAGGTAATCAGGATATAGTTCGGTGAAATTAATTTCTTCTTTAAGAAATAACACATTTTTATCATTCACGGTCATGAAATAAGAGTCACATTCATTTCGATTCTTTCTTTCTCCAAACATTTTTGGATTTCTTGGGGACAAAATAATTCGATATTGAAAGGGCAGCTGCAAATGACTAAGTTTTTTTAAAGGCTAAGAATGATTTTTGATGTCTTAATTGCAGTCTATGCCAGATGTATTGCGTATGAAGAATTATTGCAAATTTAAATTCAGGCAATCTTCCACAGACCAGTGTGTATGTAAAATATGTTACAAGAGAAACTTCAATAACTAGCCAGTGCAAATCTCCACGATTTAGATTAGATATTGCCTAATTTGATAAAGCTCCTGAAATCTTTTCTTCACTCATATAAATATCACTCCTTTTAAAAATTCTGTTTCAGATACAGAGAAAGTGAATTGCTCCTTTAATCCCTGTGGCCACAGGGAGCAGTGTACCGACCAGCTGGGTGGCGGCTTCCTCTGTTCGTGCATTGAGGGTTTTACGGGGAACGATTGCAGCATAGGTAAGTTGATTTGCTCCATGTAATTGCACCTGGTCATTAGAGAGAATGTGTCTACATAAATAAATCTTTCTTGTATCTTCTGATCTCGTGCTTCATCAAATTAAATATAATTCAAATTTATAAGTCGCAATGGCTACGTGTTACGGAGGTCATTGCAATCATTTGCTAAGTATATATGTATAGGACAAGTCAGCACAATCCAGGATATATAGTGTTGATTAAAAATTTAGTTCCAAAAATGTAAAGATAAAAACTTGTAAAAGAAACAATCATTAGAAGATAAACGCTTCCAAATTAACTGAAACATATAATCACACAAGATAAAAGAACAGGTGAACATGTAATAAATCTTATAAAAGGTATATCAAATTAAAATTCAAGACGAAAGATATAAAATCAAAGAAACATATGAACAAAATTTGTTATATTAACGCATTCTTTTAAAAAGTTTTAGATTGTCTTTGGTGGTACATTATCAAAAAGCTTTTTAATTGAGTTCACATTTTTAAAAGATATGTCTCACAGGTTTGAAGTTTACACACTCGACAAGAATGTTTTCTACTGTCAATGGACACTGGCAAGGTATGCACTCTCTTTGAGATTCACCCTTTATAAGATATGGGTGGGTCCGGTATGTTGGTCCTATACGCGAACAGCAAAATACCACATCACCTCTGCGTTTTGTGAGATGTCACTCTTCAACGATGGGCTTGCTGTTCCGAAGCTTGTTTTTTTAGTTTTCATTCCACAAATTTTGCCAAGTATATAGGACTTGATGATTTGTATAATATTTGAAGTCAGTATATGGGATCTTCTAGTCAGAAACGTGTAACTGCAGAGCAGCATTGGCTGCGTTATCTGCCCTTTCTAGGTTTTATGAGCCAGTCATGTTTCGTAAGATTTGGTATATTAACAGGTTGTCAAATTTAAGGTTTTGTAAGGCTTTCAGCGTGGAAAGGGAATCCATAAAGATGATGAATTTTGTTTTTATGAGCTTTTGACGTAGTTTAAAGCTTCGATTATGCTCTATCCGGTAATCTAGATGGTGCTGTTGGGTGCTGCAACTGTTTCTTCATTTTTCAAATTGTCTGTATACAGGGATGTGTGGTTACGATAGGAAGCTCTTTTTAATCGAATTTACTCTGAAAAACCCCCCAAGATAATTGGTACAGGACTTTTGTAATGGCAAAGATTAAATATTATTTTTAGAGGTTTTAATAATAATAATAATCTTTAATTGTATTGTGGGCCACTGACGCAAAAACACATATAGCTTGATATGATGTACATCATTTCATGGCAGACATATGTACATGGCATAACATTACTGTTTACATGCACTGTAGACTTGTTTAATTCATGAATCTTTATGTATGTTAACATTCATAAACAAAGTCTTAAAATGGCATAAATTCTTACAGCTATCTAGTTTAACGCATACCAAGTTATCTTTTAAGACAAGTCATCACTGTATTTTCCCTTATTTTCATAGCTTTTCAAATAAACTTAGCTAAATTTGACATTAACAGACTATTATTACTCATATGTATATGAGTAGAATTTTAGGATGTTTGTATATGTGTAAATATTGGAAGGTGTGTCTTTTCTTCTTAGTCCGGCATAAATAGGACATGAAACGATAATGTGATACTCGTTTTCTATTTCTGTGTTAAATATCGGATATATTTTATGATCATAATGAATATATTCATACTTTCCTCTCTTTGCTCTAACTGGTAAATTTCCTGCTCTTAGCCAGCAAATTAAGTTACATAAATACGTCTCACCTAGATCATCTAAATATTTTTGCCGTGTAAAGTTACCTCAGATACACTTATACAAATGTAATCTATCCATTCCATTGATCTCATCAGCCAGTTCTTGCATGAAAATATCTTTATATCGCTGCGCAAACATTTCTATAAAAAGTCGCTCATCAGTGACACCGTGTCTTAAGCAAACATTACCAAATCCATATTTGAATCATATCTTGTTTAAATTATTTTCCCAACAATTACAGTTTTAACCACCTTTCAATTGAACATTATAACATTGTTTTGGTAATCTGCTATTTTGCATATTTAAAATCCTAAACCAGCACTCACGAATTCGAATTTATCAAACGTTTTTTAAGTTCGTTCTTCCTAATTCATTATAAACAAATACATGTGGGTTGTTTATTGACATATCCAGTATAAATTTAAAAAACTCAGATTGAAACTTTTTTTTATATCTGATGCTTCATGGAAGCCCCATATTTTGGATCCATAGTTCAATACAGGCAAAACTTTTCTATGAAATATGTGGAGCAAGGTATGTATAAGTATTTTGCCAAATTTAGATAAATTGCTATGTGTGCATAGCTTTTGCTGCTTGAAAGGCCAGCGTTTGTTACACATGTACCACGAATTGTTTTGAGGAGAATATACACTCCAAATATTTATAGTATGTTTTAACTGCAATTTCCGTTGAACCATAGTACCATTTCTCGTATCTACGTAGATAACATCCCCTACGGAATACAACAATTCGTGTTTTTTTCAAGATTACCCTGTAGTTTTCACTGTGAGCCATAATCTCAATATATTTAAAATTTTCTGGACCTGAAACACTGCGTCTGCAAATAATATTAATTCATCGGCATAAAACAATATACCACTGACATACAATACATGTATGAGCGTACTTTTTCGCACATTTTTATACTGTATTTATAGGTTACTGCATTTGTATGGGAAAATATGAACGAGTTTTCTGAGTTATACTGCACGACGTCAGGAGTGCAGTATAACTCAGAAAAAACGAGTTCATATTTTCCCATACAAATGCAGTAACCTTTTTATTATATACTCATTTTGCTTTTCTACCAAAGGCTGAATAAAAAAAAGAACACACTACAAGAAACAAAGTAACTGAATTTCTGCTATATTCTAAAGTAAATACACAACCGAAGTTAAACTAATACACAGTAACAGTATTCATGCGCACATGGCACCGCCCAGTGACCTTTGAACTTGATAGAGTACCGCGCTCAGTGATTTGTTTCAAAAAGAAATCTCATTTTGGTCTACTTAAAATTGAAATTTTGAGTCATATTGTGAATGACTGCGCCTTGGAACAACTTTCCCACTTGATCTGGAATGGAGGGATTTTGTTTTTATGTCGATTCAACTAAATTCTGCTCTTTTAGTTTTTAGCTGGTTCTATTACGTACGATGTACATGTAGCTAGAGGGACTGGCCTCGACAGCAAGCTAGCTTACACATGTGTTACTGTCCTGTCATTGATAGTTTGGAGTCATAATGTGGACAAAATATGAAATTCTTTTAAGTGAAATTCTCAAGAAGATGCAGAATTAAATATTTTTGTTAGGGAATATCAAATTCATTTCCTTTTGGAGTGCAGTATATTCTCCTTTGGAATGTGATTTCTGTTGGAAATGTAGTCTAGATTGCAGTGCAATTTCGCGCCGTGGATCAGAAAGTACATTTTGAAGAAATTCAAGATGCAGAAAAGTAAGTACATTTATTGCCATTCTTATTGCCAGCTATAGATGACATATTTATATGTACTGTCAAAATAAATCCAAAAATTTCTCAACCCCCCCCCCCAAAAAAAAAAAAACAAAAAACGGCAAAATTGCAAAGCGGCTGGGGTGTGAGAGCCCATTTCGTCAGCGGAAAATAAGGCTTCTTCGTTATCGTGGCTTCTTGGCTCCGAGGCACTTGCTTTTATACCAAAACCCGCCTTCTTTAGTTGTATTTTTTCGAATTTAGTGCCTGGACTGACTTGTAAAATTGACGATCTCTGAGAGAAACGGAATATCATTTGGTCATAAGATGCCTTTTTATGCTATTTTTTTATAGACTCTAGAGAGCACGGTTCATAGTCTAAATTTTGGCTAAATAAGTGTTTAAATGATCAGAATGATATTTTCAATATCCTGGACGTGATATTCAATACTGCATGCCTCACGTTTGTTGTCATAAAGTCACCGCTGTACATTGTGAATATCACGTTCAGTCACTTGCTTGGTTGAAAGATTCTTTTGTGACTCAATGAATTCATCCACATCGTCATCTTTATTATCTCTACTCTCAAACAGCTTGTTTAGTTCATCCACAGACAAATCTAAAAAAGCAAAGCTCTGGTGTCTGCTACATTTGCGTACATTGTTTGTTTACAATAAAAAGTAGTTCCAAACACGCGATACTATTTTTAGACACACGTGTCGTGCAGTATGAAGCCGTGCAGTATGGAGAAATACTGCACGATTCTGACAATGCAAAGTTAATGGAGAAAAAAATGAGGATATAATAATTTTTTTTACTTCTGCAAATCGCCTTGTTAGAATTACGATTAAACGTATGTTCTTCAAGTTATTCATCTATTTTTTTTTAATCCAAATATTCGCAGTATTTTTAGCAAACTTACAGTCCCTATGAGACCATGATTAGGATTTCGAATTTCTGCCAACGCTAATAACACTATTTCCCCATCTTGAAAGAATGACTTTCATTTCTTTTGCTGCGTCATAATATACATCATTTAAAAAAGTTTAATACTTTATTCAAAGATCCTATCAAACAATTATTTGTTATATTTTCTGATCTTTTGTGCAGATGAAGTTGTAAATGACTCGACAAATTGTGGTCCGTTTGCTTTGTCTCATATGTACTTATCCATCGGAGTAAGATTTAAATTGTCCGACAGGCCCTTGTAATCATATCTATCGATGTATTCCATACCGATTGGCATATGTATTGATTCTATTCTATCATCAATATCAAAGGAAGATAAGTAATTAAAAATTGGTTGATCAGCTAAAACATAATCTATCTTCGCAGCTTAATTATCTTTAATACATGTATATTGTTCCCCATAATGATTTATTTCCCTTTGATCTTGGTTTGCACTGTCATCTAACTCCGTATCTTGCGTATAATTAAAATCAAGAAGTGGGCCAATAGTGTTATAATATCTAATACAATCGGGTTCTATACTCTTATACGCGTTAAAATCGCCATCAAGCATAAATTTATGACCTGTATAGTTCTCTTTTAATTTGGCCATATAATTGAAAAATTGTTTTCCTCTGAGCGAATGGATGAGTATTCTGGCGAAATATACACGTATCCAAAGTTAGGGTTCAAAAATATTTTAGAATTAGACATGACGACTAACCAAATAATGTTTTTAGAAGTGCTATGTTCTTGAAAATTTTTCCAGTGTCTCAAAAGTGACTCACGTACATAGTTTGTCTTTGCTGTTTGTGTTTTGTTCTAATACTGTCCAAACTTCTATATCCTTGTAAAGCAAACTGATTTGTAGCATCTGTCCAAGTCCCTGCAAAACCAGTAATATACAAATTTTGAACATAAGTTATAAAATCACTTTATTCTATTTTGACACCTAAGCAAAAATTTGCTCAATATATTACACTTTAAATTATAATACTTGCATTTGAATATTTCTTTATCTTCTGTAGTATTCTAGCATTGGTCATTTCCCTACTGCTTAGGAGCAAGCATGGGTTCCTTTTTGACACCATCAAACGCATACGTATGACCGTCAAAAACCAGTTTATCATACTTGTAAAATGCGTTCTTTCCTTCTTCGATTACTTTCTTTAGGGTCGGATTTAGGTTTGTCCGCGCACTACGTACAATAATAGGTAAATCTTCTGCGGTACGAACCTTTTTTCCGTGTTGACGTATTGACTGGGAGCAGGATTCGCAAGATTTGCTTCCTCATCAGCAGCTGCCGCAATACGAGATCTTTGCTTTCGTACACCTCAACACATAAGTTAAATTTTCTTCTAATCTTTGTATTTCGTAACTTTAATGATGGCCGAGCGTGGTTATTATTTTGATTTCAGTCCGTCACAGCTCTCTCTACCTCAATCTCCTCTGTTTCTAAGCCAAGTACATCTGATATATATATATATATATATATATATATATATATATATATATATATATATATATATATATATATATATATATATATTACCTTATTGCAAATTCTGCGTCTTCCCACTTCTCTGCTCGTTTCTCAGGTACAGGTAGACCATAAAATACAAGTTTTTACCGTCTTGATTGTGCCTCCTGATATTCCAGGTCTTCTTCATTTTTCTGTGTCCATTTTGTTAAGTCATTCACCGCAGTGGAGATTTCATTCATCTGGCTGCAAAGGACCTGATTTTGTTGAGTGAGATACTTATTTTTGACCTTTAGTTCCTCCAGGCAATTCTCAAATTGATTTAAACGATCATTCAGTTTTCTCACTTCGCCCAATATCTCTAACATTAGAATTGTCATTCTTATGCCAGTAAGTGATTCCGTGGTGTTAGAGTAATCGTATAATTGACCAGAATTAGTTCCAAGATTGATGAAGATGACGTTGGGTCGAGTGAGTGGCGTAGCTTGGATCAACACCGATACATTTGCCTGTGTCTTGGGTTGAGTCTGGGTTTGATTTTGGCTCAATTGGCTCTTCCTGGGGCTCGCCACCCATGCAGTAGGTTGCCACGATGACTTGCCATTCTGGATTCATTGTGGTTAGGTTGCAGCTTAAAGTTGTTTCGACTATTAGCCCCATCGCATTGGACTCTATGCTTTTAGGGGGGTCGCCCTCGACGTCCTGGACTTGGGTTGATTTCAATGCCATGTGCGAATAGGAGGAAGAAAAACACTGATCTATCCGGCTAATGAAATTTCATTTATTTTAATCGTGGACACTAACCACAATCTGCAAGCTCTGTTCGATTGTATAAAACATCCAACTCGACATCTCCATTGTTCGATACTGATACACAGCTTTGTAGGAGGCAACATTTGGCCTACATTATACTAGAGGCAACGCTGCGTACCGTGGTTTCTACCCACCGCACGGGGTTTCTGCGTGTACATAGCAAACATTTAGAGGTTTTAATAACCAATATGGTAATTTTTGTAATAGAGAATTTTGGAGTATTGGCAAGATTGATATTTGTTGGTTGTAGATTAGGATGAGCTAGTATGTCAAACGGTGGAAATAAATTTGGTTTCTGAGCGTACAAGGTTTGATATTTGGACCTAAAGACGACATCATATGCCATATATCATGGAGTAGAGGACAGTTTGGTAAGATACAGAAGAGTCTATTTGGTCCGTCTGAGATAAAGTAATGGTTGATTTGACTCATCATAGAGACTTTCTGGAAAGGAAATCCTTAATGTTTCCAGACAAAGTCTAAGTCCCCGATTGTATAGCGGATCAAACATCTGCAGGTAAGGTTGGCGAGCTGATCATTACAGAATCGAACCATAGTCAAATTTAGATCTTATTAAAGTCCTGTATACCCGGGGTAAGACCTTTCGCTCTCTTCCCCTATCTGTTGTCACAACTCGTATTAAATCCAGGGCTTTTTGACATTTGTCACTGCATAATTTAATTTGCTGAAGGAATTTACGGTCAAAATTAAGCACACAAATGTGTTTTCCTCCATGACCGGGATAAGAGAGCCATCAAGACAGAGTTTTGGGTCATCGTGAATTTTATATAATCGACAGAAGTGCATAAAAATAGTTTTTGATTGTCTTCTGACCAAATGTACACTGTATCTGAACATATTTTTAGTTGACGTTCAATATAGCACGAATATTCTTTCAATTATCGCAGATCGGAAAGTCGTTGTCATATAATGAGCAGTAAGTTCCTGGATTAAGGCATTTCACTATGTTGTTAAGTTTGATGTTGAAAAGATTGACTGACAATATACTGCTCCGAGGTACATCCGTATCCTGGAGATAGCTTTCTGAAAGGCTCCTACGTATCTTAACTCTGAAATGTCTATTTTCAAAAACAATGTATTTAAAGATAGGTAGGCGGCCGCTTTGATCCAAGTTGCATATGTCGGTCATTAGGCCGTATTTCTATACCAACTGGGCAGACTGAGAGAATTTAAGACACTCAATTACAAATATTCCTCACCTGCAGTATCGATTATGAGTTATTCATCTTAACATGACGTTATAGCTTAGTTCAGGAATATTTTTTTATTCACAAAGGGACGCTATTTTGTCGAGAAGTCCGTTATAACTTACATTAACGAGGGTGGGTATTGCATAAAAGGTCTCTATTAACATCCATTATTTGCGTTTGATATTTTCAGATATTGATGACTGTGCCGGTAACCCATGCTTGAATGGCGGCACATGTCAGGATCACGTCAACAAGTACAGCTGTACATGTGCAGATGGGTATACAGGATGTGACTGCAGTTTGAATGGTTTAAGATGCAAGTTATAATATCTATCTTATTAAATTCTAACATTGTCTTATTTAAAGTAACTCAGTTTTCTTAAGTTGTTCCTGTTTTAATTTAAACAATTCCCTCTTCTTTCAAAGTTCTGGAAAGGATGTGATCTTTGGACATAGAAAATTTTGCTTCTGAGTGTAGTTTTTGAGAATATATATATATATATATATATATATATATATATATATATATATATATATATATATATATATATATATAATATTAATAATAATAATAATAATACATAATACAATATAATCCTTCATTTCCAAATATAAGCCTTACATTTAATAAATATTGGAGTCTCATCAACTTATGAAATAAAAACAGCGTCAAAACATCTTACAAGAGGAAGCCAATTCTTGCTTATAGAAGACCTACGAATGTACAAGATCTTTTGATCAGAACTAAACTGATGAAAAATATAAAAACATGTTTTTATCATCTAAATGCAACAGACGTCGGTGCTCTCAATGTGCAAATATTAGAGAAAGTACCTGTTTTAGTAGCTTCAATACGAAAGAATTGTTTTCTGTACGTTATAACACTGACTGCATATCAACTGATGTAATTTATTTGATAACCTGTAAAAAATGTAACATGCAATATGTTGGACAAAAACTTCAACAAGTTTCTAAGAGAATGAATAATCACCGCTTTCATATAAAAAATTATATGGATTCTCAGTTCTCCTCTAATGTTTCAATACATTTTAATACAAATAATCACTCTTTACGTGATTTTTCTTTCATGCCAATTGATATTGTGCATGGAGAGATGAACAGACTCATTAAAGAAAGTTACTGGATTAATCGGTTAGATACTTTGTATCCCAATGGCCTTAATACCAAGGCATTATATAAAATTGTATAAAATTTTTATAAAAGAATTGATACGTTGTATATATATATATATATATATATATATATATATATATATATATATATATATATATATTAGTTATAAAAATACATAATTGTATGTATGACAGTTTGTCTCTTCATTGTGATTTCATTGATTCAGTTTTCATTAGAGACTCATGTATCTTTCTGATCCCGTTATACATATGATATTTTTGTGATAATGCATATAATTTATGACGTTATGACAATGAAGTAATTGTTTATAAATATATAGACGTCATCCGTTTCTTTCAAAAATATTTTGTGCCTGAAGAAGCATATAGTAAATGCGAAACAAGTCGCACAAATTTCTCGGCGTTTGTGTTATTTTTTTATTATATATATATATGTTCTAAATGAATTTAAGTTTTGGATTGTGTATATGTTGCAGAAGGGTGAATACATCTTACAACTCAAATCATACTCATATTTATTGCTTAAAGCTGTTATGGTGATGTGTGCATATGTATCTCTCTCTCTTTCTCTCCATATATATATATATATATATATATATATATATATATATATATATATATATATATATAGTGAAATTATAATGTAGAGACAAACAGTCATACATATAACTACATATTTCTGTAACTAATATATATATACACACACATACATACACACATACATACACATATACACATATACACACATATATATACACATACATACACACACATATATACATACATATATACATATACACACATACACATATATATATATACACATATATATATACACACACAAACACGTACACACACATATATACATATACACATGTATACAACATATCAATTTCTCCACTAAAAATTTATACAATTTTATATAATGCCTTAGTATTAAGGCCATTGGGATACAGAGTATCTAACCGATTAATCCAGTAACTTTCTTTAATGAGTCTGTTCATATATATATATATATATATATATATATATATATATATATATATATATATATATATATATATATATTCATTATTAATTTATTATAAATCTTTCGCAGCGTTCTGCTTTTACAAGGGTACTAGATACAGGCAGGGACAGCAATGGGACGATGGATGCATTTCCAAATGCGAATGCCTGGACGAAGCGAGAAATATATACAGATGTAATGATAAGTAAGTTCTCATTTTGTACACATGATCATATCTCAGTTACCGATTGAAACGTATTGGAAGACAGCGTATGCGTTTTTTAAATTTTTTAAAAAGTCAGTTCTTTCTTGTTTTCGTTGTACAATGGGATAATTGTATGGCGCCTACAATTTTGAACAAGTCGTTTCGCGTTTTTTTTTTATAAATGAGACCACTATTTACGTGTATGGATTTTTTCATTGAGTTAATACACTTTTACCATGGTTTTCATATTGTTGATTTTTAGTCAAAGTGCTAAAAAAACAACAATTCCAACCTTTCAATCTAAATGTTTTCCATTTTTGTTTCCTGGTTGGTGACAACTTATTACATAAATGGAAGTGTAAAATTACAGAACGTTAAATTGGCGTAATCAGATTCAAATAGTTGATTATCTCCTTAAAATTAATGAAAATGACCATGTCTCTAATAACATGGAACTTATTATTACTATAGCATCAGTAATCGTCTTTACTCAGTAGTGATCAAATCGTGCATTTTGTTTCAAAAAACATAAAACCCATCTCAGTAATTTGCTTTTAATGTACTGCTTACCAGTAAATATTAGGCGCAAATAATTATACGTATTGTTTTTTAAGTAGCGAATTGCCACCTGCAGCACTGTTATATAGTAGTCTCTGCCTGCCATGACTGTATCTGCGTAGACAATTTGCAGATATCAGTCTGGAGAAAATACGGTAAAATCTGTACACCCTTGCAGTTTGTTGACATTAAGGTTTATGCGCCCTTCTTAGTCATTGCACCATGTATTTTGGTCATATGACTTCCAATGAGCACAGCAGAAACTATACATTGCAATTAATTTTAACTGATAGGAGTACATAGATTACTGTATTGTAATTACAAATAGAGAAAAATATTTAATAATCTGCAACTTAAACAAGCAATTTAATTATTTTTTGTTTCTTAAAACTTAACAAGAAAATGACCGAGTCGAAAACATTTCAAAACAATTTTGACACAACCCCTGTACATGTACATGAGAGCACATGCACAGGTGTCTTCACACCATAGTGTTCATCTGCTCAAACCATAGTGGTCACCGATCTAACTGGTGAGCAACCGCAACTTTACAACTACAATAACTCAAGACAAGATCTGGATCTTTTGGGCTTTGTCAATTTTTGGTAAAGTTTTGAAAACTTTAAAAAAAATTAAATTGCTTGTTCTAGTGGCAGTTGATTAACTATTTATATCTATTTGTAATTACAACAATGCAATCTAGGTACTCTTATCAGTTAGAATTATTTACAATGTATAGTTTCTGCTGTGCTCATTTGAAGTCATATGGTCAAAATGCACGGTGTAATGACCAAGAAGGGCACATAAACCTTAAGCGGTGAATTGGCATGCTTTATTTTCGTTGTCAATTTAATTTACCTTTTTCAACGCTTGTATCGCCATCTAGCGCTCGAAAATTTGGGGCTCCTCGTTTCCGTTTCACTTCGTCCCACCCCTACCCTCCGTTTAGCTGTCCATTGCATAGCGATGAAAGCCGAAGGGGGCCGGATGAACCAGACAAGTGATATAGTTGTTTTTGTTTACATGGAAGCAGAAGTTGTCAATCTCTTCCAGAATTCACTGCGCGTAGCGCATTGAACTATGGAATCTGCTATTTGTTTTCGAAAAATTTCATGGACGACAGCGTTTCTTCTTCCGAAGTGTTAAAACTTTTAATTTTGGCAATATTTTAAACTTTCTCTATATTCAAAGAAAGCTAACTTTTCCGATATAGCAAGGCATTGAAAAAGGGACCAAAAATGTTGCTAACCATTCTAATTACTTGAACTTTTGGTTCAGTAAATTATGCATGGCAAAAAGATGATCTTATATAATGCCTCTTTGTAACTGGGAATTCCTATATCTATTACAACTAATTACGTCATGTGACATCATGACCTCTGACATTTTAACTTTTAACTTTTCTTACCTTTGCCCCGACGAATGTTTCGGGGCCTCCAGAAAGTTCTACTGTTAGTTAGGTAAAATGCAAATTTCTCCCACATGAGTGAACATCGCATGTAATAGGTCACATGAATACCCAAAGAATAAATATTTTTTTTGCACCCCTATGACGGATCCGAACACTCTTTTATTGAGCTTGTGATATGAAATTGAGCACATTACCCATTAGAGTACGAATGCAAATATAGGTTTGAAAAAGACAATCTTTCATTCGACTTTTATAAACAAAGTTAATAAATCAAAGTTATTTTGATGATTAATACATAATATCACCATGAATTGTATATAATTTGATTATTTGAGTTAATAACGATAGAAAGGAAAGCAAAGGTCATTTAAGAATACTACTATATTAAAATACGGTTATTACCGGTAATAAGGAAGCAAATTTCTACTTTAAATAATAATAGGCAGAATTCCAAGAATTATGTATATATAATTCTTTAACTGAAATAAGTTTTAATGAAATGGAGTAAATACGTAAACTGCGTATCTAATATCTAATAATTTGACAAGAGGTGAAATTAAAAGTCCTGATACGTGCTTGTCTCTTACTACAATTTTAGCAGTGAAAAATTTGCATTTATGTTTTAAATGTTTTAAAACTAACAAATGTTTTCATGTCTATAGAAAATATTGTATATCCTATTACTGAATCTATTAGTGACACCTGATAAATCGAATTACTTGATTTAAATAAGACTTTCTTAAGTCATACTTTGACACCTTCAAAACTGAAAAATAAATAGACATCCGGTAAAAATTACAAAATATATCTACGACCTTTTTCAAACACAGACGATTTTTTTTTATCAGAGAAGTCAGTATAATTTTGATTTAAATTGAAATTATTATTTCAATTTAAATTGATGTCTGACACGGAAGAATATCTTAACTTTTGTACTACGATCTAAATTGCAAGGTTTCTTACACAAGCATAAATAATTTATGGGAGCAAATTAGAAAGGTTAAAAAGAAAATACAGATAAAACAATAGGTAACTGAACATATATGGTGTTCATTCTCAATGGTTGGCAGACATTGTTACACGTCGGCATATGAAAAATACAACGATGTTATTTTGACAGTAATAGATATCTTCTTTAACTATGAATGTGCTATAAAATTGAAGTCTAAAAAAGGAGATGTCATACATAGTACTTTCAGAGAAATCTTTAAAAGGGCGAAAGCCAGAAAAAAATAGAATTTGATGAAGGTAAAGAATTTTACAATTGTAAGGTTAAAGAGTAATTGGAGAAAGAAAACATCATATTTCCCAACTCACTCTGAGAAGAAAACATCTTTTGTTGAGAGATTTAATAGAACTCTGAAGACCAGAATGTGGAAATATTGTATTCAAAATGAAACTAGAAAGTGGTTGGATGTATTAACTAAACTAATTAAGGGATATAATAATTTATATCATACTTCGATGGCTATGACTCCAGCTGAAGGAAGCATAAAGATCAATAGATGTATGGTTCGGAATAATTTATTTGGAAATATGACAACTGATACCGTAGGATCATGCAAATGTAAAATAGGTCAAACGGTTAGGATTTCACATTATAAGGGGATTTTTCGAAAGGAGGTTCCTTACGTAATTGTACTGAAGAAATATTTAAAATGACAGAAATTTAAAAAGGTGATCCAGCTGTCTATACATTAGAAGATTTAAAGAGAAAAAATATTCAGGGGATATATGACGAGGAGGAGTTTTTTCTAGATGACCAACAATATGATATGTACAAAGTTGAAAAGATTTCACTACCAAAATATTAAAACGTAAAATGTAAAGGATGTGACTATTCCTATAGAAGCCGTTTGTGATCTCTTTATGAACAAATGTCATAAATTTTGTCGAAGTAAATATTCTCAATATCTTAGGGTTACTTGTGAATGCAGAAAACATTATAACCAAATATTCAATGTCATCGCATAGAAAATGTAACTTCCGTCTATAGTAAGCGAAGGACATTGAATAAAAACCTTGACCTCTGTTCTTAATGATCTTATACCAAACAATGTAAGAAGAGGATTTAATAGATCCTTAATCCGTGTACCACCTAAAAACAACAGAAAAGAATACACAAACAAAAGTTAAAAGGATCGTAAAGAGAAGGCATCAAGAGTTGTTCAAAAGATCTTTAAACGAGTATTGTCTCATCTCTGTTGATTGTTTGCATTTCTGTATTTTCAGGGATTTGCAATTGTTTTCTAACATTAGCTATAAGTTCTTAAGTTTGTTGCGGAGGTCTGCCTTGATGTATATAATTTGGTGATATCCAGCAATTTCCTTGATACTTCAATCCTAAAGCCACAAGAAAGTAAATGCCGCCTCTTTTGCAGCTATAGGGTTAGGCGGTAACATTTTGTCGGAGCTACTTCATTTAGCAATTTGGATTGGGTTTTTAGCTACTTCTCGGTAATACAATGTTTTCCGTCAATTCTTAAATGATGCTTGATTAATTGATATTGTTTATCATTTATGTTCAAACCGACATGACATCCCTCATTATATAAATTTATAGAAGCTAAACAATCTTTAACTGTTTCATTTGGAATTTGTTCTTTGTAATAATCTTCATCGTAAAGAGGATTTACAAATGTATGACGAAAAGCTTCTAAACTTTCTCGTATTTTCACACTATTTAAATGGTGGATAAATAATCTGCAAAAGAATTATGATTCATAGGAGGAAAAACAATCTTAACAGTAGCCCAACTTACCATGAAATTACAGTATACGATGAAGAATTAGATTAGCAAAATGAGTGTAGGAAATATAACATACAAAGAACTGACTGGTAATTTCTTTTTTAATGGCAACGTGATGGAAAAAGTGGACGAAAATCAACTAAAGAAAACCTATGCAGTCGTTGCCAGTTAAAATATATAAATACTTGTCACATGTCGTCATCCTATCAGGAACAACTTTAGTAAATTTCTATCAGTCGATGATTTGAATATATCAAAGATTTGAAAGAAGAAGACCTGACATCAAGTGGTATTGAATACTTGACTGGGTTTTTGACATTCAAGTTAGGATTACCTCTGTCAACACTAAGTGCTACTTTGGTAACAATGAAACATTTTAATTACAAGAAAAGCAGCAGAGGAAAAATAAACAGTGGAAACAAACGCAGAAAATAATACCAAATAAATATACACTGAATGCTTTGTAATCGGTGCATCTTTTTCTGCAATTATGACAACTGTTCTTATTACTGAAGTGTTTGTCATGTATTACGTATTAAAGTCGTTGAGAAAAGAGAGAAAAGAGAATACATAATATGTTACAAACTCTTATCAATAACAAAGTTGGCAGTTTTAAATGACTCCAATTAGTATTATGTTCTAATATATCATTTCTTGATGGAATTTAAGAACCTTTAGATCTATTAGAAATAGTTTCCATATATCTTGTATTAGGTTAATGAAAACATTTTCTATGTTGTTCTAGATCACTTACATCAAAAGAAGCACATGGAATAAAATAATTTATATGTAAATCATCTTCACTTGCAAAAAGGTTTAGTCAAATTCAGCTACCTACGGTAGATATCAATAGACGGAACACTTAGCATTTTTACGTTGTTTCCGATTTCATGTTTTGATTCAATGCCTGTAAAATTCTATCTCTTAACATGTGTATTAGCTATAATCTTTTATCGTTGGGATATATTTCATTCATGTAATTTGCTATTGTATTCATGCTGATGTTCTCCTTTTTCTTTTGTCCAATTTGTAAGAAAGTCTTTATTTTGTCCTCTCCCATTTTTATGTATACCCTTTTATGCATGAGTCGCAATTACAACTGGTAACATTAACTCAGTGATGTCTTAATATTTCACATATTTTAGTATCCATTATGTATATTTTCTATTTTTTATAAATCAGTTTTTACTACTGATATTTTCAACATGGTTAAAATATAAATTAAAAATGATGTCTTAATTTATCAGGTTGCAAAAGATCGACGAAACTGAGAATGACTTGGTTCAAAAGATCGAACATTACTGAGGTGTCAATCAGAAGTAATAAAAGGTTCTAAACTGTTTAGAAGTTTGAATGTTTATAGTTTCAGGTGATATGCGTGTAAGAATTGTGGATTAGGAGTTGCAGGAATAACTGCAGGAATATGTATTCCTTTATCGTTTACTTGGGTTTATTGTAGAAGCTTAGAAGGAAACGTTGATCCACAACCAAGTTATGAAACACGATGTGATAGTGACATTTGTAGTTTGTAAGCTAAACAGTATCGATAACACGATAAGGAATGACTAAGTGAGAACGATTAGTGTCACGATGAGTTTAATATGATATTGAACGAGTATAGAAGAATACATGAATGTGAAGGATGCATTCAGGAAGAAAGTGTCAAACACAGGCAGACTAAATACTGAAGAGCTGAAAAAATGTTTTTTTTTTAGAAGAGAATAAGAAAATGAAGGAGAAGCTTACAGTAAACAAAAGTAATATTATCATACACAAGTAGAAAGCTAATGAAAACAGAAGGATAACACGAGAAAGAAGTATATTTTACCAATGCACTTGATAATATAGATGGTAAGCAATTTGTGTCATTACAGAGAATGGATTTTGTTATTGGTCACTACAGTATTTTCAACGATTTGAAAAACAGAATATTTTATTATATCAGCGACAAGAATGAAACATAGACTGTTTTAATTCTGGTTCTATTTTATCGCTCTGAAATGTACATGAAAGAAGTTGAAGACGGTATGGCTGCTAATAAGGACATGAAGAAAGTTTTAATATCCAGTGTTTGAAACACAGTTTAAAAGTTCTATCCATCCAATAATTATACGGTGTACATAACCAATTACAACTCTAATTATTATGATTCGTGTGCGTGGTAGGAGTTTCCTTCTTCGTTAGCGCTGATCGCAGAATCCACTTTAAATGGAATGACTCTCGGCAACAGAGCGGCTGGGTTTCCCACTACGTTGTACTTGACGACATCCGCGTACAGGAACATCATGGATGTTCTTTCCACCAAGAAAACCAAACAAGCTTCCAGACAATTGGACGGGCATCTTTTTGCCATGGAGAAAATATATACATAAACCATGAGAGGGTGCTTAGTAGTTGGTATACGCATGTTTTGTTGGCTCTGGTGAGTGCATCTTTAAACTGAACGTTGAAAAGTGTGGAAATCGTATCAAAGAGATGTCAAGCCTTAAAAATAATATCCTTCAGGAATTCTCAGGTGGTTCACATTCAGTTTGGCATTGGCTGCCGATCTCTTTTTTTTTTATAGTAAAGTCAGGATATTTTCTGTTTGAGTGTTTTTGTTTCATCTTTTAATGTTCATTGAAAACAATAATAGCTTTGGTTTCAGGATTTTTGGTCGTGAAAGAAAGAACTTCGTTTCTTCAATTCATCTTGAAATTGTCGATTGAGAAATTCAGTGCATTTGTTCGTTTGCCATCCCAAAGGGCTCGCACTAACTCGTAACAAGTTTTAAATGTCAAAGGTACAATCCCAAGCATATCTTGAAAACACATCGATCACACAAAACAAATACTTTTAACCTTGATACTTTTAACCTTGAATTGTACGAAGCCAAGTGAGAAAGATTAGCCAAATCTGCTGGTCAGTTATGATAGATTCCTGCTACAATAGTCTGACTTCTTGGAAATTTGCGTCAAATGGGTTTGTTTAACGTGTATGTCGATTGTTTTTGAAAGCATCGTCGAGCGTCGGGGAGATATACACTTTCGAGTTTGGTTTTTTCAGCACGACACAATTTTTGAATTACTCCGTAGCTAGCAGCGTGTGCAGGATAGTAGTAAATGCTGTCATCTTTTTGACCCAAGCATTCATTTCTTGGCGAATCGGTGTCGGTGTCAACGTCGCTACAAGACTTTTGGTCATGGGTATTGTAGCTGATTTTATTTGGAAATCTTCCAACTCTTCTCCTCTCTCTTTCTCTTTCATGGTAGTGGCAGTGTCTGTCGTTGTCGTCTCCGTGGCTGCTGTGTTTTCTTCGGTCATCAGATTCTTGAGGCGATGAGAGTGGGCATGCTGGTCTCGTCTACAGCTTGCTGATGAAACTTTTCTAGACGTTGCAATAATTGTCCGTACCGTAGCTATTTTTCCCGTCTGACAAGTCTGATCGATCCTTCAAAGATTTTAACTCTTGTTGCAAGTGACCCGTCTCAGTGACATTAGTACTAGGTGGCAAGTGGGGTGAACGCTGTTCGTACCTGTTTGTCAAACGGGAGTCAGCGTCATATGCATAATTAAATCATGGCGATCCCCATTGCTTAGCCAACACTTGTATTTTGAGATTTGTCTGTGTGACTTTTGAACAACACCACATAAAGGGCATTAAGATTGAGAGTACGATACGCCTTGTTGTGTTGAAATGAAGTTTGCTTCATGTAAATGATACTGACGTTGCGATGATGTCCTTGTAGTGTAAACCATCTTCTTTTTCTTTGCCTAACACGTCATGACGAGATTCCTTTGACCAGCGTCAGACACGATCCGGTAGTGTTTGCGAGGAAGACCCTCTACAAATGAAACGTGTTCTCTATGACTTTTATTCAGTAACGAGTAAACAGATTGCCTATCTTTGCATTACAACACGACGAGTTATGGAGGATTATTGAGCAAGAGTTGTTTGTGTTCGATCAAACATTGGAGAAATTCGGTAAAACCAGAAGCACTATGTCCCGGAATCAAACATGCTAAAAAGATGGCAAAGATACAAGGCTTCCCAACTTTGACTATCTGATATTTCGTCAATCACTTTGACAACGGAAGATGCAGCCATGACCATAGAGTTTTCTTTTGTCATAGCACGATTCGTCTGAATTTTTGTTGTTGTTGTTGTTCTGATTGGCAGCAGTGTAAACATTCAAACACAACATCTGAATCGTAGGCTAAGGCTCGGATACAGGCTTTGGATTAAAAACTTGTCCAGTCGCGTAAATTATTCCAGTATAAAGTCTGTTGGTGCAAATCACTGACGACACAAAACTTTTGGTAAGTGCTGTGTGTCGAAAAGGTTAATTAAATCTTTAGCTCACACAACAGTAGATTGGTATTTATCACTATTCGCAACAATTGGAATAAAACAACTTTTTCCTGAACAGAGAAAATTTTGGTATTGGCTGTTGTCGTAATTGCCACCATGTCCTTTTCTGTAATGGCCATAAATATGCCAAAGTGAGTCCGCAGGGAAGCGAAAACCTCGGAATAAAATCGCTAGCACACACACGACACGTTAGTTCCAAGTTCAAAAAAGTATCGTCGTACGGCAATAATTTTTCGAATAGTGCGTTCTAATCCTCTAAGTCTTTAATCCTATGATTGACAGTCTCCCTCTGAATTCTGTGCAACACTTGATGTAGGAGTCGCGGCATCGAAAGTCTTATAACCTGTTCGCCTTGTTTGAATGTCTGACTAGTTGTACACTTTTCCGAATTTCATCCTTCCTTTACCATTTAAATACCAATGGTGGAAAATTCTATAAAATTTAGGATGTAGATATTTTTTGTATTTCATTTGAATTTATACAAAATATTTGTAAATGTGTTCTCTCAGCTCCAAAGGCAAACGATGGGTACGCTCTTTAAAACTATCAATTATGAGAGTCCTTGACACTTTCTGGATTGACCAAGTGAAGGTAATGACGACGTGGAGATGATTGGCCATGTTCTTGTTAAGCTGTATCATTATGTTCCCATTCGTAGAGTTTCACGCCACAACTGAAACATAAAGACTTGCTTCTTCTCCCAAATGCGCAAATCATGCGCTTGTACAAAGCTCTGGGACTTAGTCATTCCAGATATCTCGGCCATTGCTCTGTGTATGTTTTCAAGGGACTGGAATCTTTGCTTCTTCTCCCAAAAGCGCAAATCATGCGCTTGTTCAAAGCTCTGGGACTTAATCATTCCAGATATCTCGGCCATTGCTCTATGTATGTGTTCAAGGGACTGAAAAAATGACAAGTTCGATTCAGAGTCACAGGAAACGTGATTCTGCTCTCATTCATGATTCTCCGTAATAAGACGGGATGGTTCTAGAACAATCAGTTTCTCTTTATCTTGAGTTGTGAAGTGTGCGTATAATTCCTTTAACTCTACCATTTTATACTGGACAGTGCTACGCGTACTTTACAGTGCTGTAATGGAGAAATCGCTCTAGTTTCTAGTTGACAATCTTATACACTTTTTCAAACGGTTTACAGACGGTTTGGTAATCAGACAAACGTGTAATCTTGTGTGACTTGTGAGTTTTGACGAGAAAGTCTTTGCCTTTGCCTGACTTCAAGGCTTCTTTCAGCTCGTCAAAACTGACCACTTGAATAGTACAATAGTTTAATGTGAGTCCTTTTGCTTTGCATTTCCTGTTATTTGTGCTTTCTTATCTCGGTCCCTGTATCCATAAATGTTGGGTCCGCCACTGGCAAAACTGGGAATGGTATGTTCGGGTTGTTCGTCGGTCCACACTCCTAAACATTTGCCTTCAGTGTGTGAGTAATTGTCTCTAGGTCGATCTATGTACATACAACTTATGGTGTCAAAGTAAAGTACGCGCACCTCAAAGGTTCGAAAACTTTTTACAATTTTTAAAGGGTCGTTGCTGTTACGTAAGGAGCAATGATCACGTTGGCAAACTCTTTGGTTTCTAAATACTGGAGCGTCTTTTCGTAATTCACCAAAGTCAAATCTATTTGTATGAATTCGATGTGCTTGAGGAGCTTTCCTTTATCGACTATCATCTAAAGTGTAATCTTGGATCCATCTAGTATGCTGTTTTGGGTACAATAGGGTGTTGAGCATGTTATCCCTACAAACAACTGGCATGACTTTAGCAAAAGCCCGTCTTCCCTCGCGTAGCTCGACATGTTCCAATTCGATTCCCTCTGTGGATCGGTACCATCGCTTGAATTGTCTTTTCTTCTTCTGTGTGACACCATGATGTTTCAATTAAAAAAAATATTTGACGTACTCCAAAAAAAATTCCTGGACTTTATCCGTCACGTTGGTATTGTTTTGTGGCAGGGAAGTGACAGATTTCGTACACTTTTAACAATTTTACCACCAAGAGAGCGAAACAATCAACATTCACCCTCGTTCCCGTCAAAGTCCGCTCTTCCTTGACGTGGATCGACAGTATTGGTGTTGATTACATTACAAGTTTCAGCACACGTGCGACAGTTTCCTGTCGTAATGGTACGGCAACACGGGATGGTACAAGTTCCTAAGTAGAAGAACTTTGCATTTGATCATTCCTTCGCACTGGCAAATATGTTCAATGTCAATGTGTTCTGACAAAATTTCCAGTCGACGCGTTGAAAAAAGAGAATATTTACAGACCTAAGGGTACAGCAAACATACGTATATATATTTGAATTTTCTTCTCCTTGAGACAACAAGTGTGCAGTAGCATTGGAACGTCCTCCAAATAAACTGTTACGAGGATCCAAAGGCTCGAGGTCTACGACGTCGTAGTCTTTGAGGATGCGTCAAAATTCTGGATCTGTTTCTGAACATCGGTCGAATATTCGTATTCCCACATATCCACCACACTGTACCCTTGAGATCCAAAGTTTTTACCTCGATGCTAAGTTCTTTCGTAAAGGTTTTCCATGGTTAACCCCATATATAGACTTTTCAGTTATCGGTGAGGATAAAACATGTCAGATCCGTGCAAGAGACACTCATGAAATTCGTACACGATCTGTGGGTTTTCCAAATCCCATTTATTGTTTCTGGTATGTTTTATCCGTTTGTCTTGAGTCACGCTTACATAATGCAACCAACACAAGGCCTTTGCCGAATGGCGATAACTCACTGATTGCTACGTCTGAGGTGGCATGATAGCTAGCATGTTCTCGAGTATGAACTTATTCAGTACACCAATCCACAAGATTTGGCGATAGTTGGTGCTTCCTTCAAAGGGTCGATACTACCGTGTTCGATAAATGACTGTCGAAATTTTCTATAACAACGTAGTAGAATGTCAACATCGGACCGACAGTGCTTGAGCATTTCTTATTGAAAATCAAAAGTGTCAGAAGAGTGAGTCGAGTATTACGTGTAGAAAGCCTCCTGCTGCTCTGATCGCATACCGTCTTTGTCTTAATATCGTGCGTCGGCCACATTAAGTTGCACGACGTGTTGATGGTGTTGAAAAAAATGCGGCGACTATTCTTCAGCTATTTCAGTCATTCCAAACGTTTGGAACATTTTACTCAAGGATATAGCCAAGTAACTCATGGAATCTTTTAACTGCGCTGTTTATATCTTCATGGAAATGATTTTTGCTTTGTTTATTGTGACCTGTGGCGATTCGGTTCCTTTCTCCGCAAAATGGTTTAAAAGGAACTGGCCGTCGTAACCAGAGATATTGTAGCGTACATGTGACAGTTGACGTAACATTCTAAATCTTCTGCGTCCAAGTCCTGTATTGGGTCCAAGGCCCAATTTACACGATCGAAAAGAGTGTTGGCTCCGCAAGATATCTTTTCTCGTCCACCCGGAATCAGCCTACAAGTCTAACAGAGATAGAATAACGGTTCTTGAATACACTCGCTACACAAATTAGGTATGCGAATGGCTGTCTTGTGAACATTCAAAGTCAAGAAAGATAAAATCTACGAGATGCTTCAGTTTCTTTTTCTTCTTCTGGTTGTCCAACTCTGCATCTTGTTCGTTGACGTATCGCTGAATGTGACACTGATGATCTTAATCGAAAAGGTGATGACATCATTTCTGTTCTGGACAAATAGGTCTCTCGAATTGGTGCTAACATTCTGTCAACATTTTTGACATACTTCCAGTAATTCACAAGCACTACTCTTCTGCTGAACTTGTTTCATTTTATGTCACTCGTAAGAAACTTGACTTACAAATTGGCGTCCACAGGTGGAACAAGGAATAATTCATAAGGTTTGGACGCTAAAACGTGACATCTCTCTCCAGAATGTAAATATTGGTCCTGATTTTGTAAGTCTATGTCACAATTTTTGCAAAAAGTAACTCTGAGAAATCCTTTGATATTGGTAATATCGTCGAAAAAATTGGACCTCGAAACAGCACATCCCGATTTATTATTTGCGGGTAAACATTTAATGTATAGCAAGTGGCTAACACTTCTTGAATCTCGTGGGGCCCACACACGGTCTCTTTCGAAACTCCTGCTTGTTCCAAACCTGTCTCAGCTTTTCTTCGTTGTTCAGACAAGTGTGTTTTTCAAATACTCACCCATAGTCGCTTCCATTCCGGTGTGTCCCTTTACTCTGTAAGAGTTCTAGGTACCAAGATAGCTCGCACTAAAACAAGCGTTGCCTTTGTCATTGTTGATCTTGACGATACCTTGTTTGGTGGTCGGGAGTTGATTCATAAATAAGACTTTGTGACGTCCGCACGAACAGTCGTTTTTCCATCGGTGATGTCAAGCTTATCATTGGATTGTTGTACGTGGTGAATTATGTCGATGTTCTTTTCAGGTGTTAATTCCGCAGTTTTGCTAAATTCGCTCCAAACAGGATTTTTCAAACTGTCGGGGGTGATGGAAGGTCACAAGCGATCTTGACCTTCGGCCCGACACTGTCATTTCAACTCGAACAACACATATTCAAATAAGTTTGAAGGGACTTGGAACTTATAAGCCTTGAATCTGACAGTGTAAGTGTAGCTTTTCGTTCGAAATTTTCTAGAAACCACATAGCTGGTATGCTGAATATTAAAATAATCTTCGAGGGCAACAGAGCAGCTTCCATTCATGGATGATCTTACCTGTCTCAGTCGTGGCGGTGCTAGTGGTGATGGTAGTGGCGATGGAGGTGATGATGGTGATGCATAACGATCGATGATCTCGTTGTCAAATTGCTAGCGTAAACCTGTGCCAAGACATCTCGTCTCGAGTAGTGCGATACATAACGTGGTGGTCGTCGCTTCATAATTTACTTCTCGGTTAAGTTGTTTGACCGTTTCATGATCGTGGTCTATTAAAGTTTAATTTGACTTTGGTACTCTCTCTCTCTCTCTCTCTCTCTCTATGCTGGATGATTACAAAACAACAGAATAGTTGTTGTTCAATCAGAATAGGTATTGGTCAGTCAGATTTGATATTGGTCAGTCACAATAGGTGTCAGTCAGTCAGAACTTATTGGACAGTCAGAATATGTGTTGGTGGGTGAGTATATGTATTAGTCAGTCAAATAAGTTTGTTAAGTCTCAATATGTGTTAGTCCAAATAGGTGTCGATCAGTCACAATAGGTGCTGGTCAGTTAGAATAGGTGTTGCTCAGTAAGATAGTTGTTGGTTAGTTAGAATAGTTACTGGTCAGTAACACTTGGCATTATTCAGTCACAATATGTATGGTTAGCCATGGTCGATCCTTGTCTTTTATTATGTGTCTGACCCACTAATTTCAAGTTCCAGAAACCCTAGAGTGTCCTGTCACGTTAAATTCCAAAAAAGCACCATGGTGTCATGCATAATGTTAAATTTCGGGGTGGGGGGCGGCCGGACATATTGTCATCCTTAATGTTATAATGTTATAAACCGCCAGTGTTAAATCCCTATCGGACCCTATAGTGGCCCAGTAATGCTAATTCTCGTAGTGATCTATACCGACCAAAATCGCTAATGTTACATTCCTACACAGTCCTATAGTCCGCATAATGCTAAATTCCCATACATCCCCATAGTGTTTATTTAATGGTAAATCACACATATCCCCATAGTGCCCCATGCTGTTAAATTCCTATGCATCCCTATAGGGCTCTTGTAATGGCAATTCCTACACAGCCTAATTGTGCCTCCCTATACTACTCAAAAGATTATCAGGAAAACTCCGACCCTGTTAAGGATGCACTGGAAAGACCAATACCAACTAATGTCTAGGAATTTCAGCCCTTCTTGGTTTTGCATTTATTACAAGTGATTCATCTTTAACTATACCGAGATTGCTTCACCACTATTATCGAGAAGGGAACCCTATTATTTTAAGGTATCAATCATCGGGAAGAATGCAGCTGAAATAAAAACTTGCATCGAATACTGTCCGTGCGTATACTTGCGCATAAATGGAACAGTACAAAAAGTCAGATTGCGATATATCTAAACTAGGAGTGTACTACGTTTTGAAAAAATGTTATACCAAGCAGTACGAACCGAGTGAACTACAGTGTGTTACTCATTCACGCGTAGTACACACGGGTGAATGGTTTGGCATTCACGCATTCGCAATTCCCAAGACAAAATGTATCATTGACAGGGATACTTAACGCATTAGCATAGTATCTGACTCCTCGCAGCTTTAAGATATCCAGGAAAAAGTCATAGCTTATGCCAGCTGCAGGTTGGGTTCGGCACAAGAACGATACTGAATAACTCGTAGCTGTTGCTTTTATGCATCACTTTAAACACTAAGTATTGTAGAAACAGTTCATCTTGGATACAGATGATGGCTACTGAATATTGGCAACGTAATTACATTGGTTTGAGCTATTTTCTTGGCCTAATAACTGTTAATAGCTCAGCTGAGTGCACTGCGGTAAAAAGGAGTGCAAACAACGAAGACTCACATTCAGTCTTATTACCGCTGTGCACCAATAAACAGGATACACAAAAATATTGTATTACCCGGTTCAAAAAAGCTCCAGTGGAAATCTCTTTATATTTTCTTCAATGTTGCCTAGTTCACGTTATGAGATAAAGCATACGCGCTGCCTCATCATAGGCGCACGCACTGAATTCTGAGGGGTTTCATGTACTGTGCAGAAAGTATGCTGATGTGCATTGTACTTTCGCAGAAAATAGACCCTTTTCAAAGATAAGGTCTTGGTTTTAGTTGAAACACGGATTAGGTAGGGATCCAGCCAAATCCGGACTTCCGATAATATTGTTTTCGGCCATGTATGTCTGTTTGTCCGAGAGTCCGTCCATGCATGTGTCCGTCAGTAGGTTCTCCATGTAATCTGAACTCCATCTACACCGATTTAGGGTAGAAATAAAATGTAGTATGAGGTCTGAATAGACGACTACGAAGGTTTCGGATTTTGCCTGCATCCAAGGTTTTACACAGACCAAGGGTGGGGGCGAATAAAAATGTGCCGACATATGCTATGGCTTCCATCTCAGTTTATATATTTGTTTCTAAGTGTATTTCATACCTGTCCAATTTGAAAATATTTTGCTTGCTCTGGTCAAAGTCGCACGAATCAGAAGACCCTAGGCAAGTGCTCTGATAGAAAAAGATAAACTGATAAATATCTACAATGATAAAGCTCGAATTTGTTATGAGGTCTGTCAACGCTAAACTGAAACCATGTGTGTAAACATTGTGCCATATATTCATGCTTGTTCATTATGATATGTCATGATATGATATGATATGTTTTAAGGATTTTACATTTGCTACCTTTATTTTTATGTCATATACATTTTACAGAATGTTAACATCTCTACGTTTTATATTTTGTCTTGTCGTATTTCATATTTACATTTATTTGGAAAGGTTTATCTTCCTCACGTTGTACTACATTACGAGACATAATTTAGACTCTTTAAACCCAGACGAAGTGGGACCATACTCAATGCAAAACCTGGATGTGCTTTTATAAAAACCATCAAGAATGATAACCTAGTTTACCGCTACATTCCTTTGGTGTTAAGTACTTTAGAGTGGTCTAGCAATGCAAGTTTTTGTATAGGAAAGAACGCCTAGTGGTGTGTCAGTAGTGGTAAATTGCCATTATATACTCAAAGCTAGTGCAACGACAAATAAAGCCTGCTTATTTAATTTTGTAAGAAATTGGACACTAGATTCAGAAAAAAAAGAATAATGTCAGTAGAATTTTTTGAATAATAATTTATCACCCACCCACCCACCTTTTATTTAGTAAAGTATCAGCACAAACATTACATTCCTAATGCTTAAATCTTGCACCCCATCATCGTCTTCATCTGGAAGTAGCAAAAATAAATCTTGCCAATGCTGCAAATTTATATGTTTCCAAATCACCAAGTTGGTTATCAAAACCGCCCAAAATAATATTTGATCTCAGCCAGTTCAATCAGTCTTCAACCAATCATCACGTTCATACGATTAAAATGAATGAAATTAAGAGCCCCAAATCGTGGCCATACGACAGTAGTTGTGTAAAGTGGAGTTTCTAGGTCTAAAGTTGTTTTTCCAGACCAGACCAACATAGAAGCCTCCGTTGCTAAAACCGCAGGCGTTATCATAACTTTTTTTTAATCATTTTGATTTTAAAAAATTATTTTTTTTAAAAATATTTTTTTTTCTCAATGGGGAATTTTACTCTAATAAAATATCTGCGTTTGTTCTACAATATCAAAATCACTAGCATCCTCAAGGACAATTTCACACAGAGGACCCTGCCCTCCAGAATTGTATCCAAATGCAAATGTATTTATATCATAACAACAGTATCGCTTGTCATCAAAATAACAGAGACCTTTTTTATTAACAATATCTGTTTCTATTTTGTGTAAATGAGACGATATTACAGTCATCTCAACGTAGGATTGTTTTCCTTGTAGAGACTCTTTATAGTCATCAAATTAAATTGATTTATCAACAACTCTTCGCTTGATTCCCTTGGCTCGTTTTTTTATTTTGCTATTATCTAGCTTAATACAATACATTTTGCTCCTTAATCCAGCGAATTCTGATATTGGAATAAAATTTGTCTTATCTTTAAACTTGCCAATAACTTTTTTTTATTACTTTCACATCTGAAACCACTTTTTTCTGGAAAGTCAGATAAATCAAAACGGTCCTTGTTACTCTACATGCCATCGTAGATGTCCTCGGTATAAATGTTTTAGCATAAACTGTCTGTGTTAGTAAACAATAACTCAGCTTGAGAAAAACCTTCAATATTTCTTTTTTATAAATCCATAATGAAAATCATATATTAGACACTTTGATAGGTCTAGAATAGCCGCGCCAACATAAATTGGTATGTTTAGCAAAAGATCAGTTTTTCTTTTGTGAGCAGCAACTAAATTTTCATTAAATATTTTCATAGATATAAATCTGTTCTCAGCAACACCTTTGTTACGTCGTTCAACATTATTTATTATCTCAATTTCAACACGTCTTCGTATATTTTCCATTGTTTGGCCAAAGACACCATTGTTCATCAGCTTGAAAAAGTCCCTTTCGAAACCATTTTTTGCAGATGTTCTTCTGTTGGTATTAAAATCAATGTATCCCCGCAACCACGGCATTTGTTTGAACTTTAATACCCTATGGACCTTTCTTAGTACAAGTCCATGTTGCAAGGCCTGCTTTAACGCCTCTATGTGAATGACATAATTTGTTTTATCCATTAACGTTGGAACCAATTTTTCTACGCTATTATCTCCGATGTTATGCTGTTGTTTTAGCTCAATCTGTTCCCGGGAAAGAAAATTATCTGGCACCAACATTGATTCAGCACAAATCGGGTAGTCATTGTTGAGATCATGTAATTCCCCCGGATAATCTAAATCATCCTCAGCAAAATACCCAACATCGTCTGTGATTTTTTTGTCAATTTCATTAAGAAATGTTGCTGGAGTTATCCATGAGAAATTTCCATACGGCAGCGGCTGTGACATAGCATAGCAATAGACATTATTTGTATCTAGGTAAATTATATGCGACGATGGTTCATCAGGACTATAGTCACACAGGTACTTGTTGTTGGCCTTGGCATATTTTTTTCATATCACAGAAATCCCTCCACGGATTCCTTTTTCTATGAAACAAAACATGTCAGGATCTGTCAACAACTCCAATTTAATCCCGCTAAATTTTAATGCAGTCCCAGGACAATCCAGGGGAAGAATAATACCAAGCAGGATCTAGATTGTAGTTTTTTAAACAGACCCGTCTAAACTCCTCAAAAACTTCTGCGAGTAACAAAACATTTGAGGACAAATATAAGTCATGATAATCTCCAATGGTCTTACAGTAAAATTTTTCCCAAATCATTTTTGCGTAATTGTGTTCGTTATCACTGTTCTCTTCCAGGTTTAGGTTGCTATAAAAACTTTCTTTGCTTGGTAACTCTGTCTCATCAAATCTAGACCAGCAGTTCATGTATTTGTATGGCTATATACCTTTGCATTTGAATAAATCAGCCCTATCTCCAAAATGCTTGTTTAGATTATCAAATCTATTACAACCTTGAACCAATTCCTTCAGCGACGCCAACATAAAGTGATAGCTATCAATGAATCTCAATTTGCCCAGCGAAAAACTCATACATTTTCTAATTTATTTGGGATATATTTTATTTTGTTATTTGAATTTATCTTTGTAGAGGCGATTACATCAGGGTCTCCAAAAGCTTCTATGATAATAGGGCTGTCATAGCCTCGAAAGTTATGAAAAACAACTGGAATAAATTTTGATTGTTTAAATGTAGATTACATACATCATGAGCACCTCCTCTGTATTTTCCAGTTATGTGGCAATAGTCTTTGATTTTATTGTCTCCCATCTCACCACCACAAATGTAACAGTTAATCGCAGAATCAAAATCGATTTCTTCTTGCCGAGTTAGCGGCAACATTTTTTCATTTCTAGATAAAATACTTTTTATTCTGTCCACTTCTCCTATAAGATTTTTTAGTAGCCATTGTGCTGGATTTGGTCCACGTTACATTCTTAATGGTTTTGAGAGCTTATCATCAACGGAACAAACCACGCAATATGCAACTCCACATGGAACATGATTTTTTTACTTTACTCGTTGATGACACATTTGGATCATTTATTACAGTTTCAACTGGAACAAGCAACGCTTCAAAATCTGCATAAATTATAAACGGTATCGTCATCATGTGATTGAAATTTTTAAATTTAAGAATTTTTTGGTCATTACTTGGTAAACTAATTTTTTGAACTTCATTACAGTATTCCAGATGATTATCCAAATTTTTTTCTCTTTTACATCCATGAAGACATTTATAAAAAAAAATATTTTTTATCTTTATGTTTGCTGTATCGGCCTCCAAATAGTCAATTCCATTTTTTTATTCAAACATAATGATTTGTAAACAACAATAGATTTATTGTACTCTGATTGTCATTTTACTTATCAATCGTGGATAAATTGTGTTAGCCTCATCAATCCCATATACATTTATTATTAGGTTATTTTGTAGCTCAAATCTTGCAATCTGTCTCTCCTTAACTGGAAAATTGATTCCAGCAAAATCTACATTGCTAATATAATTTTTATAAGACGAGATTCTTTCACCATGAGATCTGGCAGGATATCTCGCAGATAGAACAGCCCACATAAAACATTTATCATTGCTGTTTTGTACATTAATACAGCACTTGGTATTTTTTATTTTGTCAGGCAAATCTTCATAACTTGATCCTCTCAACGGCGTGTATTTCATAGTGTGAAAAATTACCTCATTTACGAGCTGAAATTTCCACCCAGAACCACTTTCTGTGTATTCATCAACACGTTTCCAGATTTCTTCTTTGATTTCTTCCAATACGTTTTCAATTTTTGTTCCTCGTAAAAGTGTCCTTGATTTTGCTGTTATATAAGGATCTGCTATGTCCTCAGATACATTTTCACCATTAACATTAATTAAAAAAAAAAAACTACCTGGTATTGTACAATAAGCTTAATACCGCTATGTTTCATTAGCTCCTGTACAACAACTGGCGCTACTATCTTAACAAGATCACTGAAATTTATTCCACTTACTATAGATTCAAAATCATCAAAGACCCAGGTTGTATCAAACCCAGCAAAGGCTGACCTTATGTTGCTGACTTGGATTTCCAATATATGATATTATTTTCTTTAATTGATTAAACTTAACTAGTTTTAAGTATTGAAATCAGCTCATTCTTGCTTATACAACAATGAGCGTGAAGCATAAAGTCATTTTTAGAATACCCAATTAGACATTTGTTATCAATACCTGGTCTTGATTACCCTCAACGATCCCAAAATAGTATGGTTGAAAATCACTGCTAAAAAAGGCTTCTTTAATTTTTGATTAAAATAATCTTTTTCATAAATTTTACAATTGGTAATATACAGTGGCTCTTTTTTGTTATCCATGTTTTTTTATAATTTAGACAAAAATTATTATTTTATAATGGCGCTGATAAAATTCCTTGATGACCTTTACCAATTTGACCTCGGAAAAAATATTGATTTTGTTCAGCAAGACATTAATGATACAGCACAACAAGAATATCAATATGAACCTGAGTTGAATACGGGAGAAGTTGTTGAAGAAGAAACTATTGGTGTTGACGCTGCAAATAAAAAACATTATGGTGCGCCAACTACTGGGTGTTATAATGTAAAATACCATTTGGCTAAAAAAATTAAAAAATTTAAGTTTACCCCAGATGAAAAAGAAATTGTTTATGGTAGACTAACAATTTTTTTATGAACATCACAATTCCTGGTAGACAAAAAATATTCGATTTGATATTATCTTTGCTAAGATTTTTTCGTTAATGGCTGATACAGGATTTATCACACAAGAAAGAAAAAATGAATTTATTAAGCTTTGTAAACCCATAAAATGCCGCTCAGTTTTAATAAAATACAAACAAATCTATAAAAATATTATTGATAATCTTTAATGGTACTTGTTGGTATTCAAGAGTTAAAAGAATCAGGATAGCCTCTCCATTTAACGAAACGTTTTCTCTCTTTAGTCGTAATAACTTTTTCAATAACATAAACATCTTGGGTTGGTTTTTGCAATTCTTGTTCGCAAAATGATCCCAATATTGGTTCTTCATTAAGATCTTTTCGTTTATACGTCACCGGGATTGTTTTAAGTATTTTATCAACTAAAAAAATGTCTTCTGACCAATTTGGAGTATAGTCCTTTTCAAACATTTTTTTCATCATGGAAATCCTTACTCTGTCATGTTTGCTAAATTTAGCTCGTCGTGGTTTTGTCGCTGTGGACTTAATCAAATCTTGATAACTTCCATGTAAATTTTTATTAGCCACCAAAGGATTTTTTATAGCCTCGTTTGGAGTCATTGAAAATGTTCTGTGTTTCGTGTTATTGTAAACATTAACAATTTATGGTAAATCATCAATGTAATTGTTTGCGTTATTTGCTGTTAAATTTGTGTTAATTTTTTTCTTTTAATGTCCTGTTAAACCTCTCTACGATAACACTCTTGCCCTCATTTCCAGTGACATACTTTTCTATGTTATGTTGGTTTAGAAAATTCTCAAATTGTTTATTAACAAACGCAACTCCGTGATATGGCCAAATTTTATTTGGTTTTCTTTCAAAGGTTTTTATTATTTTATGAAATGCATTTTTTTTTATTGTATTTGCTGTCTTATCTTTTATGGGTACACTAAAAACAAAGCGGCTAAAAACATCAACAATATTTAGAAGGTATCTGTTACCGTCATTGTAATCAGCAAGCTGGGACATATCAACAAGATCAACAGCCCAGATATCGTCTACGGGCATTCGCAATGACCTTTCTGCGAGGAATTTTTTTTTTTGGTCTGTGAAGCTCTTGTGCCAGACCAAAAAACGGCGGCGGATTATTTTCTGGAACCAGCAAACTTTGTTTGCCGTAGCCAAGCGAAGCTTGGCCACCTATTCCGAGTTTATATTTTACTCCTATTATTGCTTGAACAAGTCTTCGGTCAAATCTTTCTCGCATATTTATTAGTTTCATCGCGGACAGTTCATCTATCATGACTTTATCACAGCTTAATTTATCATCCACATGGTCTCTATAACAGATATCATGTCTTATCGCAATTGCTTATACGACATTATACGGTTCTTGGCCTGGTAGTGGCTGATCATTTTAATCTAACTGTTGATCTAAAGGATTCCAAGGGCCTGTATATTTATGTCTTGGCAGTGTCCAGCCGCCCTTAGGTTTTGGCAATTTACCAATTAATTTATGAATATCAAGCCCGCTGCCAGTTATTTTTTGCATCAGCGGCAAGAGATCTAATGACCTGCCAATAATATCTCTATTATCGCATCCTTTACAATAAGTAACAATTTTATCTCCCTTCGCACAAAGATGATAGTCATCGCTGCAATTACACATTATTTTTATTATTTTTTGTAGCCATGCCTGGTTAACATGGAGAATCTGGTCTTAATACCAAATATATGCCCCAAAGCTTCGCTTTTGGGTTGCCCAAGCACGGCTTGTGCTGCTAGTGCCTCACCAATTCGTTCATGCTCCAAAACTCTGTTTTGGACAGACTCTTTTACATCAACTGGGGCTAATATTGGGGCGTCTTTTTTTTAGAAAAACACTTTTATTTCTTCCACAAATAGCACAAATACTTGTTATAATTTTTCTTCCATTTTGTATTGTCACTGTTTCTGGGTCTAGGCTAGCCGTTGCTGCTATACACTTTAAACAATATGTTTCCATGCTTATACTTAAGTTTAGATAAAATTACGACGGTGACTATGTCACCACAAAGGCTATATTATTATTATCCAATAATGGCTTGGCTCAAATTGAGTAATAAAATCTAAAAACGATTTATTAGCCGCCATCTGCTTCAGATACGTAATACAATAATAACCACAAGTCACTGTCCCAATTGTAACTGTAGCGAAGAGTAATTTATTTTTCCACGAACATAATCTTTTATCGCATCACAAGGAGGTAAACCAAATGAATCAAAATAAACGTTGTTGTATAGCGCCACCTAAAGGGTACCAGACCCGTCATTAAAATCCTGAATGTTAATAACACAACATGAGTCTCGTGGTTGCTTTTTTTTGGTAGTTGATCCTTGCTAAAAACGCCATTAATTTTTTTTTAATTTTTAATCTATCTTCTATCTCGCAAATTACTTTATGGCGTCACCTGCGCGCTGTCCCTGGTAATATTAATCCCTCGCTACTCCTCTTTCTATTCCCAGTAGATTTGGAAGTAGACTTCTAGCTATTCCTGCTATTAGTGGGCCTAGAAACCCACCATTTATCTTTTTTATTGATCTCTTCTTTGGTTTTCACGCTTTTTTTAACCGCTTGTCTTCGCTTTCCTTGGCATTATTTTAATTATTTCGATTAAATTATACAAGCTTTTTTTATCATGTTGTTTTTATACCTAAACCTTGTTTTAGTACGTTTCGTGGTAAAGCTTTTTGATAATCTTTTCCCGCAGTAGCTCTTTTTGTTGCTCCTGATATTGCTCCTGATGCTGCAACAATACCAATGCACCTAATATTGGTAAGATTTTTGGTACTATTGTGCCTAACAATGTTGATATTGCAGGACCAAAGAAACCACCAATTTTACTCATCGCGGTTATCTGTGTTGCTGACAAATTTGAAACAAATGGGGCTACTTTTGTAATTGTATTCGCTTGATTTTTTTGTTACCATTATTTTTATCTTTGTTCCTGTGGCTGATGTTGGATTTATTTACAGCGAGACCTCTCTTTGAGTTTTAACAGTTCTAGCTAATTTTTTATTTGTACTTCTGATCAATTTATCTCAGATTGTACGTAACTCATTGTTTAAATGTGTTATGTTAAAGTTTTACTGACATCTTGCCACTAATAGCATCAAGTGTTATGTATCTGTCTGATGTTACTAATGCATATGCATACAAATCAGCTGTTGGAGCGGCTGCAAAGTTCCATGTGACCTCAATCTCAGCTGGGGATCCGTGTATTCTTTCTGGGTGTTTTGAAACATCAAAGTGAAATATTGGATAAAGAGTTCTAAAATCTTAAATGTTAATTTGTTTACCATCACCAGCATCTTGGTACTTTTGCATGGACTCGTTTGGCATTACATAAGCTCTTAATAAATTTCTTGTATCAAGATCAAAACTATATTTTAGAGCCCGATCAGGATACTGTTTAGAATTTATTTTCACATTGATTCTATTAACTCTCATATTATCAAATATCATGTTATTTCGCTCTTGATTACCAACTCTATCTTGATTTTGAAATGCAATAAAAAATATGTCTTGGACGCTGTTCACTCGGCGCGCTTGTTATTCTCTATGTACAATTTGCTGCTGCTGGTATTGTTTGTCTGTAAATTTTATTCTGTTCAAAATAAATTACTTTTGAAAAAATTGGCAAGAGTTGCTTTAAGTATTGTATGTTCTGTTATTGATGGAACAAGCTTTGGCATCCACAGCGCTAAATGATCAATTACAAACTGCCTATCACCAGCATTACCTAAAGATTAAAATATATAATTATTTGGGTTGGCTCTGTTAAGAATAATTGTATGTTTAATACCTCTAAAAACTTTATTGTTATCCCTCCAAAACCCCAAAAATTGATGATAGCGGTAAAAACATTGAATATATATATATATATATATATATATATATATATATATAAGCAATAATAGTATTTGCAATAGCTATCATTGCAGTACCATCAGCACCAGCTATTGGTGGAGTTACACCAAGAATTCCGCGATAGCTGTTAATTCTGTTATTGTGGCATCAGCATTAGTGACAGCATCTAGTGGTGCATGATTAAAATATGGAGCTAATGTTATCAAGTAATCTCGTAGAATCCCAGCAAGTGCTGGTGCATCAGCACCAGCAACAATGACTGCTGTTGGAATAAACTCTCTTGAAATAACATCACCAGTAATAGTATCCTTAAACAAAAACATATTCGTAGAAATACTTCTAGAATAGTCTTCGCTAAAAGAAATGAGATTATTTATTGTACTAGCTATTGGTAGATTTTCTGAAATGTCTTCAATTGTCTGATTAGCCAACTGATAGCGAGCAGACTGAAATAGACTCCAGCCATTGTTTTGTAAAGTTATCTGAGCTGGTTTTGTCATTACTCTGCCTCGTACCTCAAGAAAGGCTTTGTGAGGAAGCAGATATAGGTCCTCATCTTGAGTATTAAATATTCTAATACCATCTTTATTTTTATCGTTGGAATTTTCATCGAGGTATTCAATGTATTCAAATTCCGTTACTGTGTCATCAGTTGGTATTACTTCACCAATATTTAAATAATCTTTCATAAACATCTTTTATTATTTTATTTTATACAATATTTTGCTGCATTAAAACGCTGGAAGGTCTATTTTTGGTCTTGTTTTATTATGCAATTTTCTAACAATTTCTTCACCTCGCTGTGATAAAAGTTTTTTGTTGTGGCTATCATTGCTTTGGTTGTTTCAGCTGTTGGTGCAATCTAGCTGATAGCCTCTTTAATCTCAGTTGCTGTTGGTGGTGCCTGGGTTGGTGGTGTCCCTTTTATTTTGTCGGCAATTTTTTGACCAAAAGCTGCTCCAGCAGCGGATGATTTTTCTGTAGCAAATGCCTTTGATGCATCAGCAGCAATTGCCGCTACTTTTCTGGCAAAGCCTGGTAAAGTTTCAATAATCTTTGTAAAACTATTTCCATAAAACCACCTATTATTCTTCTTCTTTAAATTCTTCGACGCTACATTATTTTATTATTTTTATGCAATCTTTATACTGTTTTGATGTGCAAATAATACATCAACTGTTCGTTATTAAGATCAATTTGTCTCCCAGATTGATCTGTTAGCGTCATAGTGATGTTTGGTATCCTTTCTTCTAGATTCATTGGGTAATAAATCATCTGTCTTGGTTGTATTTGTAACATGAATCCTGATGGGACATTTGGGCTGAAAGAATAAATTGTCTGTTCTCTGCTTCCTTTGGATGTATAAGATCCATCAGCGATTGAACAGTTTATGAGTATTGTACTTACATAAGTAATGTCAACTGGTTTTTCACTTTCGTATGTAATTGACACAACAGCAGTTGAACCATACTGAGCCTTGTTAAATCCCAACAAAGACCCAATTGTGTTTGACGTAGAAAAGTCTGAGAAAATTATTTTTTAATGTGATTTTAGCTCGTAATGTATTGGAGTTGGGTTCAAGGGTAACATTTTTTGAGTCAGCTCCGTCTAGCGATATCAGCTGTTTTATTACTGCATTAAGATCTGTCACGTTGCAAGCGCCAGCTGGTATTGTAACAGATGACCAAGCACCAACAGAGTACCTAAAATTGTCATTGGCACCAGTTTTAACATTAAAAATTTAGGACCACATTGTGGCTGAAATAAGTCCAATCTCATATTGGGCATTAGTGTCAAGTTGTAGCGGCGGCGTGTAAGTAACATGAAAATTTGCGCTGTTGCCTGTTGCTTATTTTGAGTTAAAAAGTAACGTAGCCGTCTGCATTATATTTTTAGTTTGGTAAAATTAAGTCACTGTGAAGAACAATGTACTCATCTGTGGTTAAGTTTCCACTGGCTCTAGGATGATTCATTGTCAATTTCGAGCCCTGTATTTCCAGCCTCTTTTGATGAGATCAGTAACATGAAGCGGTCAACTAGTTTAGCCTGAGGCTGATAAAATTTTCCAGCGCCACCAAGCTTAATGCCATAACCAATCTTATCATGCTCATTTTCAATTTCATTCACAGCTGATTTGGAAGATTCTTTAAACTTTACATCAAAAGCCTCATTTATTGTCCATTTGGCATATGAAGGTCTTGATGTTTTTAATACTTAATTCTGCTGAACGAGCCACTTTATAGTAAATATTTGAAATAACAAACATTTTTGTGTCTCCAAAAAGTTCCTCTTTATTTCCGATTCTTAGTATTTTGTTCTTGCTTTTAATTTACATATTATGAAAACTTTTCTTAATGTCAATTAAGTTTTCTTTGGAAGATTAGAAATTCTTTCGTTTAAATCATTATTTTGTTCGATTGTTAATTTTTCTCGAACAATTTTTTTACTATCAGTATCAAGTTTTTCATGTATTTTTTAAAATAAAATCTAGTTTAATTGTTATCTGTTCATATAATGGAACTTCTTCTGTAAATATTCTATCCATATAAGTATCTAGCATTTCTAAAGTATCCAATTTATTAATAATTATTTGAATGTCTGCTTCTTGTTTTTTAGAAGTTGCAGCTAGATTAGCAATAACTTTATTTTGTTTTTCATCAATATCCTTTTGTTTTTCATCGATAAAGCCTTTTAATCCCTGCTCTTTTATTTTTTTTAATGTCTCAGGGTCTAATATTATATCATCTGGGCTTTTCGCCTAAAATAGGAAGTTGTTACGGCTGAAAAAATTTTGCTGTTTCTTCTTGAATTTGTTTTTCACCAAAAACGTGCCTCTGTTATGGCCTCTTTTAGAGCTTTTCCCTGCGGAATAAATTTCTTTTACATATTTCTGGCTTGTCCAAGTTATTATATTTAATCACATACAAATTTATCAAGGCCGCACCGAAACATCTTGGATTTATCTGAACAAAATCTATCAAATAAAAGAAAGTCATGTTTACCCGCTGTGGCCTCGTGATAGTACTTCGCGAATGTTTCCTTTGATACGTCCCCACATTGTTCCTGGCAATGTTTTGGACATCAGTGTTATCAAGACCGGCAAATAAAATTAAACAGCCTGTGTTTCTTCTGATAAATCTGTCCACGTTATAAAATCCCTGGGCAAGATAAATTGTGTTGCAGCGCTTATTTCGTGACAAAGAAAAATATGATTGAATTTTTTGCATTTCACTATGTTCTAATGGAATATCATCAAAAACAACTATTGTATTTTCTTCAGCATCCAATTCTGATACTGGCATTACTTGATCAGGTTCCTGAATAATAAAAAAGTCCTCGTTGGCTATTAGCTCATTTTTAATTTTATCATTATAGTCTTGTAACAGCTCATATTTATGTTGCTGAGGATTTATTGTGTAAATGTATACTTTACCATAGTTAAAGCCATTGTTAAGCAGTAGATTCATCAAAAGATTTGTTTTACCAGAACCTGTCCGGCCTACAATTAAGTAGTGGCCGTTTGGCAAGTTAAAATTATGTTTCTGCGTTATCATATTTTCTGTATCAAAATTTATAATGCTCATTTTATACATAATTTTTATACAAAATATACCAATAATGAGTTATTTTACAAAATTTGGAACTTTGATTGGGGATGGTGGTGAAGGTGATGGTGTTGTTAGTGATATTTATGTTCTACGAGCTGGTGATTCAATGTCAGGTGACCTTGACATGGCTGGAAAAAAATAATAGACATAGAAACAACATATCCATTACCTAGCGGCAATTTATCACAGGCGGCTAGTTTACAACAACTAAACACGGTAAATAGCCTAAAAACAAGTAAAAGCGGGGATACAATAGCAGGTGTTTTGACCTTCTACAGCGGTGGTAAAATTACAGGTTTACCAACAAGTTTTCCTTCTGATGAAAGAGACGCTGTTAGTTATGGACAAGTTGTAACAGCGTTATCCGCTTATGCCCCTCTTGGAGGTTTTACCATGAGAGGATCAATAAACATGAATTATAGAGTTATTACAGGTTTATCGCAGTCAGCTCCTGGAGACAATACATATGCGGCAAGTGTTGGTTATGTAACTGGCTATGCTCTTAGCATAAACGGCGGCACAATGTCTGGGGCTATTAACATGGGCAACAACAGAATAACAGGACTACCAATACCACCTAGTGCTAGTGATGCATTGCCGTATGTAAGTTTAATAAATGCTCTGAATGATGTTGTTAGTAAAACAGGTGGTACTATGATTGGAGATCTCAATATGGGAACTAATAAAGTAAAATCTTGTGCTGTACCAACAACAGGTGAGGATTTGGCCAATAAAACCTACGTTGATATTGTATCAGCAGGAGGTGTTAAAAGAATAAAAAAATAATGTTGGTTTTATACCACCGCTAACTAGTGACTCTACACATAGAACTGGATTTATAATCACAGTGTCATCGTTTTATTCAGGCTATAATCCTTTTAACACCTTTTCCTGGCATTTGGTCACAGCAGGAAATACAAATGAATGGGCCACATACGGTGAGTCGACAAATGTCTGGTTTAAGGTAGAATGTCCAAGTGCTGTATCTATCTGGAAATTCTTGTTGAGAGGTAGAGGTAGTGGTGCAGAAAGATTTTATAACTAGAGACTAGATCGATCAACAGATAATACAAACTTTGTGACATTATATACAGCTGTAAATCCAACTTATATTGGAATACCAGCACAAGAATTTGTATTACCTGCACCTATAAGTGCAACAAAATACAAATGGTTTAAATTATATTGTGTAGCAGCAGAAGGACCTAATCCAGGATTAAGTTGTTTTCATATTTTTACTCTTGATGATCAGCTTTGATTTTATATAACTAATACAATAATGGCAGAGTTTACCAAAACTTGTAGAAACTTTTATAATGTAGTTTTTAACACAGATGCTGCTAATGTATTTGTACCAGCAGATGCTAGACCTGCACAAAGAGATGCACCTAATAAAATGATAAGCCTAAAAACATTATTACTAAAAGGTGAAAAAGAAAAAACAGATATTAAAAAATATTATGCTTCTGTTCACGCGATGAGAGCTGAGGAACTTCTTGACAAATTAAAAGAATAGGATATTGTGATTGCCTTTTGTAACAAAAAGGTCTAAATAAATATAAAGAGGATATTGAAAATCTTGTACATAATATAATCACAGAACTTAATAATGAAGCTGTACAAACTATTGTTCAATGTAGAGCTGTAAAAAAGAAAAAAAAAACCTGAAGGTGAACAGAACATGAATTTATGGATAAACAAGTTGATATGAAAAGTATCTATTGGGTAGAGATCAAGAGCTTAGAAATAAGTTTGTAAAACGTAGACTTCACAAAGACCTTGGAATATTTTATAGCAATTTTAAAACAATAAAAGGTGGTTATAATAAACTAAATGATGGTGATGTTCTAGTAACATCTCTTTTTGTTGTATTTTGTTATCTTTAAAATAAAATAAAATATTTCAATACTTATACACTAGCAGAGTATTATGCAGCATATGATGCCTTTGAATGAATAACAAAAAATAACACAGAAGAAGAAATTAATGAACTAACTAAACACATAACATGACTTGAATATATCAATAAAAAATTACCCGGCCTTATTCTGAAGCGATCACAGCAGAACAAAGAGGTTTATTAAAAACTTTAAGACTTAATAGTTTTGGATTATTTTTTAACACGCATAAAAATATTATGGAATTATTAGACAAATATTTCAATGTTGATTTATCTATTGCCTATAGAAATATAGAAGTTAGTTCTGGTAGTAATCCTGAGTTATTCATTAGTATTAACATTTATAACATCCCATTTTTTTGTGATACAAACCTAGATATATACTCAGGTAAACTAATGCTTGAAAAATCTGCAGACTTTGCAAGTGCCTATGTATATGTTTACAGACTCTGATAATTAACAGAGAAAAAGTTGATGTTAGAAAACGTGCTCTTAATTTTATAGATAGATATCAATATGTGCCTGGTATAGATGCTGTTTCTGATGTATCACAGATAACAAAAAATCAATGGACTTTAGGCGATTAAGACTCCAATATGAAGAAAGTGAAAAGATAAAAAATCTTGACTCTACTTACTTTAAAAAGTATAGGAACTTTTTGTTTAAAGAAGAAAATGTTAGATTTTTAGATGCTGTACGTAAATACGCTCAAACTTTAAATACAGCTGATGATATAACTACTGACACTGTTATATTTGCAGCAGCTGCTGCTGTTATATATAGTCGTGTAATACTTAGAAATAGTATTGATATTGAAAAAATAAGATATGCTCTAGAATTTGTTTAATAAAAATAAGGATAATCCTAATATAGCTAGTTTTTCAAATTCTGAACACATATCATCCATAGATTCAATACCAGTACTAGATCTGCCAAAATTAACCCTAGAAATGGCTAATCTGTTATTTAATAGAGACTCATCACTATATAATGAGTTTAGAAGTTTTATATATAAACGTGAAAATACTATATTTTTAGAAGCTATAAGTTGGTATGCTCTTGAAAATCTTCCGCTTGATGATAATCCAAATGTAGCTACTAACGCTGATAAATTTGCAGCGGCCTATTTAGATTGCAAAAATATTTTACCATAGGAGCCCTAATAGATTACGTCAAAGAAGCAGTTACATTTATTGATGCTAACCAAGCACTTGATAACATTAATGATATCACAGAGGAAAACATATCTCCAAATCTTGGATAAATTGTACATCGTAAGTTTACTGTGGAAGAAGAGGTCCAGATACATGATAAAAACTCTGAGTTCTTTAAGAAGTACAAAGATTTTCTTAACGATGTTAAAAATGCAGATTTCTCTGTTGTAGTTATAGGAGCAGCAGCAAAATTTGTTTTATGGAAGAGATAAATTGTATAAGATAAAATAATAATGAAAAAGGTTTTGGATTTCAATCATATCTCACGTGACATCTCTGTAGAAGAGAGAAAAGACCTTATCGCGTACTACAACTACTGTCACAAAAAATATTATTGTGTTAATAAGTCTTATAATTATTATTGTATAGGATATAGCCCTATGTTATTAACAGGTACTGGTATAGCTACTGGATGAGCTACATTAAATCCACTTCTACTTATATTGTCTGGGATTGATATGTATAGCAGCAAAAAGACTAGAACCTGGAATAGAAGTAAAAAGATCAGCGTGTTAAACTGGATTAACTACATATAGCAAAATACTAAACAAAATAAAATCTTATTTAAGAGGATCAAGTTATGTGATGAGTGATCTGGTGATCTGATAAAAGACTTGCTGAGATTATGCCACATAAAAAAAGTTCAATATGAAAAAGATTATAAAAATATACAAAGAATTTATAGATATGCCAGATGATGTACCATTAGAGACAGCCATATAATTTTTATCTAAACTTTAGTATAAATGGTCAGTATAAGAGAAGTACTTGATGAGATAAGGCATGTTGATTCAGTTATAAATATTAGCAAAATTAAAAAAAATAAATCTAACTATAATAATAAGCCTTTGGTTGTTTTTATTCAAGATGAGGTAGCAGGCCAGTACTTTAAAAGTGGTCATGACAAAATAAAATTATCTTTGGTTAAAACAGATAAGAGTGAATATTTTGATCTTCTTGAGACTGTGGAAAGTATTATCTGTGATAACATTGACAATTTTTATTGCCCTATCAGCAAGGACAAATACACAAAACTAACAATAGATCTCAAAAATGTTAGAGCCTATAATGTACATGATGAGGTTATCAATAAACAAAGGATTCCAAAGTTGCTAAAACCAAACAAATAAATAAGTATAAAATTGTCTTATCGCTGTTTGAATATGATGATGATGTTTATCTCATAGCGAGACCTAGTACACTTTATATTGGAGATATGATATATACTGATAATAATGATTATCTAGAACAAGATGATTAATTTTCTATGTAACTTAAAGTCCAATTAAGTTCATTTATTAAAGTAAAATTTTGTTTTTCACAGACTGCTAAAATTAATTTAAGATCAATGTGTCAACGTATAAGCTTCTCTTACAGAAATAAACATTTTGCTGTAATTCTTTTTTTTATATGTGTACCTATTGTATGTTTTTCTTTGTACCTATCAATGTGAGGCTTATATGCGTAAAATAGAACGTCATCATCGTCTTGATCATAATAAATGTAATCTGATTCTGTAATTACAAACTTAATTTGATCATCAGACATTTTATATTTATACACTGTATAATTTTATCTAACAATAAAATATATCATAAAATGTCTGAAGAAAAGTCTAAGATAGAAAATCAGATGATGGAATTTTCCACTCAGGTTAATAGGGTATTGGAGATATCTAGCGAGATTGAAAAGTAAAAAACTAACCTGTCAAAAATTGAGAATCACGTGATGGAATTTTCCACTCAGGTAAAACGGGTACTGGAAATGTCTGAAGAGATTAAACGGTCAAATACTGATATATCAGAGCTTGAAAACAGCGTGATGGAATTTTCCACTCAGGCTAATAAAGTACTGGAAATGTTCAGTGAGATTGAAAAGTAAAAAAATAATATATAAACAACAAGAACCTCGTGATGAAATTTTCCAGATACAATCCTGGAGGGCAGTGCCCTCTGCGTGAAATTGTCCGTGGCGAAGTAAGTGATTTTGATATTCTAAAACACCTCGGTGTGGAACAAACGCAGATATGTTATTAGGGTAAAATTTCTCATTGGGAAACAAATATTCTTTCAAAAAAAATAATTTAAAAAAAAATGATTAAAAAAGTTACGATAACGCCTGCAGTTTTAAGCAACGGAGGATTCTGTGTTGCTCTGGCCTGGAAAAACAACTTTAGGCCTAGAAACTCCACTTTACACTACTACTTACGACCCTCTATACAGACGGATTCAAATATGGAGACAAGATTGCAGCTGCAGTTGCAACACCCGATGGTACCACATTGAACCATTTACCAGATATAGCCTCCATTTTTACCGAAGAAATAACAGCTCACCTCAAATCTTTGAACACACGTTGAAACCTCTCAGCAAACAAATTTCATCATATTTTCCGATTCTCTTTTCACACAGAAAGCCTTGCGAAACCTTAAATTTGACAAATGGTTAATATCCCAAGTCTTGCAAAAGCACGATTTGCTCTAAAACAATGTGGAAAAATTATTCGACACTGTTGGTTGCCTGATCACATTGGTAACAAGGATAATGAAAGATCAGATAAAGCAGCCAAAGCTGCCCTGCAATTACCCGTTTCTGATTGGAACATTGCGTATAATGACTTCAAATATTATATAAATCGGAATGTTCTATATCCTTGGCAAAATATGTGAAGATCAAAACTCCACTAACAAAATTCCGATCATCAAACCCATCACTGGAGAATGACATCCCTCATATAGAACAATCGCTGTCCTGTTCCTGTCGCGTAAACGTCACGCATAGCTGACTCATTCATAACCCCTCAAGGGTGAACCTTGATCAGACTGTATACCTTACCAAATTTTGACCCTATCTTTTAAGGATTTTATATTTTTACTTTTAACTTTTATTTTATAAACCTTTTTTCAGAGTTTTAAGACCTTTACGTGTTATATGTTATCTTGTTGTACTAAATTGTTACGCTATTTGGAAGGTTTTATCTTTTCAATTTTTGTTGTTGTTTTTTTTTTTTTGCTTGCAATTCTTTACTTTTATATTTATAAAATATACAATTTTAATCGGCATTATATATTCAGCATTGTGCTGACTTTCCTTTAAACCTTACGCATGCATACATGGATTAAAACAGATGTCACCAGGTCTCGTTTTCATAATACAGCTCAACATGGAGTAAATACTTAGCTCAAAATATACATGCTTATTATTTATAAACTAAACTAGGATTATTTGATTTAACTCACGATAAAGAAAGAGATCCTTAATTTGAGATGTTATATTGAGATCAGAACTTTAATTTTGAGTTTGTACACATTTTTTGGAGTTGAGTATGTTCTCAAGTTGCAACGTTTTATAAATGCCGGGCTTGCTTGCTGACGCCATGAAAAATAATGCTGGGAAAAATTATGCGAAAGCAAGATACTCATAGGTTTTAAATAACAAAACTCGCATTTTCTTCCCATATGGTAATGGGGAAACGCATGCTCTCTGCCCTAAAAAGAATCTACGAAATTTCTCGTGTATGGGGTTGGGAATAAGATGATTAAGATAATATAAATGAAGTAGAGTGGACACAGATGGGGCAAATTGTTGAGTATTTAGCATCTTATCTGGCAGCTGCAGTTACCATTTTGCCATCCCCTAACTCTATAATAAAATAAAACTCAAAGAGAAGTATTATTTTCCGACTTTGATTCATCAAAGACAGTTTCTATCCATACAATTCTTACGTTTGAGATGAATTATTCGAGCTTCATAATATTATAATTAGCATCAATATTCAACGGAGTTCAGTTCAGATTTCCTCCCGGCTTTTGTGCTACGGGTTTACTTTGTTTTTTGTAAGTTGTATCTTCTTCTGACGAAGAACTTCATTAGCTAGAAACGTCGGGAAATCCATAAATCCATTTGCATCTGCACCGTTACAAATGTTTGTCTCCATATATATATATATATATATATATATATATATATATATATATATATATATATATATATATATATATATATATATATATATTGTGTGTGTGTGAGTGTATATGAGCATATGTTGGAAAATCAACTTGAATTGTGTCCTTTTATCCAATTCATAATGGTAACGTTTCAGGTGTCCAGTGTACCGGAATGTGTCTGACGAATGTTACTTAATTACAGACCCAAATAACCCTTGCTGCAATATTGTTCGTTGTGATTTTGTTCCAACCCCGATGCTACTGATTCCTACCCCCCGTCAGGACAAAAGCCCTACCCCGATGTCCAGGGTTTTTACGACTGTTCCTCTTACAGCCGTTCCACATATCAGGGGTAAGTGTAACATTCGGCGGCGAAACTTTTTCATTTTCTGATTCTGAAATAAATTTAAATTTGCATCAAGCAGTTTGTTCAATAATATGACAACTTACAGGAAACTAATATAAAAACTTTTATTAATATTCCATAGTATCCGGTTATGTACTTGGGAATGCGAAGATATTACTTCGCATAAACTCTTTCGCCGAGAACACTAATATTTCTATACAATTATTTTTTTGATTATGCACTGAGTATAGTGAAAAATAATATGAAATTGTTTTTTTTGCACAGCATAAATAATGGCACAAAACTATATTGTAATAGATTCAACAGTTTTCAGAGAAGTGATATAAATATTTCATATGTTTAACATAAAAGTTACAACCTCAGTGTCAAGAGTTAGCATGCATTTGTTTGCAAGTTTGAATGGTATAAAAGTGTGATCAAAGTTACTTTTATTACAAAATAACATGCAAGATAATACAAATATTGACTTGTCTAATTCAAACATAAAAAGACTTCATACAATGTTTAAAAAGATGAGTATTTACATATTACAGTCGAGATCAGGAAAAAAAATCATGATACCAAGATTGTTAAAACAGTACGGTATGAAGAAGGAATAAATTATGTATTTGATGTGAGTAAATACACAAATTTGTATTCAGCTAAATTTACAATGCAACTCAAAGATCTCCATACTTTACAAGGCCAACTTTCAACAATTCGATAAAAATAGATTGAAATTATGAAAAACAAAGTTCGATTTAAAACATCACATGGTGACTCAGCGTATGAAGTATATGTCTTTGATTTAACCACAGGAATATAAAATTTGACACAGGCTGAAGTCATTCAAACGTTTGCAAGGATTGAAGAAATGTTGCAAATTGCAGAAAATAAAAGTCCCCGTTGTCGATGAATGTCCTGTTGGCTTGTTGATAATGCCTAATTACAATTTGTCAAGCGTACAATGGATGTATTTAAAACCTTATTAATGGTTGATAAGAGCAGTATTTAATATATCTTTTCTACGATACTGAAAGTAAAGTTGCTAACACAAATATCAGTAACATGTGGGAACACTTTAAACAGGGCAAAATAAAATACGCACATAGAAAGAATGTTTAATTAATCAATCGATATACACATTACACAAACAAGCTAGATTTTTTTTTGCATACATAATGATTTATTTAAGCTATTTAGATGATCAGGCAGACATTGTTGACATGCAAGCATTTGAAAACCACAGCGATGGAGACATATACATTTCGACAATGACATATGTCTTCTCAACACACTCATGGTTTGTGAAAAGAAAAGCTAAAAAAGGGGATGACATATGCGATGCTTTTTAGAGAAATATCCAAAGAGAGAAAGCCTTAAAAGATTCAGTTTAATGAAGGAAATGGGGTTCACAGCTAAAGTATTAGGGATTTATTGAAAAAGGATAAACAATGAGCACTTTTCAGCTTACTCATACAAAAAGGTTTAACAGAACTTTGAAGACTAGAATGTGGAAGCATATCACTCAAAATGAATCCAGAAGATGTGTCCACGTTTTACTAAAGCTAATTTATGGACATAATAACACTCATCCCACGTCAATAGACAGGACTCGGGTTGAGGCAAGCAAGAAAAAATAAACAGATCGAAAGTATGGCTTAATCTATCCGGTTACTCGACTGGTCAGAGTTGCGAAATACAATACAATATTTGCATAGGGCTACCTTTCTAATTTTACCGAGTAAATATTCAAAATTACGAAAGTAATATTAGGTAAGGCGGTTGTTTATAAACTGGAAGACATGAAGGCAGAGTATATTGAGGGAATGTTTACCTTTATACGATTAACAATACGACATATATAAATACGAAATGATTCTGAAGTTTATAACAATAAACGGTAAAAAGTATGTACTTGTGAAATCGTTTAACAGTTGGAATCCAGCAGAACATTTATGCTTTTTAAAATAAATGAGGTTCCAAATATACACCTCTACTGCGGAGACGTTCTGTCTACAGCAGACTTCACCTTCAGCGACGATTGAAGCACACTATTTAGAGAATAGTATCAAACAGCAGGAACACTTTGAGTTTTTTTTAATGATAACAAGTATATGGAATGAGACTGATGTGGAAAAACAGTGCATTAGAAATTGAAGAAGTCAATACATTCACCTCATGTGAATTTGTCTGGATCACAAAACCAGATGGAAAAGGAAAGTACTTCCAAAAGCATCACAGTTAAATAAGAAAATGGTGCACATGAAAAACCTGACAAGGCGACTACCATGTAGGCCATGTCCTAGCACGGTAATAAATGACATCACAGAAGAAATTGAAAGAGATAGTATTCAAAATTACGAAGTTGATTCAAACCTGACTTAGAAAAGCTGAAAAAGAAATATATTGCAAAGACGACAAGGTGATCTGCGATATTTTAAGCAAGAAATAAGGCAATAAAGATCACGTAGATGCTGATTTGATAATGAGGACATTAAAAACTTTTTAAAATTTCATTGAAAGAAAGTGTAGCAGCGATTAACGCAATACTCAGTGATGTACTTTTCCTGGACGCAATTTCTAACACGTGCAATCTTAACGCATCAGTAAAACCTTCAGTCACAAGAAATTACCACAAATTAACCAAAATCAATGGATATGGGAAGAATTTTTACACGATCTCGATGAAGCAGCAACCAGTACACCTTTCATTGTAGAAAATATACAGATTTTGAATATTCAGATTTCACAGAACTTTCCTTTGATATCAATTGCAATGAAACTACTGAAATAAATTGTTTAACCATACTCAGAGGAATTACATCAAAGGAGTATCTCTCCAGAGAAGACAACGTGTCTTATAAAATATATGAAATGTAACAGAGTAAACATGATATAGGAGATGTACAATGGAAATACAAAATACCAAAGATTGTGCAAAAGAAACGAATTTATTCTGGTAATACAATGGAGGAAGTAAACAGGTTAGAGAGAAAAATCAACAGAAAATTAAGTGTTAACATGGAAAAACAAACAGAGGTTCAGTGTATTTGCAGAATAAATGCCAATTCCATATACAAGGTATAGGTAGACATAATTCAACACACTAATGTCTTGATTTTAGATAATGGATTAACAAAAGCTAACACTTTATAGTAGACAAATTACCTTAAAATTACACCCCTCCACCCCCCAAACTAAACAAACCAAACAAAAAATCAACAAAAAGCAACCCCCCCCCCAAATCAACAAACAGGACAGTACCATGCCCTTGTTCTGCAACTTTGTTTAACGATACAGTGTACCGTGATATTGCAAAAACATTTCACAAAATTAAGCAGGTACTGTTGAATACTGGAAAACATTGACCGTAAAATCTGTACTCTTTAAACTTTCTATTGAATGAATCTCTCTCAGTGATAATTCAGTTTAAATTTTGCTTATTCATACGTCTTCTTTTCTTGTTTGAAGTCTTATTGAAGGAGTCTTCATTTCTTTCTCACTTTCGTTGGAATTGGTAAATTAGGTATTGACGTCTTTGCTATTGATTTATTTAAATAAACACAAATATTTAAATATATATATTTTCACTACTGGATGTGTTTTGAATGGACAGCAAGAAAAAACATTATTTATGTTAGTGTGGATAGATAGTAAGAAGAAAAATAGCCACTAGAAGAATAGAAAAGGCGACGAAGAGACGAAAAATAGCAAATTGATGGAAGAAAAGATAAAAAAAAATATAAAGACAAAAGGGAAATTGCGATCCTATAGATACAAAGAGATGCAAAGAAAAATCCGAAAACAAAAATAAAATCAAATATTTTCATAAAATATGTAAAATTTAAATATTTACTCAATAAAGTTAGAACATGTAAAACAATTCTTGGACAAATTGAGTGAAATTTGCGTTTTATAATTGTAAGTGTACATACATATTTCTTTGATAAATTTATGCTGTTTCTATTTAAAAAGTCTAAAAGGCAGAGTAGAGCACTTTGACGTTTGGTGATTTACTGATACATTTGACAATTCAATCAATTATTACGGTAACCTATACTAGAATTTTCAATCCGAGACTTATTTAGTTCCTCCATAAAAGTAAACGGACATGAAATTGAGCTCTTTGAAAACCAAACCCACATTACAATAATTATTTATATCTTTTATACGTTTAGGTTTAATTTGTTTGTGAATAGTTTGAATTGCTTCAATGCAATGCATTTTCACCCTAGTCCATGGCGTTGTTATTCTCCTTCTCTGGCTGATAGCTGTAATACCCCTTGCAATTCGTTCTAATCTTTTAAATCTGTGCACATATCTGTAGCATGGGGATCAGCTTATGAATTCTTTTGTTGTATGAAGGCATTAAGTTGGCTGACAGAAAGAAGGAACTAAATTGGTGACTGATTTCATTCTGCCAGCAACTGTTAAGCTGTCACTAATGCAGTACATGTCCTGTGGCACTTGCAGAGAGCAGAACATAAACCTGATGTTGATTTCCATTTCACAACTGTCAGCGTCTGTGTATTACACTAAAATGAAGGCACTATAAGAAAAGCATACAAACGCCTGCAGTATCTACAAATGGGGGTTTGTTGTTCGTAAAATCGTTCAGCACAGATTCCAGTCTGCTAACACCTATCAAGCGTTGAGGCAGGCCATTGACAGGGAATGTTAAAGTCAACGTGGTGTTATTTATTTCACCCTCCGAAAAAGCGCACTTACAATGTGGCTAATAAACTGTACATTACTTGAGAGTATATGATATATTGAAATCTCTGTGTTTGTCAACAGGTGCAAAAGATCAACATGACGAAATTATTAAGCCCAGAATTCCATTAGATGAGGCAGGCATCACATAAATTATAAATATCCTATTATTTCAATAACAGAATCCGTTTGACCAGGAAAGTGTCCGAAATTACCTAACTAAGATTTATTCTGATCTCGGTAATATCTGAGGAAGCAGAGGAAATACATTGCAGCCATGAGAGAAATGACAACAATAGGAAACTGACTTGATCATGATCAGTATTGTTGTAAGCAGTCTTTCTCGCAGTTGCAGAGATCATGACCTTGAGTAAACACGCAAATAAATTTGTAAATATGTGAAAGCCGTTACGTATAAGTAATGCAGAGAAACTGATTTTATGTTCAGTAGTCCTTGTTCGACGCTTGCTAGCTGGTATACCTCCGTCCCTTTTTCATGTTGATGGCTCCATAAAGAAGACCAAAAACAATCTGAACTAACCAAGATGGTGGAATCTGAATTAAGCTTGCTGACAGACCTGCCACCCACGAATGCCATCGGATGAACAACCACATTAATCGTTGATTGAATGACCCTTTTCCAGTCACTAATAATGCACTCTTCAACATCGTTGATGAGTGCAAATGTGCGTAAAAATATACATTGCCGATGTTACGTGTTTGTTAGATAGAAATTATTACACAATATCAATAAAACACCTTTCTGAAGGCGATGTTGCCGGTGATGTTGTGACGGTTTCAGGAAAAGTGCTACAGTGGTTTACTCAAGAGTTTCGGCAAACAAAACAGATTAAATGTCACGTGTTAGCAAATGCACTGAATTACATGCGTCCAGTCTACTATCTAACTTAACATCCATTATACAGGCGGATGGCATCGAGGCTGATGACTTGTCTAACATACATCAAATGCTGCAAGGTAGCCGATACGAGACTGCTTTTGCAAGCTATTGACTTACCCAGTAATCCACAGCACACCTGTCATTCGATATGATGACACTGAACTCGTCGTGTTGCTGTTGTATTACTTAAGCAAAGAACAGCTCATAACAGTTTAAAACTGCTCGAGCACACTTGTACTCCACGGACAGTGACTGTAGTGAGGAAAAATGCCAATGTGCATTAGCCGACCTCCAATGTGTGAAGCTATGTGCATATTTACTGTTGTAGAAAATAGGATACCTGCTATACAGACTCATATAACAACAACGACAATAATGATGCTGATATCAATTCTAATGAAGACTCTATTTAATTCATCTAGAGTATATGACCTTGCACAGTGGCAAAGAAAGCTGGATTTCTAATGAAGGCAATGCTTTTAAAATAATAAATGTCCCTGTGCCTTCGAGCTTTATTGGCCTATGACAATTTTGATAAGCAAATGTTTTTAATGTAGTCACAATCTTGATTCTGAGCAGTAACTTTGGAGTTCTTAGTCTTTTTGCCAAGGCAATGACGTTTTAAATGATCTAAATGCAAATAAGTAAAAAATAATATTACAAATCACTTGTATAATATTTAGAACATGAATGCATAAATGGATGTGTCGTGCTTTGTTTTCAAGAGATGATTTTGATCTTCGCTTCTAAATGTAGCTGTTGTAATGTTTTAAGCTACAAAATAGTGGTGTCCTTGTAAACAATGTACCACATATAAGCTTATATTCCATTCATGCAATGATATTTGGACTCCTGGTACGAAATCTATTACATTTGAACAGATGACAGACGACTAGCTTTCGCTTAGCCATATCTGTTCTGATAAGGTCATTTTATTTATCATCGTAAAGATGTTAAACGCCAGTTTGTCTAGAAATAGCGTGAAAACAAAATTTGATCTGTGAGCTAAGTAGAAAAACTGATGTTATATTTTATTGTTTTAAAAGTATGAGTCAACTTCATAAAATAATTATGTTTTAATTCAAAGTTTCTGTTGACATTATAATATGAGAAGTCTCTTAATTATGCAATATCTCATACTTGTGTAATTGTTACGCGCAAATGAAAACTGGAATATAATTGATATGAACTGCTCTAGGTTCCTCCTCTTAATTTGTATTATCAGAATTATTACATTTTCAGCGAAAATTGTTTAGAATCCAACTGTGTAAGCTATTCTGGCAACTTTGGAAGCCACAGTAAATAGGCAATATAACCAGAATACAACATGAAAAGATTTTCCATTAAGATCATTTTCTGGCTACTGAGACAAGTATGTTAGATACTATGTTGATTTTGTTTTGTTCTAAATTAGGAACAGGTTCGTCCATCAGACCAGGTCCTTGCAGCTGACCGATATTGGTAGAATAATTGAAATAAATGAATATCTTGAATATCCCTGTGTTATCTGGAAGTAGCTGGAAAAGTGTCCTTGGCATAGCAAAAAAAAACATATTTAATCTTTCTTTTAAATGACAAGATTTTTGCAAAAGATTGGAACTCACCTGAATATGATAAAGACTTATATAGTTTGCAAAACTTGTTCTACATGACACTTGACCTTAACTGATAATATTCAATAACATGTATATTCTATTAGTATTGATTAGTTCATATTATATTACAATAGTGGGCGCATGAGATCGCGAGTAAACTTGTAAATTTTTAAAACAAATCCCTTGGTAGGCTGTTTAAAACAGGAAGTTTCTAGAACAAAGGTGGGTTGAGTTTTTGTGTTGTTGATGCTGCACTGGCTATTTATATGAGAGTGTGAGAACACTAATATTTTATACTAAACAAAATACACTTTATTCTTTATTTCCTATAACTATATAACTATGTATATATATATATATATATATATATATATATATATATATATATATATATATATATATATATATTCTATTTTGGACTGAGAAATAGTGATATAACCATATTAATATATACGGCAATATTACAATAAGACGCTCGTGTAAATGAGTCATTAAATACTGCATCCATCAGTGTCTGGAAACTTTTAGCTCTACTACACAGGTCTGCCATCCATTGTTTTCAGGATAAAACGACGAAGGTTTTAAAACTATTGAGATTTTCATTGAAATTAGTAAGTACAATGAAATTTAAGTTACTTTATGTTCATTTGTTATCAAACTAGCATCATATTTTGCTCAGAATTTTATATTCAGGCATTTTTTACAGACGGTGAGCCGTTCAATTTATGACGCTCAAAGTAATGATATTTAGAAGTAAATTTCTGCTAGATTGCAGCACATGTAATATTTGCATATTGATTAAAGAACTAAATCATACATTTTCTTATTGAGTATCACTTATAAACAAATGTTTCAAACAGTAACTACAACAAATATAAGACGATTAATCATAGCTCGGCGTACGTGCACAAGCATTCGTCATTATTCTGGAAAAGGCTGTTTGAGTCCATTTTGGGGTTTTATCAGCCTTGTGTAAGTTATGATTCTGTGAAATCGGTCAACAATTTGGTTCCCTCTTTTTGCAGCCTGATTTCTGTTGATTCAGGCAACAGCTCGAACAAGGCTTGCATAGCCAGTTTGATGCTTTGTGTGCCTCTACCCTAGTGCATACTTTCATACTTTGCATGCGTAGAATATTAAGCTAAAGCTAACACAAACCCTTCATCACTATCCAGACACCTGATAGAGGACAGATATATCATGTGAATGTTTTGAAGTATATTCAGACTTCGTTTGAGCCCATTACAGCTTCCTTAGCATTGCGGTAGAGTCCAATGTCAGCTGTGACTATGCGACTGACCAAGTTTGGTAGCAATTGCGATTTGCCTTGGCAGAGTAGTGTTAATTGTTGACAGTCTTGTTGGTGAAGCATGGATAAATGGCAAATGCCTCACCACTGCAATAATGTTGTCAGTTGTCGATTGAAATGAATTGAACCCGTACTTAAAAGGAATGCTTGTACTGTTAATTTCACAACCTGAGTCGTTCTCTTCGATTAGAAGAGAACCGAAAAGAAAACCATAAAACAACGCCGGCAATGACAAATCTGGCACATACCATAGGCCATAAGCCTATTGTATAATAGGCTATAATTCATAGTAAATAATCCATTGCATCGTTTCTCCATTTTTATTGGGGTGTATCTAAGTAATAACCAAGACCTACTTTAATCAAAACAGCTAAAATATATTTGCAGAGTAATGACTTGGAACAGATGGGCTTAATAGGACTACACCACGTTTAGATAATCTGTTAGAAAAACAGTGATGACCAATCACATCCATGCTTGGAAAATCCGTGAGCAAATGGTGCAACGCGCGCTCAGTGACATTTATTTTGCCTTTAAAATACAAAACGTAAACAAGCCGACGCATACGAACAACTTAGTCATGTGACGAACCTGCTCACCCCTGTATATGGAAGCTCTTATCGAATTGGCTGGCATTATTGTGCAGGAATTCATGGCTAAATCTTCGCAGATCAGTAACTATTGGGTAGAATATAAATATTCCAAGCATGGATTATATGTCGGACACCAGCTATGATAATGGAAAATAAATTAGGGCTTTTGCAGTTCATTTCACAACCGTCATTGTCGTCTTTTTTTATATAAAAAGGAAACAACGCCGGCAGTATCTCATCTTGCACGTACTTAAGTATATATTGACGAACATAAAAAGGGTACAATCCATTCTTAATTTATGAGAATTTATGAAAGTTTATTTTGTTCATTTCAGCGAAATGGCATTCTAAGCGAATTCATTCAATATATCGCAAACGCGGAGCATGCTAACGCGTTAAATGCACATATAACATGACAATAATTACGTCGACGTAAACAGGTACGCTAACATTGATTGGCCTTTACCGCTGCATGCCAGACAAAACTTCAAATGTAAATAGTGGCCATTTTGAACTGTCCTCATTCCCGATGTTGTTATCGTCCCACACCCTATTTTGACGCTCCCCTATTTTGACGCAGTGTCATAAACTCCCAGTTCTCGAGAGAACGCATCTCTCAATGACGTCACAACCACAACATTTGTTTACACTGATCAACACCGAGTCACATAGACATAAATTGTTATTTTTATAATCCTATCTTTAACAGTTGTGAAATGAAACAAAGATATGTACCATGATAAAAACGCCATTTCACTAATTATCTTTTTTCAGTCATTAAGTTCTCGTAAAAATCCCTACTAGCTATTCTCACGGGGCAAATCAACTTCCTGCCATAATATGCATCCAGTTCTGCTACTCAACATGTGTTAGCAGCATGACTCACAGCTGATAACTGCATCAGTAACACTGTTTAGAACGGTGTACAGTGTTATACAGTTTGATGTGGATATGTCATTACAGACTTTCAGAGGGGGTTCTTTGTTATTATAATTTGTGGAAATTTACAAGAAACATATACTTTTACTATATATTTCATAACTAAATTAGTATCCTTTACATTTTTGCTTTTTTCAATGAAAGTATTAGGATTTTCTATCTGATAATTAAGCAATTTTACTTTAACAGTACATTTTCAATAATCTTTTAAGACTTTCTTGATATTTAACTTATTTTGACCAATTTATTTGTTAAAAATTTGTTTAACAATGGCACGAATGATAATAAATGAAAATAAAATCTTCTCAAGGAACTTTATGTCTTCTGTCTGTGATTATTTGCATTCTGGATGCAAAACCGTTTTGATGTTCCAAAAACAGTACATTCAAGGATTGAGGTTCTGCATGTTCACAGTGCCAATTAAGTATTGGGAAAAAAGTCACATGCTAAATCTAATAATTTTTTAATTATTCGTACGCAATTTTATAGTAATGCCATCATGATTTTTCAAAATTTGATTCTTTTTGCTTTCGAGACAAAATCAGTACCAAAACCAAATTTATGATAAATGTAAGAAAAGCTTTAGGAATGCCAAGTTAAATTTCTTTCTGTAATTTTTCCCATAAACTTTATTTTTCTATGTCCTATTGATGTTCCTCTGCAATATAGTTTTCTTCCCTGTGCATATGTACAATGGTGTCACTAAAAGAAATAGACTTCTGCGAAGTGCGTCATAATGGGTGACGTAATACACAAACTTTCCGACAAGGGGTCGTCTGGTTGAAAGCATGCAAAGAAGAGCATTAGGGAATATATCATTGTCATTTTGTATGCATACTTTGCTAAAATAACTGATGTTTCTAAAGTAATGAGAGGTATCACTATGAAAGGAGTATATTTCTGAAAAGGTGAAAGTAAGTACTTAAGTGCGTCAAAATAGGGGAGTCCAGGATATATATATGTCATAATAACATCATTGGCATCACAACGATTCGATGACATGTCATCCCTAATAGCAACATAAGCACTACTTTGAGGCTACTGAAACTGAGCGATTTCTTTAATTTTGTTTGTATTCAAAAGTTCGAGGAATTACATAAAAAATTAAAAGTGCAGGTATTTCATTGTGATGGTGAACTGTCGTGAACTATTATTTTCAACCTCTATCTTTCATTATGAGGCTCTTCCTTCGTATATGGCCGGATGTACGTTCGACAAAAACTTACCAACTTGTGAAAGATCACTACGATTACTTTCGAATCTCTTCCTATCAAAACGAAGTGAACGAAAACGAAGAGGATTAAATACAATTAATAATGAAACAAAGCTAATTCACACATTTAAGGTAAAGAAAAGTAAAATTTGTATAAATCAGCATAAATGTTGTCTGAAAAATTTGGATGAATGTAAGCCCAGCGTCTTTTTTACGTCATGTACATTATGACGTCATAAAATCTCTGAGATGTCAAACGTTGATGCCCCATCCGATGATGATGAATGAGAATAGCCACCTTGTGTGGCTTTCGGCATCTTTTATCTGTATTCTTTCAACCGTCTTAATACAAGTCTGGAGTTTATTTGCCTCCCTCACACACCAACAACAGTCAATGCGATGAATACGGCTGTGCAATTTTAAAAAAAAAATATAAAAAAAGCACTACGCATATAACTTTTACGTAGGCCTATGTAATTGTCTTGACGTCTTGTAAATCTGGGAGTCTGGGAGAACCCAGTCGAGGGCGGTTATATAGCATTGAAGGAGCCTCATTATTTTGATTGATCAACGTGAAACATTCTTGTAACGTGAGCTTGTCCTACACCAGCTTCCGGTAATCCCAAAACTCTTCGCCTCATTGAACATTCAACTGCGTCATAGCAAGCAGATGGATAAGATTCCAATTTCATTCTGATACATCAATATGCTCTAGAACTGTAAGTTTTTTTCAGGATCGACCACCTGGTGACAGCGAAAATCGTTTCACTTCGCTGGTAATCGACCTAAATTGGCAAGCCAATTTCATAGGCAGTAACTAGTAAAATATGTGTCTCCAAATTAGTTAGTCATGTAGCAGAGTGTGTAGGAGGGAGCATACGAAGAAGGGAACAAGACTAATGGGCACGGTGCATCTTGGGAAAAAACTTCGGCGATTCCATACTTTCTCTATGAAGGATGCTGCGGTCTCACGAGGACCAGAAGTGTGATGCAGTTGTCAGCAAAATCGCTTCAAAAGTCAGTGTGGTGGCTCGTGCAATACGTTAAACGACACGCATAACTGCATATCACAGCAACCACAGGGTTAGATAGGTTTTGAAGTTTGAACTTACATTTAAGGACATTGGCTGATGCATATCAAGCACATTGAGAGTCTCTTTCTCAAGTCCGGTATTTTGTATTACTAATGATAAAGATAAAAAAAACTTATGATATTGCTTGTTGTTACTAACTAAATGAGGCCTCGAATCAATTACCGCGACCGTTTGTAAATGTCAGCTCAAAAAAAAGTTGTATAATATGTATACATAAATAGGGTCCAATGACACACCAGCACAATCCTGGCTATATAGATCCAGTTAAAAATTAGGTAAGAGCAACGTTAAAGTTAAAAAAAATATTATTTTAAGAACATAAATCCTTCCGAATTAAAATAAACATGTTCTTCTATAAGATAATCGATAAAAGGTAAATGTGTACAAATTCTTAAATATGTATATAAATATCAGATAAAGTTTACAATGAAATATAAAATCCTCAGAATATAGGGCTAAATTCTTTTATAAACCAAATTTTTTCTCCAGAAAGATCAAGGTTTTCTCTAGTGGCACATCATTAAAAAGCTTCTTCATCTAGCTGACATGAAACAACTTTTGTTTCACAGTGTGGAAGTCGACACACTCGACCAGATTAGATTACCTACGACATAGTACACAAGTAGTAAATACATTTCCATAGCCGTCATTGTTTATTCTCCAGATTGGAGTAAATTTTATTTGGTTGATGTAGAACCACCCCACCCCCTTTCATATTTCGTCCTTGAGCAGATCGTAATTTTTTATTTAAGCATGTCATGCGGCATATGATAAAAATGGTGAAGTCAATATCAGGACATGACTTCAGTTTAATGCCTTTGTATTAAAAAAGACACAAAAATGCAAAACAATTTTGCAGATGTTTACATTTAAGCCTCAAAAGAAAGCTCAATTTTGCTTTTTTATTGAGCATTTTCAGTGAAAAATTCCAATAGATCTCACTTAGATATTACTTCTCAGATAGCGTGTGCAATATCAGCCTTTTGCTTTTTGATGTCCACAGATAATGGAGCACTTCCTTGTCGAGGATGTCGACTTCCACCTTGTGAGACAAAAGTTTTCGGATGCGAACTCAATAAAAACATTTTATGATAATGTACTACCATAGAAAATCTTGGACTTTTTAATGGAGTCTAGTTGATATTGAATATTTAGATCATATGTTTTAAGGATTTTATATGTTTTACCTTTATCTTTTATTTTATATACCTTTTAAATATTTTTAACATCTTTACCTTTCAACTTGTATTGTGTACTACTTCATATTTATGCTTATTTGGAAGACTTAATCTTCCTATAGTTTTTGGGTGCAAATCTTTATATCTACATTTTGAAAACTTTGCTTTTGATCGGCACATTATAGCTAGTAATGTGTTTATGTTTCGTTAAATCATACCTACCTACTTACACAATTTCTTTAAACGGATGTAACCTTTGGATAGAAAAAAATGTTGTTTATTGAGTGTAGTTTTTGAGAAGTGGCTTTTTCATGCAAAGTATAAAATATGATAATATTTTCTAAGAAAATTGAGATTCGGCTTTTGTTTGCGTATATATATATATATATATATATATATATATATATATATATATATATATATATATATATATATATATATATATATGCGTGTGTGTGTGTACTTATATCTGATTTTAACAACTTCAATCACACTCTTATTTATTGCTGGAAGTGTTCTTGTAGTTTTTGAAGAACCTTGTACTTCATATATCTATTATAAAATCTTTCGCAGAGTATTGTGTTTACCATGGTGCTGAATACACCCAGGGACAAACATGGTCGGATGGATGCAGATTAGTCTGCAGGTGCGAGGACCAAGCGACAGATAGATACATCTGTACTGAGAGGTAAGTTCTCATCTTGTACACATGATCATTTAGCAATTACTAACGGAATAATATTTGAAGAAAGTGTTTTTTTCATAATCTTAAATGAATTATTTCTTGTTTCATTGTGTTGTATGACAGCTAAAATTGTGTACAAGAAGATTCGCGGTTTTTATAAATGAGACCACTTTTTACTTGTAGGGAATTTTCAATGAGTCAGTAGACGTTTACCATGGTTTTTATATTCTGGATTTTTAGTTAAAGTGCTAAAAAAATTGCAACCTTTGAATCTAAATGTTTTCCATTTGCGTTTCCTTGTCGGTGACATGGCCGACCAACGTATTACGTATCAGGAGTGTAAAATCGTGTTACAGAACGTAAAATTGGCTGTAATCCGATTAAAATTGTTGATTAGTTCAATAAAATTAATGACAATGACCATGACCATGTCTTAAACAGCACGGAACTTATTATTACTATAGCATCAGTAACTGTCTTTAATCGATAGTGGTAAAATTGTGCATTTTGTTTGAACAAAGTAAACTCATATTTCCTGCAGAAATATATATAAAAAAATAATATATATATTGCTTACCAGTAAATACTAGGAAATAATTTTAAATAGCGAATTGCCACCTGCCGCACTGTTCTATATTAGGGTCTGTCTGCTCTGACTGTATCTGCATAGACAATTTGCAGATATCTGTCTGGAGAAAATACGGTAAAAACTGTACATCCTTGCAGATTGTTTACATCAAGCGGAGACATATTAATCCCATTCCTTGAGTACGTGTTGACATGATAGAGATTATGACGTCATAATGAGGATAACGTCAAAATCCGTACACTAAATTGACTTTGCAACATTCTTCCTGACTGACTTGAATTTTACTTTTGTTGACTTCAAAGATGTGAATTGGCATGCTTTATTTTCATTAATAATTTAATTTGCCTTAGTCAACGCTCACATAGCCATCTAGAGCCGCAAAATTTGGGGCGCCACGTTTTCGTTTCATTTTTTTTTTTTTTCTTTGCCCCGGGCCCTGGTTTATCTGTCAATTGCATACCGATGAAAGCCGAAGCGGGGCGGCTGATCCAGGGTCCTGCTATAGTTGTTTTTGTTTACAAGGAAGCAGTTGTCAATCTCCTCCAGCATTAAATGCACATATCACTCAGAACTCTGGTATCTGCTTTTCATTTTCGAAAACTTTCATGAACGACAGCCATTCTTCTTCCGAAGTGTTAGAATTTTTAATTTAGCATTATTTTTTTACTTCAAAGAAAGCTACCTTTGCCGAAAATAAGCAAGACATTGAAAAAGAGACGAAATATTTTGCGGACCATTCTAATTACTTGAACTTCAGTTCATCAAATTATACATTGTCAAAAAGATAACCTTAAATAATGCCTCCTTGTAAATGGGAATTCCTGTATGTATAACACCTCATTTCGTTACGTGACGTCATGTCCTCTGGCATTTTAATTTTTGTAACTTTTGTAATCTTGGCCCTGAAGAAATGTCCAGGGGCCCCGGAAATGTTGATACGTTTAGTTAAGTGAATTATCTGATATAGCTGTTCACTTATGCGTGAATAAATGCCATTTATTCGCTTATGAGTGAACATCGCATGTAATAGATCCCACAAATACATAAACAATAAATATTTTTGCACGCGTATGACGGGTCCAACACTTTTATTCAGCTCGTGATCTCAAAGCCAGCACATTATCAATCAGACTACGAATGCAGTTATAGGTTTAAAATATAAAATCTTTCATTCAACTTTTATAAACCAAGTAATTCATTTGTTTTAATGATTAATACATAATATCACCATGAATTTTATATGATTTAATTATTTCAGTTCAAGAATGATGGAAAGGAAGACATCGGTCATATTAGAATACGGCTAAATTAAAATACGGTCAATGCCGGTAATAAGGAAGTAAATTTATACTTGAAATGTTATCAGGTAGGATTTAAAGATATATATATATATATATATATATATATATATATATATATATATATATATATATATATATATATATAATTCTTTAACTGAAATAAATGGAATAAATACATAAACTGCTAGTCTAATATCGTATAACTTGTCAAGAAGTGAAATTAAAAGTCTTGATGTGTGTTCGTCTCTTACTATAACTTTAGCTTTCAAGAATGTGCGATTATATTTCAAATTTTTAGAAAGTATCAAATATTTTCATATCTGTAAAAAATATTGCATATGCTATTTTTGAATCTATTAGTGACACATAATAATCGAATTACCTGGTTTTGAATAAAACTTTACCTTCGCTAAATTCTATTTCAGTGTTTGTGAAGTCAATAAACTTAAAAAATTCTATGGATTCACTCAAATTTTAAATTATAAACAGTTACGTAATACTTTAGATGCTGGTCTGTGTCAAATGTAAAATTATTCCCACATTCGTATTTTAGCAGATTTTCTAATAGTGTTTGCAGTCCTTGTACGATTAAATTGTTACCTGTGGTCAGCAGTGTTCTGTCCTTTTAAAACAAGGAAAAATAATTGTTTTGATGTTCACATATTGACATAATTGCTTTATGGCAGAAATCAAAAAGTATATCTACGACCTTTTTTTTTATAAAAAAAACAAACGAATCTACTATCGGAAAAGCCAATATAAATTTGATTTAAATTTAAATTATTATTTCAATTTGAATCGATGCCTGACAGGGAGTATCTTCAGTTTTTCTACTGCGATTTAAATAGCCAGTTTCTCACATAAACATTAATCATTTATGGGAACAAATTAAAAAGGTTAAAATGGAAATAAAATATACTCAGTTAAAACAATCGATAACTGAACGTATATCGGTTTGATTCTCAATGGCTGGTAGACATTGTTACATGGAGGCAGATGAATAATACAACGATGAATACAGATATATTTTGACAGTGATATATCTTCTTTAACTATGCATGTATTATAGAATTAAAGTCTAAAAACGGATAGGACATACACAATGCTTTTATAAAACGAAAACCTGAAGAAGATATAATTTGATAAAGGGAAAGAATTTTGCAATTGTAAGGTTAAGGAGTTAATAGACAAAAAAATCTTATATTTCTCAATTCACTCTGCCAAGAAAAAACATCTATTGTTGAGAAATTTAATAGAACTTTGAAGACCAGAATGTGGAAATATTTTACTCAAACTGAAACTAGAAAATGGTTGGATGTATTAACTATACTAATTGAGAAATATAATAATTATATCATACTTCGATAGCCATGACTCCAATTGAAGCAACCAAAAAGGAAAATAGATTTAAGGTTTGGAGTAATTTATTTGGAAATTTTACATCTGATAACTTCGGATCACTCAAATATAAAATATGTCAAATGGTTAGGATTTCACATTATAAAGGGATATTTTCGAAAGATTTCTTACGTAATTGTACTGAGAAAATAAATATTTAAAATGAGAAAAGTTTCAATAGGTAGCCCAGTTGTCTATAAATTAGAAGATTTCAAGGGAAACATATTCAGGGGATATTGGACTAATAGGCGTTATCTCTATATGACCAACAAGATGACGTGTACTAAGTTGAAAAGATTTTAAGCACCAAAATATTAAAAGGTAAAAAGTATCTGTTACCAAAATATAAAGGATATGATGATTTTTTTACCAACGGAGCCATTTGAAAATAGTGTGCAATAAATAAAGGTCAGCAAAAATAATGCCTGCATTGATAATACCTCTGTTTAAAGAGCCACTCCACTTAAAAATTAAAACTAAACTAATCATGACAAAAGTATTATGAAGGATAAGTCATTAGACTTTTTGTATGATGATATTATGTCGTTTAAACAGTCTTGGAATTTCTGCTGGTACTAAAGCATAATTTTATGTGACGATGCAATTAATTATCATTGGTAGTGGAGAGAATACTGAATATTTCCGCTCAGACATTTTTAAGCAGATAACGATCTGTTTATGAAAAGATATGATAAATATTGGCGAAGTCAATAGGCTCAATATCTTGCCAGCTTATTTCTTTACCGAGTCTGAACAAGTCAGAATTAATAAAATAATCGAAGAGCTGAATCTGTGGTGAATATGGTTACATTATTTTGAGAGAATTCAATCTGTGAACTTCATACTTAAAACTCCAAGTAGTAAATAAATAGAATAAATGAATACGATATGTGTTATAAATGTGGTAAATTAAAATCAGTATATTCGATGGAAAAAGAAATTGAATAATACCAAAGGTGTAAACGTTGTGTTAATTTAATGAAAACTAACTGTCATCGTAACGGAGAAAGTGAACAAATAAAGACAAATAGTCAAATTTGGGTTATTTGTGAACATGAAAAATTCTAAAACCAAATCTCCAATGTCATTGCATAGAAAATGTAACTTTCATACTGATTTTGTATTGATTAAATCGATATTAAATAAAGGAAATTAAATAAAATGACCTCTATTATTAAGGCTCTTGTACCAAAGAATGTAAGAAGAGGACTACATGGACATTTAATCCGTGTACCACCTGAAAAAGAACAGAAAAGAATACACAAGCAAAACTTAACTAAGATCGTAAACAGAAGGCTTTAAGAGTTGTTTGAAAGATCTGTAAACGTGTACTGAGTTTATGGTTAGAATGATCAGGATATTAGTGCATTTAAATATATGTAACCATAAATAAAAGAAACTCTTAGTATTTCGGAATTCGTCTATTAATTCGATGACACATTAGACCACATCGCTAAAATATAAACCAACAGTAGATACAATAAAACATAGTAATAATCAACTGATGCACTTTACATAATTGTTGCCCCCAAATGCATTCGGCAAAGATAGATAAATTATGCTAAAGTAGATTCGAAAAATACAGGTTGTATACCGGGCATATCGCGACCATCACCATTTTTAGAACTTCAAATATCTTTATGATTTTTTCGTGCTTTTTAGCACATAATACTACCATATCCGAGTGCTTCAAAATTTAAAACCATATTTTTTTCTTGTCCACACTGGTCATCTGCCTTTTTTTAAACCCATCAAAATATTATGTCAAACAAAATAAAACCAAAGATTAGTATTTATTTTCAAGGCCATCACTAATGCATTTTCACCAGAAAAATCATACATAATCATAACTAGATAATACAATCTCTAAGCCTAATATACAACAGATCAAAGTGAGCTTCTTAACTCGATTATACTGTTTAATTGATAAAAAGAAATAAGGTGTAATTTGTTTGACAAATAATGGACCTTTCATTTGAAAAACAAGTACGATACCTTATCTTAGTCGAGCAATTCAGTTTAACGCAATTGTTAACAAAGCAATTGAACATATATTTAAAGAGATGAAACTTTATTGCACTGAAAAGATTATTTTACATACAAACCATTAAACGTCAATGAAAAGTTCAGAGTACAGTGTGCCATGATATTTTGGCAGAATCAACTGGGCAGTGTGGATGGAAATAGCTGGTTGTGGAATATATTATTTAGCATTTGAGAGAACAAAGTGTAGCAGAGTTAGTAAAATCAGTATACAGTTTTTATCTTTACTTTAAAAAAAAAAATGAAAACCGTGAGCTGAATGTGTGATACCATTGCTTGACGAGCGTGCATTTAATGTAATATGTGATAACTTTAACATTCCACGAAAATGATGACTGGAGAAACATTTATAGAAAAAAAACGTTTACTTGATAAACTATGCACAAGAAGAATATAAAACAGTACATCAGGGTTTTGGAGAGCCAACACCAGCCCATGTGCTACATGCTTACAAACAGCATTAAAACTATGGTGCATGTACTTTTGAATACAGGAGAAAATTGTCGGTTGACGAAATTATCTTATTGGTAACAAGTTATGAAAACATAGAATGGATTTAGTAATTTCTGCAAGATTGCACAGTTGTAACAGATGAGGGTATTGTACGGTTAAATCAAAACGTAAGATCATATCTTGTTTGCATATTCGGTGCTGAAGTTCAAGACAGAACCTTTATTACACAGTATTTTTCATCTATTCAAACTACATCAAACATTGATTTGATAAATTAATTTTAGGAGAACAAGGTTATGACTGATGAAATCATTGCAACAAGATTTCAGCAATATATTTCACATTCACTAGTTAGAATAGACTATGCTGGCGCCGGCGATGGTATATTTTTATTGCCTAATGATACGGTTATAAAAATTGGAAACATTATTTTATACAATAATAAATGTGAAAATCGCCTGATAACTATAAACTGGGATTGTGTATTGGCATAAATACCAACTTTGTAAAAATAGGATCACAGAAGCTGATAAACAATCTGTAACAAAACGTCAAAAGAAAAGAACGTTGATCAGAAATATGTAAATAAAAAAGACATTTGACACAGTAATGTAATGTCAAAGAACATGGAACCAACAAACATGCATTTATATTTGAGTTGATTGTTGTGGGACCTGGTTTAATTTACTTTTTAAAATATATATGAATTTTCTGCCCTTTTTGTCTACACCTCTGAAACATGCAAAACAAAAAGGCAGTTAATGCAAGAACGACTAAAGTTAAATTATAAACTAATAAAGAAACAACTGTCCCAACGGTATTCAAAAGCCAGCTTATTACACTGCCAGCAATTCTAGGCAATCATACAGCTGCTCTTTGGTCTAAGACAAACAATATTTTAAGATATTTTAAAAGCATTTTTGTTAGATGAACAAAATGATTTGCTTAGAGTATGAGGAGCAGGAGTGTGTGGAATAGGAGTACAAGCAAGTTGAGGAGCAAGAAGAGTGGGAAAATCGTTTCTTTAAACCAAATTTGCTATAGGTTACAACACAAGTTGTTACTATCATACCTACAGATGTAATAATGGTGGCAATTGTTACAAGTTTCTCTTTGAACAAGTTTTTGATCCTTTCACCTAAGTATAACATTTCTCTAACGTTTGAATGTATTTTTTTAATATTGTCTCTAAAGCTAAGCACTAGATCTGTTACATGTCTAACTCATTGTGCTCTTTTTCTTTTCCAACATTTCTTACAATTTAACTATTCGAGTTGTAGTTTTTTCTTGGCATAAAAATCAGCTTTTATATGCTATATTTTAGATTTTACAACTGTTACTTTATTTATTTAACCTCTTAATTCTCTTTCTTCTCTAGGAGTAAATAATCTTTGCTCTGAAGGCGAAAGTCCTACACTCTGACTTCTTGTTATAATCATCCATAAAAGTTTCAGCGTCTCTTTCTTGCTGGTCTAATGGTTCATTTGTGTTGATTATTTGTATTTTTATTTCTTCAGGGACTTGCAATTGTTGTCTAACATTAACTGTCAGTTCTTAAGGTTGTTGTGGAGGTCTGCCTTGATGTTTATCGTTTGTTGATATCCACTGATTTCCTTGATTTATCGATCCTAAAGACACAGGAAGGTCATGGCAACCTATTTAGAGTTCGGCACTAACATTTTATTTGTACTACTTCTTGCAGCAATTTGCATTAGCATTAGCTATCTTTTAGTAATATAATATTTTTCCATCAGTTCCAAAATTATGCTTGATTATTTGATATTGTTTATCATCTCTGCTAAAACCGACATGACATCCCTCATTATATAAATTATTAGAAGTTAAAAATCTTAAACTGTTGCAGCTGGAATCTACTCTTCATTATCATCTTCATCGTAAAGAGGATTTTTAAACGTATGATCAAAATCTTCCAAACTTTCTCGTATTTTCACACTATTTAAATAGTGGACAAGCAATCTGTAAAAGAATTATTGTTTATAGAAGGAAAAAAAAAAAACTAATAGTAGCCCAACTTACCCTGAAATTGAAGTATACGATCAAGAATTAGCATAGCAAAATGAGTATAGGAAATGGAACATACAAAGAGCTGACTGGTAAACTTTAACTGACCGTGTTGGAAGAATGGACAAAAGTCAAATCAATATAACCTATACAGTCTTTGTCAACGCAAGATCACCAAAAATATCTAAATGATTGTCAGATGTCATCATCCTATCAGCAACAACTTTAGTTCGTAAATTTCTATCAGTTGATGAGTTGAATGAATTAAAGAGTTGAAAGAAGATTACATTACATCAAATGTATTGAATCCTTTTTTAAGTTTTTGTCTATCAACTTAGAATTACCACTGTCAACACCAAGTGCTACTTTGATAACATTTAAACATTTTAATTTCAAGAAAACAGCAGTGGAAAGAAACAGAACAGTGGAAACTAACGCAGAAAATAATACCAAACAAATGTACACTGAATGCTTTCTAATCAATGCATTTTTTCCGTAATTGTGACAACTGTTCTTATTACCGGAGTGTTTGTCGTCTATTACCAACCAAAGTCGTTGATAAAAGAGACAAAAGAGATTAAAGAAATGTTACAAAATGTTATCAGTAATAATGTTGGCAGTATTAAATGACTCCAATTTTGATTACGTTCAAGTATTTCATTTCGTAATTTAATTTAAGAATCTTTAAATCTGTTAGAAGTAGTTTTCATATATTTTGTATTAGATTAATGAAAACATTTTCTCTGTTGTTCTGGATCAGATAAGTCAAAAAAAGCACCCGGAATAAAATTATCCATATGTAAGTCATCATCACTTACAAAAAAGGTTTAGTCAAATTCAACTACCTACTGTAGAAATCAATAGATGGAACACCTAGCATTTTTAATGTTGTGTCCGATTTGATGTTTTAATTTAATGCCTTAATGCTGAAATTGTCTATCGTTGGGATATCTTTCATTCATGTAATTTGCTTTTGCATTCATTCTCCTTTTTCTTTTTTATAATTTGTAAGGTAGTCTTTATTTTGTTCTCTCCCACTTGTATGCATATTTCTTTATGCATGATTCGTAATTGCAACAAAGAAAATTTGACTCAGTTATGTCTTGATATTTCACATTTGAACATGTTTTAATATCCATTATTTATATTTTCTAGTTTTTTGAAATTATTTTTTACTGCTGTTTTTTCAAAATGGTTAAAACAAAAATTAAAATATGATGTATGTTAATTTATAACTGGCTTTTATATCATATTTACCGTATAAATTGTATTCTTTTAAAACAAAGTTGAAAGTGATCAAAATAAAACAGATAAATATAAGTCTAAACCAAAGGTTGCAATAAGTGAAACTTCACAAAAGACGAAAGATCCACGTAGAATTGAAATTGGAATACAATTTTTTATTTAAAAAAAAAGAATTTAAAAAAGCAGCAGCAGAATGACTGAAGATAGAATAAGAAAAATCAACACTAAATAAAAATGAAATAAAATAGTTCAAAACATATGGCTATATTACTGTACAGGTAGCGGTATTTTTTATTTAAGTTTTAATCTTGATATGCTCAAATAGCAGTTTGCAAGATTTCAAACCTAAACAAACCACCACGAGAACAATCTCAAAAACCACAAATTAAATTTATAATTACTGTAATAAAAAACAGCAAAATCTGATCACAGAAATGATGTGAAAAGAAAAGGAAACGGCAAAATAACACAACAACGAAATAAACAACAAGCAAAAATAAAAATAAAAAAAGATTTAAAAAACAGTAGAATTCATGACTCCTACTAAAAAAAAAGGGCACGCTACTGCTCATAACGTTCGATCAGCAAAGAATATCCTTTGAACGAGTGCTTTTTATTTGGGACCACGGGAATTTTCTTTTGTAAACATGGTTTGAAGAATTGATTATGTTTTTCTAAACGCTGTTTCTGTGTCTCCGTCAAGGGAACAGTTCCCTTCAATACATGCAAACAAAATATTCACATACATTTTTAATGATTTCTTTGGAAACTTTTTGAATGATCATTAACACCGACAGCTTATTCCAATATTTGGCTAATCGAGGAGGTATGGAATTTCTCCTACTTTTATGACCGTATCTTCGATGACGATGACTCCGTGAGCTCTTTGAGGAGAACATTTTGTGGCGGTAACAGGTGCCTACATGTCAAAACGTCTTCTTGTATGTAAGGACTATTTTTTGTCAGAACGTTGTACAAGCTTTACATTGGACACTGTATGAGACAAAGAAGGCGTTTTCAATGGACTAAATCCAGTGAGTTCCTGTGTCTCGAGATACACTAAAATTTGTAAGACGCCTGTTTTGTCTTGCACTATGCCTTGGAAGGTGCCACTTTTATTGCGTTAAGTAGTAGCTTCAACATCAGACAAATAAGGAGAGTGGGGGTGGGGTGGGGTGGAGCAGGCGTAGTTTTAAGGACGGGTGTTCCTTTGGGTGGTGTGTTCAACGGATTGGGAAACACTTTTCGTAAATCAGGTTTAGTTGGCATCATCAATAATGGAAGTGAGGAGACTGCTGTTGCCGTCATTAATGCATGTCGAAGTTTCCGTTCTTGAGACATTGCCTCTGTTTCTTAGAGTAGTGGTCGTTGTCTTTGTCATCTTTGTCTTTGTCTTCTTTGTTTTCTTGGGAGATGATTTTGTGTGGGTACTAGTAGCAGCTCTATGTGTCTGTGGTTTTGTTGTTTTTAGCTTTACTGCTGTATTTGGAACCCATCGTAGAAGCGAGCACATATTCACTCCTCCAAGAAACCCACTTCCACCCGGTTTCAAGATAATTTGTTTCTTAATTCAGGTATCGATTCTTTGATCTGATCTGCAATTTGTGTCAGTTCTACGTTATTGTTTGAAAAGAACGTTGCGTTGGTTTTGGAATGTGATAAATACAAGAATAATTCCTTGTGGTAATTGCCGTGCTTTTAAAGTAAACCATCGCAGCACTTCTTTGAAATTAGCTTTCAACAAATGCGAACGCACTTGTGCATCTTTTTCGCGACCGATGGCATACAGTGCGCCAATCAATCTTGCTGGATATTTAGATCTGAGAAAGGTAATTTTAAAAAATGTCATTAATGGATTTAGTGAATTCGGTTTTCAAACATTTAGACGGAAGAATTCAATTTGGGTGACGTGCAAATCATCCAATCATCCTCGTGACTTGAATTGTGGAAACAATCAGTGCTAAATCTCAAATAATCAGTAGGTTTTAAATCAAAAAGTAAATATACGTGTAGCAAACGCAGGATGTCCTCATTGACATATTTAAACCATGGCGAGCACACTTATCTTGGACTTGAGATTTGTCTCTGGGACATTTGAACAACATCACATAAAGGGCATGAGACTGACAATGCAATGCGATTGACTTTGTTGGAATAAGACTTGCTTCATGTAAATTATACTGGTGTTTTAGCATAAACCATTTTCTTTTTCTTCACCTAACACGTATTCGAAGATGACAAGATGCCTTTGACTCGAGTCAAACACGATCCCGTAGTGTTTGCGAGAAATACCTTTTACAAATGAAACGCGTTCTCTATGACTTTCTTTCAGTAGCAAGTAAGCTGATTGCCTCTCTTTGTATTATCACACGACGAATTATATTCCATATCATCATGCCAAATGATGTCAACGGTACAAGGCGTCCCAACATTGAAGATCTGACATTTCGTCAATCACTTTGACAACTGAGGTTGCAGCCAAAACCATAGAGTTTTGGAATTCTGTGAGTGAACAGATTACACAAGACATTTTGTGTAGAATAGGAACATGGTGTAATTGTGGGTCATATTAAAATCATGAACACATTGTTACTGCGACAGCAACAGCGATTTTAAAAAGTTCATATTTTTGTTTCTTTTGTTATAGTACGATCTGTCTGGCATTTTGTTGCTGTTGTTCTGATTGGTAGCACACATACACGACATCTGGATTGTAGGTTATGTCTCGTAACATGGCTTTCAATCTAAGACTTTTCGAGTCGCGTAAGTATTCCAGTATAAAGTCTGTTAGTGCAAATCACTGATGACACAAAACTCTTCGTACGTGTGTTGTGTCGAAAAGGCTGGGCGAATCTGTTCCCCACACAGCGGTAGTTTGGCATTGATCACCATTCTCAACACTTGGAACAAAACAACTTTTTCCTGAACAGAGAAAATTTAGGTAATGATTGTTGTCGTCGTTGCCAAAGTGAGTCCTTAGGGAAACGAAAACCAGACAATACAGTCACTAGCACACACACGACACGTTAGTTCCATGTTCAAAGAAGTATCGTCTTGCGGCAATAATTCTTCGAAGAGTGCTTCATAATCCTCTAAGTCTTTAATTCTGTGATTGACATTCTCCCGCTGAATTCTGTGCAACACTTGGTGTAGGAGTCGTGGCATCGAGTCTTATGACCCGTTTGCCTTTTTTCAATGTCTGTCTATGTCTACACTTTTCCAAGGATCATCCTACTTTTACCATTAAAATACCATTGGTGAAAACTTCTGTGAAATTTAGGATGTAGGTGTTTTTGTGTATTTGACTTGAAATTATGCAAAATATGTGTAACTGTGCTCTCTCAGATACAAAAGTAAACAACATACGGTGTCAAAATAAAGCATGCACTTCTCAGAGGTTCCAAACGTATTGCAATTTTAAACGGACTTTGGCTGTCATGTAAGGAGTTATGATCATGCTGGCAAACTCGTTGGTTTCCACAAACCGAAGCGTCTCTTCGTAATTCACCAAAGTCAAATTTCTTCGTCTGATTTTGATGTCTTTGAGGAGTTTTCCTTTGTCGACTATCAACTGAAAGTGTAGTCTTGGATCCATCAGGTATGCTGTTTGGGGTACAATAGGGCGTTAAGCTTGTTATTCCAACAAACATCTGGGCATGACTTTATTAAAAAAATCGTCTTCTCTAGCGTAGCTCGACGTGTTCCAATTCAATTCCCTCAATGGATCGGTACCATCGCTTAAATTTGTCTTTTTCTTCTTCTCTGTGATACCATGATGGATATAAGCATGCCATTTGTTTCAATTTTAAAAACTCGTTGACGTACTCGTAAATAATCCCTGGATTCACGTTGGTCCCGTTTTGTGGTAGGGATGGGACAGATTTCGTACATTTTTAACTATTGGTTTCTACCATCGAGAGCGTAAAACAATTCAAGACTCATCCTTGTTCCTGTCAAACCCCGCTTTTCGTCGTCGTAACGGCAGTGTTGGTGTTTATTACAAGTTTCAGCACAAGTACGACACAACGGAAACATGTTTTCCGTCGTAATGGTACACTTTTGTAGGTGGAAGAACATTGCAATTGATCATTCTTTCGTACTGACGAATGTGTTCGATGTCGATGTGTTCTGTCAAAATTTCGGGTTGACCTGTTGAAAAAAAAAGTATATTTACAGACTCAAGAGTACAACAAACATACCTATAGATATCTGATTCTTGTTCTCCTTGAGACAACAAGCGTGTGGTAGCATTGGAACGTCCTCCAAATAAACTGTCACAAGGATCCAAAGGCTCGACGTCCACGACGTCGTAAATTCAGGATCTATTTTAAAACATTGGTCGCATATTCGTACTTCCACATATCCACCACGGTGTATCCTTGAGCTTCTAAAATCTAACTTCGATAGTAAGTTCTTTCGTACTGATCTTTCATGGTTAACCCCGTATATAGATCTTTCAGTTCTCGCTGAAGATAAAATTATGTCAGATCCGTGCCAGGACACTCATGAAATTCGTACGCGATTTGTGGGTGTTCCAAATCCCATCCATTGTTTCTGGTATGTTTTATCCGTTTGTCTTGAGTCTCGCATACATAATGCAGCCAACACAAGGTCTTTGCCGATGGTAGATGCTTCCTTTAAAGGGTCGACACTACCGTCTTCTGTAAATAACTGTCAAAATTTTCAGAAGAGTCCGGTATTACGTGTAGAAAGTCACCTGCTGCTGATCTGATCGCACACCATCCGTGTCGCAATATCGTGTGCCGGCCAAATTAGGTTGCACGACGTGTTGATGGTATAGACAAAATGCGGTAATTATTCTTTAACTATTTCAGTCATTCCATACGTTTTGAACATTTTACTCAAGGATACAGCAAAACAAGTCAAGTCATGGAATCTTTTAACTGCGTTGTTCAAATCTTCATGGAAATGATTTGTTGCTTCGTTCATTGTAATTTTTGGCAATTCGGTTCCTTTCTCTGCAAAATGTTTCAAAAGAAATTGGCGCCGTCGTAACCAGAGACATTGCTGGCTATCTCAGTAGCGTACTTGTGACAGTTGCCGTAACGATCTAAAAAGTAATTAGTTGGGCCCAAGACCCAATTTCTAAGATTGGAAAGAGTGTTGGGTCCACAAAATATTATTTCTCGTCCACCCGGGATCAACCTACAAGTGTAACAGTGATAGAATTAAGGTTATTAAATACCCTCGCTGCACAGGTTAGGGGCGTGAGTGCCTGCCTTGTGAACATTCCAAGTCGAGAAAGATATGTTTATATACGAGATGTTTCCGTTACTTTCCCTCTTCCGGTTATTCAACTCTGCGTCTTGTTCGTTGACGTATCGCTGAATCTAACACTGATGGCCTAATTCGACAAGGTGACTACAACTGTAACATCGTTCTGTCCTGGACAAATCAGGTCTCTCGAATAGGTATGAGCATTCTGACCTCTTTTTTGACATACTTCCAGTAATTCACAAGTACTGTTTTTCTACTGGAATTGTTTCATTTTATGTCAGTCGTATCAAGTTTGACTTACAAGTTGACCTCCACAGGTTGTTTGGACAAGTTTTATTTTCAAATACTCACACATAATCGCTTCCATTCTCGGGTATCAGTTGTCTCTGTATGAGTTCTAGCTACCACGATAACATGCGCCAAACACATATTGTCTTTGTCATTGTAGATCTTGACGATATTTTGTTTGGGTATCGGGAGGTGATTCAGAAATAATATTTTGGGACGTGCGCTGATTGATGGAGGTGAAACGCGAGTGACACGTAAAGTCGCTTTTTCTATCGGTTATGTCGAACTCATCATTGGATTGTTATACATGTTGAATTTTGTCGATGATCTGTTAAGGTGTTTATTCAGCAGTTTTGCTAAACTCGGACCGGACTGGATATTTGAAACTGTCGTGGTCGATAGAAAATCGCCAGCGATCTTGAAACTGTTATTTCGCCTCGAATTAAATACACAAAACTGTGTGTGTAATAAATGTAGCTGCTCTCTATGCAAGGACTTGGAACTTAAATGTCATGAATCGGGCAGTGTAAGTGTAGTCCTTTGTTCGCAATTTTCCGCAATTCATCTTTTTGGTATGTGATGGTGATGATGGTGGTTGTGGTGGTAATGATGGCTATGCTTAGGGGTCGATCATCTCATCGTCGAAATCGCTTGGGTGAACCTATGTTAATACATGTCTTCTCGTGTGGTTCTACAAATAACGTGGTGATCGTCGCTTCATTTGTGGCTTCTCTGTCGAGTTGTGCATCCGTTGTATGATCGTGGTCTATCAAAATTGCGTTTGATTATGGTACGCTCTCTCCCTCTCACCTTCTCTCACTCTCTCTCTCTCTCCTGAAGGCAAGCGTACTGAATTCAGAGGGGTTTGTATGTACTCTGCAGATAGTATGTGGATATGCGTTGTACTTTAGCACAAAAGAGAACAATTTCAAAGACAAGGTCTTGGCCGTAGTTGTGCAGACGGATTAACAGAAAAACACGTAAGGAATTGTCGAGTAAATTTTGAGGTAAATATGCCTCACTATTGTATTTGATTAATTATTTATTAACATTTCGTTTTTTTAAAAAACATCTTGTAATGGCCTATCTAACCTCTCCATTTGTGTTTTTATTATTACGTGAAATGGGAAAAAATAGTGATATCGATTGTTATTTGTGTAATTGTGAAAGTAACAATTCTCCTTAAAGCGTGACCTACAATTGTGCTACATTATTTCATGCATTACCATTCTCAAGTGCAACACAATATTTCGGTCTCAACTTCAGATGATAGGTTATTAGAAGGGTAAAGTCATATGAGTCGGCTAGCCACGCCAAGCTTCAGGTGATGTTAAAGACAGATTAAGTTTCTCTGATCCCCATACTTTTAAAAGTCATCATTGTGATAAAAGAAATCTAATATGGCCTCTGTGGGAAGAGTCAATCGTTAAGGTCTGTTCTTGCTCGCGTATATTACCCTGTGTAGCACTGACAGGAGAAACACACACACACACACACACACACACACACACACACACACACACACACACAGACAGTAAATCGTTGTCCCCTTGTTGGACGGATAGGGAACATAGGTGACGAAGGAATACTCTTCCATTCTGGAAAGACACGCAAAATCGACAATAAATGGTGGGAGACATGGTCTCAAAAGGATTAGGAATAGATGCGGAATAAATTAATCAGTGACTCTGAAGAGGTAATTGTTCCGACTCAAGGAGTCGGCCAAGAATTGTCTAAATTGAATCCAACCATAACCATAAGTTAACAAAGCTATAACCTTTTGTGATCGCAAAATCACTCCAGGGTATGATTATCAAAACATTAGCCCGGACGAATTAGTTGTTGAGTGGAGCTGCAAATGTTACTATGATAATCTGCGTCGCTCAAAGCGATTTGTGGAGATAATCATCTAGAGGTGTCGTGCGATCTAGAGATTTATATGGTGAAGTGAGTCTGAGATGCTTGAAAACCAAATATCACAGTACATATACAAAGTTAAACGAATCACCATTCGCTGTAGTTGCAAGTTGGTTCAAACCGACACTTACATTCTGACGTACGACTACGCTTCTTTGCCTGCATCGAGCAAAACAGGATTCTTGAATATCCTAGTAGATTCTTTCATCTATCCTTTACAGTGTTTTAACTGTCAGAAATATGGCCACCACAAAGAAGGCTACAAAAAAAAAATATAAAAAAAATAAAAAATAAATAAATATAAAAACCAGTCTGCTCAAGATGTGGGCAAGAGGGTAATGATAGATCGTCCTGCTTCGAGAAAATCGTTTCAGCGAATAGCCATGGCGACCGCTTCTCTTTTCTCTAGTGGCTGCTCTAAGTGGAAGCAAGAGAAGGATATACAATGGGTAAAGCCTGAGAAGGGTCTGAGCTTCCCTGAGGCCAGAAACTTTGTGAAGCCACAACTCCACTCAACACTGCCGGCAGATCCTACGCGAACGCGGTTAGAATGGAGAAGAAACCTTCCACAGTACTATTTGAACCCAGACAGACATTACATGGCTACAAGGTGAAACCAAGAACACGGTCTTGACGCCTCCAAAACCTATGCGACCATCCATTCAAACCTAAAGTGAAGCAGATATGGCAAGTTATCAATGTGACACTGTTGAAAACAAGAAACCGAGTAGTACTAGCGATAACCCAGTTCGATGCACCCCACAAAGACAGCAAGAACCGCCGGCCTCAGTAACAGTGTGACAGATACGAAACCCGTAACTACTAGATCAAAGACGACTGGATCTGGCTCACTAAAACGGTAGAAATTACCTGGTCCCAGTCGTAATGCATGATCAAAGCCAAGCAAAGGAGGAATTAAAGAATCTAATAGACTTCCTAGGGATCCAATGGTACTATTAAAATGTTCAATAAGTTTGGAAGTCTAGGAAGTATGAAACTGGAGAGCCGCATGATACCGTAGTAGGGAATTATCCCATATATTTCTGTCCTATATTTCCACCACTTTCATAAATATGTCTAACACGATATCATATGTTCCAAACCACCGCCTTGATTACCAAAAGACCCAAAATAATATTTGATCTTTGCCAATTTAAAAAGTCTTCAATCAGCCCTCTTGTTTATCAGATTCAATTCAGTGAAATAAGAGGCTCATTCGTGGCCATAAAAACATACGGTTTGAAAGGTGGAGACAATGTTACAGCTACAGTTGCAACATCATGTGGTACCCTCTTCAGTTCCTTACCGGATAAAACCTCAATTTAACCGCAGAAATAACAGCCATACTCAAATCCTTTAACTATGTTGAAACTTCCCAAACACAAATTTAATTATTTTAGCTGATGCCCTTTCCACACTGAAAGCCGTGCAAAACCTTAAGTCAACCCTTTAATATCCCAAATCTTACAAAAACATTATTTGCTCTCATACAAAAAAAAAAAAAAAAAAAGTATTCTGTAGTATTGGCTGCCAAGTCATGTTGGTTTTAAGGATAATGGAAGGGCAGATAAAGAAGACAAAACCGTCGTAGAATCACCCATTTCTGAGTGGTTTATTCTATATAGCGACTTCAGATATTATATAAATCGTTCCATATACTTGGCAAAATATGTGGAATCAAAACTCCACAAGCAAGATTAGGAACATCAAGCCGTCATCGATGAATGACATCTGTTACGACTAGGGGTAAATGTAACAAAAGAAAGAACGACTCAAACAAGCTTTCTCAATTTCTCAAATACAAATTTAATTTCCTAAAATATAAAATATTTTAAACAAACAAAGTGAAAGAATTAAAAATAACTTACAGTTTAGAATTTCCTTAATTAGTCCTAAATTGTTCTAATTCACTAATCCGGAAGTTAATCCAAAGTATTCTGAATGAATGAATGTTCAGAGTTAATGAACGTTCGTAATGAACGAATGTTCCGAATGAAAGATTGTTCCGAATGAATGGGTCTGGAATGTCCTTATGTACCAACGATTTTCAGTTCTAAATCCAAATGTTATTTTCAGATAAATCCCAACAGTATTGAATAATGTTCAGATCTTTAGTACGTAATCCAAAAAGTACTATTTAGAAATAAGATATTCCACTAAACTGAATCTCAAACAATAAATAATCCTCCTCTCTCTTTTCTATTTGAAGCAACAATGAAGAATGAACAATCAGTGTTTAAAATCTTATTATATAGCCTCGTATTGCGTAAAAGAGAATAACCCTTAACCCTGAAAGTACGTTCTAAAACAATTCCATCTTCCTGTAAACATCTTTTACTGAACCAATCAGAAATTAGGTCGCGCATGTCAGCCTAAAAGTACTTTCGCACTACAATAACAATACCTTAATTTCAAATCAACAAAGTGTTGACTTTTATAAAGACATGGGATCCAGGTCATGATCACAACGTGATTCACCACTATTGTATTAAGCTGACCGACATAATTATTGATTTTCTTAGAGAGAAGCTATGACTCATGTGGTATTCCGTAAACAATGTATACAATGGTTTAGGCTATTGAATTAAAGGATTATAATGCAAAATGTCATAAACTAAATGAAAACTATATTATAATTTAAAGATGATACATAATTCCGTAACAACATCTCTCATAAAGAACAAATTGCAGAGATCTGGTGGTATTGTGCCTATCGCCTGAAGGGTGAACCTCGACCAGATTGCATACATTACTACTCTCTACGGACAGTGGAGCACATTCTTGTCGTGTGTATCGAATCCCACCCGTTGAGACCGAAGGTTTTATGTAAACTCAATTAGGAAACCTTATGATGACGTATCACCAGAGGATATTATAGACTTTTTCAGAGAATCTTGTTTTCATAACACATTTTGACAATATCTTTTAAGGATTTTATACTTTTTACCTTTATATTTTATTCTATAAACCTTTAACAGAGTATTAACATCTTTACCTGTTATCTTGTTGAACTACATGGTTACATTTTATGGAAGAGTTTTTGTTTGCTTAAGGTTTTATTTGGAATTCTTAATCATTACATTTTTAGAATGTACTTTTTAATCGGCAGCATATAGCCACTATTGTGCAGAAGTACCTTTAAACCATATACATGGATACTTGGATTAGAACAAATGTCATAAAAAAAACACATCTCAACATGGAGTTAAAACTCATCTCAAAATTTGCATGCTTATTATTTATAAACTACAGTAGGATAATTGATTTAATTTATAATTTGGAAGTATATTGTTACTTTGAGACTTAGCATTAAATATTGACGTTAAATTTGATTGTGTATCCTTTATTTATTTTTTTGAGCTGAGTAAGTTCTCGAGCTCAGAAGTATCACGAAAGCCGGGACTATTTGTTGACGCCATGAACAGATATGCTGGGGAACGTTACCCAGAAGCAATACACACATAGATTTGTAATGGCTAAAAGCGGCTTTTCCTCGCTATGAAAATGGAGAAACGGCTTTCTCTGCCCTATAAAAATTTATCGAGGACGATTTTGAGGATAAGCTGATGAAGACAATGTAATTGAGGAAGACTGGACGAGGACTGGGCAAATTGTAGAGTATTGTAGCAACTTATCTGGCAGCTGAAGTTACGATTTTGAGGTCTCTTAATTTCATAACAAAATGAAAAATAATGGATAAATATTTTTTCTGACTTTGATTTATCAAAGAAAAAAGCAATTTCTATCATTACAATTCTTATATTTTAAATGAATTATTCTAGTTCCATACGATTATAGTTAAAACCAATGCTCAATTGTGCTCAATACACGCTATCTCTCAGCATGTGTGTTACGGGTTTGATTTGTTTAATATACGTTGTTTCTTCCTTTGACAAAAAACTTGATATGGACTATGTATGCATATGCACACACACACACACAGAGACATATATATATATATATATATATATATATATATATATATATATATATATATATATATATATATATAATGTGTGAGTGTGTGTAAGCATATTTTAGAAATAAGCTTTGATTTATTTGTCTTTATACTTAGTTTACAATGGTAATATTTCAGGTGTGCTTCGTACAGGAATTTGCCAACACAACAGTTATAAATAAAATCAGCTGTACAATCTATTCGCAAAGTAATAAGTTGGAAGAGCTAGTCTTTGTATAGTATTGCACCAAGTTATGATAGTACACTAGAAAAATATTCGATAAGCAAGGGTGTTCCGGTTGCAACGCGCGCTATGACACGTATGACACGTAACCCCCCCACCCCCGGCCATTATTCATTATTGTACCGGTATACAGGAAAAATCTTTGTATACTACAATAAATTAGCAGAATGAAATTATTCTAGTTACCGGTATGATCTCTTGTGTCGGAAATTATATTGGAAAATACTAAAACTGAAGATTTTTGTACAATTCATTTCCAAATTGGAATTGTTTATTTTAATAAAAGTGGAAAAATAAATGCCGGTATGAGCTCATCTTGAGTGTACTATACGAAGATTTGTGGATTTTCGCATGAATTCATTAGGTCATCTAATGGTATTCTTGGCTGAGGTTTAATTAATTAAGTACATCTAGGGTGACGAAAAAAATGTCACAAAATATCCGCAGATTTGAACCCCATATCCACAAAACTGTGCAATGAAAACCGCAAAAAGTTCGCTGCGCGCGAAAAATTTTTTCTTCAAAAAGTCACCAAGATCAGAAAATTCATCTGTTATCCGAAAGTGCTTAGAAAAGCTGCGACAAGTGTAAATAAATTTCACAAATTTCAATATGACGAGAAAAATGTACAAATATGCTAAATCCGTAAAAAGACCCCGCAAACTCATTGAAAATTTCGTAATTTGCGGAAATATTCGCTGTGTTGTCATCCTGGACATCTGCAAGCATTATAAGCATACGAAGTAACATTGATTTCAGTCAGTACTGTACAGATAAATCTATATAATCAATAAGAAATATTTTTGAAAATGGAACAATTTCCACTTTAAACTAGTCTGATAACGTGCTACATTCACACGTATGGTATGGTAATTTTACGGGCTTAATTACAGCCTCCTTATTCATATGTGCTAATACCACAATGACTTTTAAGTCTCTGTTTTTAAGATGTCCGCAGTACATATCTATCCCCAAAGAATGCATCTTGGTGCCTGACCCTAACGATCCTGTGTGCTGCGAGAAGCCTCATTGTCTGCAACCAGGGCAGAATGCTAACTCCTTTACTACTCCTGAGATTACGGACAAGCCCCAATTCTACATAAATGTTCCTAATGCCACAGTCAAAGGAAGTGAAACCATACTATCCCTTACTAACGGTCCCGACGATTCACCAACATCGGATTCTGGTCCTACTGGAGCATCAACTTCTGCACCAAGGTGTGAGTATCAGACAGGCACAGCGAGTTCTGCCAATGGTAGACTTTCATTGTGTTTCCAAAATTATTTGTAATCTTGAACGGACTAAAGTCACAGACTCCAAATGGAAATAGAGTGTTGGAACTTGGTAACAAGGTTTTCTTTTGTTTTAGGTTCTAGGTTGGAACAATTTATAAAGATTAAAAATTTAATTCACTCATTCGTCTACACATAATATTACATAGATAGTGTACAAGCATAAATTTTACATTAGGAGACTATGGAAAACATTTTTTTTAAAATAATTTTCTTTTGCTTCAGTCACCCAGTAGGGGATATAGAACCGCGCATACTCACTTACAGGACCATGAACCCGCACTTGCAGAGTTACTACAATAGCTTGACAAACAATCTACACATCTCACCAAGATTTCAATAGATTATCTTCAAATTAAAAGTTCTTTGATTTTGTTTTTGAACAGCCAGGAAAACGCGTTAAGGTTTTTTCCTCGTCCGTCTGTAATAAAGAATGTACATGACATTATCTAAACGTAATTTACTTTAAACAAGTCAATCATTTTATATGATAGTTGGGGTTTTTTTTGGGGGGGGGGGGGGGGGCGGAAAATTATGTCTGTCGATTTCAGCATGATCAAAGTTTTACGAGGTGATTTTTCATTGAGCTGAAGTGAACACTTGTTTTTTTTTTTTGTTGTTGTTTTTTTAAAATTCTTATAACAGTCATAGAAACATAGAAGGCAGCTATCCTAATAATAATAATAATAATAATAAATAATAGGAAATTAAAAAAGTATTAAAAAGGTGCCACAAAACCATCGGTTATATTATCAGTGCAATTGCAAACAACAACAATGTTACAAAATGAAACAGTGCTGGAGGCAGTTGAAATTAAAACAAAAGTGTTTATTCCAATTACAGCTATTGTCGGGAAAAATACAATCCCCAAATATCTGCTTTATTTAGTTTTTAACAAGAATGACTTAAGAAAACAGTCAAAAGCAGTTTAACTCGTACATTTTTATTATCTTATCAATTTTATTTCTTATTGATTTATCAACTTTACTGATATTATGGAAAGATTTAGAGGCAAAATAAATGCACATTTCGAAACAAAGATAATTTCTTGTTATTTGAATGTTTTCTGAAATATTATAATTAAATTATGCAGTGAATATTTTTGTTCAATTAATTCTTCAGACAAAAATGTGTTGACTACGCAGATGGACACCAATGCAAGTGCATCATGGTTTATTTGGGTAGTGCAGGATTTTGCACTTGTACGTATACTCGTAAACGTTATCGAGTATTAAAATCCATAGAGAGTGATGCGAATGAACATTATTAAGTCATGTGAAAATTGTCTCTTACCCTTTTTTGTATTTTCGGAATCGTATCGCATCTTTAAATAACGTGTTTATATATTTGAACATCTATAATATAAAGTTATTCGTATAGGTATTCTGATTTATGTTACTAAATTACAAATAAATACCCAAATCTTCGATACAAAATCCATTTTTTACCTCTTACTTGAACTGTAATACTTGATATATCTTTAAATTCCATTTCGAGAGTGGATGTCTATGCAAAGGTTTGCTGCCTCAGTTCGTGTGTGTGTCTGTGCTTTTATCAGTGCGTCCCGCAACCTGTTCGAGCTATGTCTGGTGCATTTCTCCTATTGCTGCCTCATATACAGATGTAATGAATCTTACTGTGAACGTACTAAGCACATGATACTGGATCATCATGATCTCTTTTCTAGGCATGTTCGATATTGGTTTTAATTTGTAGATGCATTCGAGCAATATATCAACATATTTTTGCCCATTTAAGGATTGACCATTTATTTTTTTACGTTGATAGAAGCATGAACCGAAAAACCTGTGCAAACTGGATGATTATTAGTAAGTTTGCACCGCGTTTTTTTTTTTTTTTTTTTTTGTTTATAATTCATTGAACTTAAAATAATAAACTGGTCAATCCTTATAATTTAAATTGCACCTCTAATAAAGACAAAATAAATCTTTTAAAAAGTGTGTTAAAATACACCATTCTAACCTTGCCTAGCTTGGTCATTAAATCATTATATGAGCAACCTCCATTGAACTATATAGTCCAAGTACCCAAAGTGAAATCCATGGTGGAGAAATACGCATATGATTAAGTTGCAACATTAATTTCAATTTGTTGAATTACTTTTAACCTTATTTCCCGATGTCGAAATTTGGAAGTGGCGCCGACTTTTCCTAGCTAGTGTAAAACATTCACTATTAAAAAGACAAAAGTTTTATTCCTTGGCTGTTAGAATATTGTCTATAGTTTACTGGAAATGACAAATATGTCTATTTAACAGCTCTCTCTTTCACACACACATACACACACACACACACACACAGAGAGTTGCCGTTGTTTATGGACCTCATCAATGCAAGAAGTGATCAAAACACTAAAAATTAAATCAATTCGGGTTTGTAAGAGCTAATAGCAAATCTCTTTTTAAAACTCAAGCGGAGGGGGAGGGGGCTGCTTGTGATTACTATCAATGAAGAATTGTGTCTTAAACAAAACATGAAACAGTTGTTGTTTATGTATTTTGTTGTTTCAAAAAATATCCTCAAATAAATGCCAAATTAAAGGGTCGCATACAATTTAGATCTATGTATGATCGACAGCATCTGTGGAAATGTGCCTTTGTATCTATGTAAACTTAGGTGTATGTGTGTGTGAGAGAGAGAGAGAGAGAGAGAGAGAGAGAGAGAGAGAGAGAGAGAGAGAAATTGCAAGGCTGCACACTCGAAAATAACATGACTTGACTTACTTGAAACGTATGGTCTAAAATTCATCTGTTCTATTCGCCCACTTATGTTTTATTTCTCTGCTGTATCAGGGTCTATCCATATTAAATTCTTTCAAGAAACACGCTTACCATCTCAATAAATCCCAACACTAGCTTTAGTTTTAGCTGATTCTCCCTCCCCTCCTCAAACATTTCCACGACAGTCAAAGACAGCTTCACAGTTTTCATGGGTAAATATGCTAAAGTCCTAACTATTAAAATATACAACAAGTTATTTGTTTAAATTGGAATTGCAACTGAAGATAATGTTAACTTCTGTCAGTTTTTCTCTCAGACTCCAATTTCATTCCAAACATGAAAATACGACTATAGGACTAGATCCAGAGCTTGTCTAATCGCAAGGCGAAATCAACTATTCAGTCCCGTCCAAATAATCGACTTATCTTGGCCTTACAAATGTAACAATGTAACAATGTCACAAAGTACATGTCAGAATGTAACTTGGACGAACATTTGGAATGTCAGGGCCCGCGACTGACTCTCTCTCTCTCTCTCTCTCTCTCTCCGCGGAGCATCTGCATTTTTGATCGATCCAACTCTCAGCTTTATATTTTCCGATTCTTATAAAGTCGAATTTATAAAAAAAAGTTCATTCACAGAATTATTTATCATACATCGTAAACATGATATGATCACATTGCCATCGTTGTTGATGCAAATCAACATTATGTCAGTGAAGCTTGTAAATATTTTGAACATATTACATTTCTATACGAATGTCGGAAAAAGCAGTGGCAGTGGGCGGAGCTACCTTATTATATCTTTATTCGGTACATACAGGTATAAACCAAAGAAATTCAAAATGGCCTGGCAAATCAGATTGCTGGAAATCGTAACGAAGAAAAACAAATTTAGTTATTTTGCAATTGAACTTAAAGCATGTATTTATGGATCACATTTTGTTTATACTGCATCTGGCAAAAATGTGATAAATAGGACTAGACACATTTTTATTACTATAATATTTCAAAGTTGCGTTCGTTACTCTTTTATTTTGGGTCACCCTTTCTTTAATTAAGAGTTCTGTTTCACATTTCCTTACTATTGCATTTTGGATCGCTTTCCATACTATTGCAATTTGGATCACATTCTTTACTATTGCATTTTAGATCAATTTTCTTAGTTATTCATTCTGGATTACTTTCCTTACTTGTAAGTTCGGATCACTCTTTCCTTATTCCTTTATTCGGTGCCACCTTCTTTACTTTTGTATTTTGGATCACTGTACTAGATTTTTTTTCTATGCATCACTTGAGGTTGGAATATGTTTTTTCATTACCCTCCCCATCTAACATACCTACTTGACAGTTTTGCTGTTCTAGGAAACTGTTTATAATAATACCGTAAACACTAAATGGAAAAGTGTAATAGCTGTCGCATTTCTTAATTTTTTCCTGGATGTTCATTATAATAAACATGGGGTAAATCTACATGCCAATACCACCTGCCATAGGGGCATATCCACAAACTGCTGTTTTTACGTGTTAGTTGTTTCATAGTTGCATAAATCTTTGTAGACTTTTCATTAATATATATATATATATATATATATATATATATATATATATATATATATATATATATATATATATATATTATCCTTTATAATGGTTTTATTATGCAGCTGATTAAAACTGACCGGATATATTGTTATATAACTGGATTTAGATACTCCTTCACTTTATGTGTAGATTTGCTGATGTTATTTTCTTGGCATGCTGGATATGTGATGCAGTAAATAAAATTTTCTGACTTCAAATACATATCTACATTGACATTAAATACTTGTTCAGCTTTGAAGATTGTCCTCTCTCCAGATTGTATGTAATCACATAAGTTTGTGTTACATTTGAAATAATACATTGTTTACTTGCAAAAGTTATGAAGATGAGATGTCTCTCGTACATGTCAGGAGTTTTCAAGTATAGAGGTTGCCCTCGGCTGTCCATCAGATCAATTTTTTTCACAAGGGAGTTCATTGTCTAACTCATTTTAAAAATATTAAAGTTGTTTCTTGTGATCTGAAAGATGCAAAAGATGCAAACTTATATGGAGTTATGCGAAGTGACGATGAGAATCGTTGTTGTGGGTTTGTTTTCATTATAATGGAACAACGTTCCGACGACGGAATTTTTATTTGTGTGCTTTTCTATGCTTGCTTTTATTACATTACTTAGGTAATCTTATTTTTTGATGATTTTTTTGTGCAAAATTCTTTAATCCTAAATTCTATAGTAGTTTCATGGCGCATGTTATTGTTAAAAAGCTGTAAAACGTATACTTATACTGGTAAATCAACGAATAATGGACCGACTTAAGCTGATAACAATGAATCTTCCTCCCTCATTAGTAATAATAGATTGAGTCCAAGGTCTGCATCCTATTGTGGAAACACAGTACGTAGCTTTCTGTTTTCATTGTTGGAAAAACTATTACAATATAAGTTTCAAAACTCTACGGCAGGCTATCGAACGTTTCTGTCCCGTGTACATTTAAGGACGTTTCTGTCCCGTGTACATTTAAGGACACCATTAACCAAAAGATTTGAGAACGCTATCGTAAAACGTTACCCAAGATGCAGAAATTTGCAAACAACTTTTCGATAAAAAAAAGAAGAAAAAGCATTGAATCCTGCAGACTAAATGGACGAGCAGATATTTAAAGATGTAAGAGATGTGTTACTTGATTTACTAAGTACTAATTTCTTAATTTCAGATTATCTGTTTATCATACCAGTCATTATGATTATCCTGGCTTTGTGCATTCTTGCATGGCGTCTACGAAGCAGAATGGTGAACAGGGTCCAGTCAGTGTGCAAACCAGATGAAGAAAATACCCAAAGCTCGAATTCTCCTTCCAGTCCACTACCCCGCCGGTTCTTGCAAAACAACAATGACGGAGACACTCCTGCAAGGCCTTAAGCTCATTTGGATGATAAACTGGATGGCCAAGATTTCATGCCAAGTCAATTAAATTAGATTTATTACCGTTTTATTTTTTTATCTACCTTGATTTTATGAATTATATATTTAGTTTTGTGTGATTCAACAGATTATAACCAGATAATGCAAATATGTAGAATAATAAAAGTGGTAGAGAAGTCATTACTTGTATCAATATTTTTGGTACACCTCGAAAAAGATGACGATATTAGTTAAAAGGGGAGAGTGAACAGAATGCAAGTAAGAATTATAACCGTTGGCTATCAAAGTAACATTTCACCCTGAACTCTAGAATGTACAAGATTAAATAATGCATTAGGTTGCAAGATACAGTATTAAGTTTATTATCTCCCCCCCCCCCCATCAAAAAAAGAAAAATATAGTTGCTATTATAGTGAAACTTCTTTTCACCAGCTAAATAATGGATGAAACGCATACTTCCGTGCATCAATTTGCTTTATGTTGCAGAACGAAGATTTTGTTAAAGAAATTTGGATAGATCAACAATTTTAAAAAGAAATGCATATAGTTGAGTCCTTACGAATCATTATACATTCAAGCTTTGAATATAAATTCAATGTTAACCCCAGTTTGCAAAATCCTTTAACGATAACCACAACAATAAACCGACCTACGGCAACCCTAACCGTCAGAACAGCGGTAAGGACGTATGAAAACAAATGTAAAAGGGAATATCCGTTAGAGGTAAGAAGAAGAAAAAGAATGTTGAAATAATATTTTCGATAATGTCATAGAAGTTCTAGCAATAAAATGATTCAAATATTGTCGGTACTCAAATAAATAAGAACTTATGCTTTTCTTTCTCTTCGTTATTGATGAAATAAACAGTTCATTTACCTACAAAACAAAAACAATGAGTGCCAGCTGTTTTTTTTTAAAATTTAAGTTCGAAAACAATGGACTCTACAAACGTGTCTTTCGTAGAAGTAATTTTAATTTATTTTCATTTTTCTAATAGTGGGTTACGTATTCTAATGCCCGAAGAGTCTATGTTATGGTAATATTGGAACAATACAACTTTACTCAGTAGATGAGTAAAATATTCGAAAATGCCATATACAAGAAGTTGTGTATTTTTTAAAAATTTTAATTTTTTTATTTTTCTTACCATGGGTCAGAACTGCTATTTTCGGTAATTATATACATTACTAAGACATTAATATTTTTGTGAGCTTGCCTGAAAAAAGTTAGTCCGGTGAAACCCACATTTTATTAATTATTTCAGCAATGCAAAATTTCCTCTTCACACTAAAAGCTCGCAAACTAATCTCTTTGCTATATCAAAAAGTACCCTCTGTCTTTAAGTGTAAAAATGACCGTTGGACAATGGCTGGATATGACAAAAGCCTGGTTAAGTAAGAGCCTTTACAGGAGTTGGATTTTGTTCTGTATATAGTATATCGATTTGAGTTTCATTTCCAACTTCCCTAAAGTCATATTCCTTGCTACACAGTCATTTACTTTTGATAATGATGTGGAAGTAAATTAAAGTGTCAAAAAATCCTAAGATGGAAAAATGAGGGCTCTTTTAAGGTTAACAATATTTCCCATTAAATGTAAATTACAATTCAAAGTTATATCTATACTCTTTTCTTCTCTAAATATTATTTGATAACATAACCATCATACATTTACGTTTCTTCTGTATATATCTCTCATGGAGTAAACTGGTAATAAAGAAGAGCATTCTTAGGAATGTTTATCATGTTATATCTTAAATTGGCTGTATGCCAGCCATTTTTTAAACGGTAACTTCTTTCAATTTAAAAACCCCACTCATCTGATTGACTTGTGTAGGGATGTATTAATTTTTACTTACTTGGGACGGTATAAAAGCTGTGTACAATCAGTCTTTAAAGCCAGATGAAGTCAAGAGTTTAGTCACCGAAGGTCTAGCTGCCTCTGGAAAAGGACGTGATAAGATTACTAAAATCTAAGTCAATAAACAAACAAACAGCGAAATGCATGTGAATAGGATCCAAAAATATAAGCTTTTAAAAGACAACATTGAACCTGAATAGCATTGCTGAATGATTTTGGCCAGATTACATACATCAATCTTTTCCAAATTTAGATGAGGTGTTGCTCCTTTGAGAATTGAAACTGTCCGATATAAAGGGTTTCTAGAATGTAATACATTATGTCTGCTTTGTAAACATCATGTTGACGATGAATTTAATGTTGTTTTGTTACATTATATTCTGATATTAGAAATTATATTTTTTACTAAACCCTGTCAAATCTGTAACAGTTTTCATAACCTACACAGTCACAAGAACAATCCGTTTTTCTTTTCACCAACCCTTCTGTAATTAGATTTTCAGTCAAATCCTGATATTTTACTCTCCGGAGGAGAGCTTTCGTCTTTGAAATATAACTGTGATTACATGGTGCATACACTTTTTATAACTATAACCATTTTATCTTTTCAATCTTCTGTAAAAATGGTTTAATGCCATGTCAAAGCTTCATTGTACTTCATTGCACTGTTTCTGCCAGGAATATAATTATTTTTGTATAATATGGGAGTGATTGCCATACATTTTATATTTGAAAATGTTGATTATTTTAATAAATAGTAAAGCAAATTCGAATCCTTGTTTTCATTCAAGGTCTTGAAAACAACACTTTTCTCCCGTTTCAAATAAGACTCTAATGAGTGCCTAAACATACTAGAAGTCAAAGTTAAGTCAGTCCTAGCAAAATAATATTAATATATTTTGCTTCAGTTTACACTAGTAGAACAAACAGATTCAGAAGATTAAGGGAAGAGTGCAAGTAATTTTATTCTTGTAGAAAACCATTTTATACAGCCGACAGATATGTTTTAAACATGGGATTCGAAAACATGTTAAACTTTTACTCATGCTGAGAATTAATGGATAGCCGCATTGTTTTAACTGATTTTTTGTTTGTTTGTAGACACGAAGGGATGGTTCAAGCAAGTCTCGTGTGCAAGTTTTTTTTGTTTTGTTCTTTTTGTTTTTGTTTTATTTTGTTTTTTGAAATGACATTCATTTAAGAATGTAATACTTTGTTACACCGTAAATAGCTCCACACCGTAAATCGCTCTCATTTGAGCGATTTACGTTGGAACTTCACCGCAAAACGATCCCTACTTTAAGTTTTCTTCATGTCTTTTTACATGTTCGTCATGATGTTTGAATTCTATTTTTAAAAGCTTCACTTTTGGGGCGGCAATTTCAACAACTTCTTTATATCATGCCATGTCTCTTTCTTCTTGCGTGGTAAATATCCTTTGGGCAATTTCTTCTTTTTAATCTGCATGTGAATGTTGTTCTCTTTGAATTTTTCAAACAATTCGTCTATTTCAGATTCAACTTGCCTACATTCTAATCAAAGCTGTGGATTTGTACAACCTAAGTCTTGCAGTTATATTTCCTTAAGTATTTTAATTTTTAATTGGATGCCTTTGTACAACAGCAGTTTCTAGTGGGGTATGTGAGTTGTGTCCCCAAAGTTTCTTCTGTATCTTTAAGTTTATTTAATGTATCCTGAAAGTCATATGTTAGCCTAAGGATAGAAGTAGGAACATTTTGTCTTTATGCTAAATCCTCAGTATGTATTTCTTTAAAAAAAAACTTGATCTTCCGGCTTTTCTATCTAATGAGCTAGGTACTAAACGTTTTGTGACACCTTTGTGTGTCATCCTCAAATCAACTAAATTATTGGATATGTCTATGGATTGTATGTGTGCATTTACATTTTTATCTCGATACATACATTTTATATATTAACTTACTAAGTACGATCTTACTTTTTGCCCATAATGTTTTAACAGTTCGTCCAATTTAGTTTTATTCATTGCTCAAAGAGTGTACCTGTTACTTCATCAAAGCCACCAGAAAGATTTACAGTAGTAGCAACTTGTATTTGGTCTAGTGTTTGTGTTATATCGTCATCTTCATATAAAGAATTTTCAAAATTTTTCATTCAAAATCTTCACCACCCTCAGCTAACTGTCAAAATTATCAAGTAATTGCCAGATGTTGCAATTTATACCACCAGAACATTGATTAACACATATATTCTGATCGATAACTTAGACAATTTACAAATTTAACTAAAAGAAGACCACACGACAATTCATGGAATTAGATACTTTACTGGATTTGTATCGCTTAAATTGGGAGTGCTAGTCTAATAACATCAAAATATATCGATACTTAAAGGTTACAGACAAATAAAAAAAGAATCCCAAAATACTAAAAATAAGTGCCTATTTAATAAATGTGTACTGGTTGCTTTGTTTTCATGTATTTGTGCCTTTAGCTACACTTGTTAAAATAGCTACAGGAGTAGCCGTTTATTATGCAATAAAGTCTCACATGGAAAATATATTAGACAATACTGTTTACGATTCCCCAATGATGAAGTTAGCCTTCTTGTTTTAGTGCATAAACTACATATAAATAGGCATAGCGTAATAACTTCACAGCAGCCCATCTTGCTTCTGTTGAACCGAGTATAAACCTCGGTTAGACTTTTGTACGACTAATGACGCAACGATGGCCTTGCAGAGATCAAAATCAGACGTATTTCAGGTTAGAACACCGCCAAAACACCATTCTAAAAACTGCTCAAGTTTCCATGAAGTCTTAGCATTGCTTTCTCATTATCTACTAATTGGTCCTGATTCTATAAGAAAAAAATCTCTAGATAACCACGCAATACGTTTTTGACAGTTTCAGTAACTATTCATACCTATGATAGATTTTCTTCAGAATGTTTTAAATTGTCTGCATTCACAATATTTTTAAACACTATTGGAAATATTTCCCAATAACGTACAAGAATTTGTTCTTACCGTGTAAAATATACCGGTATTGATCAGTGCCTAGATGGGTATTTACGCAGGAAGCATTGTTACGCCGTAAATCGCTCCCCACCGTAAAACGCTCCCATCGGAGCTTTTCACGGTAACCATTTCCGTTAAAAGCTTCACTTTGGAGCTGTTAATGGTGATGGTTACATATGGAACATTTTGCTGTGCTAGTATGCATTCAATTGTTATAAAAGTGGTACATTCACGGAATTAGAACCTCTCTATATTGATATAAAATATATCTGGTTTTGAGCAAATCTGGTTTGGGTAATGTAATCGGGCACAGGATATGGTGATAATTCGATAGCCAATTCTACCTTGGTCGCTATAGCTCGGTAGTAAGCGCTAGTCCTGTAAGCGAGGGTCCTAGGTTCGAGACCCGGTGGCAGCTGAATTTTTCACCACCTGTTACAGTAATATGACATCACTCACATCACTCTCGTCTTTTACCGTACGTTTGCTGATTATTACCATCCTTTCATAAGTATCTGATCTGAAGTCTGCCCAATATATAAGATGTGATGAACAAGTTCAACTTCGCAAGGATTAAAATCATCATATTCAAGATATGTAATGCTGAAGGTGCGATGGGATGGTGCATTCGAAATGAAAAGTTAATTCCTAATTAGCACTCGTTTTGACGGGGTATAAAAACTTTTTTTTTTTAAACACACAAAAAAAACCCCCAAAACAAACAAACATGCAATATCGATTTCAATGAATATCTTTCGTCATAGAGTTATGTGATTGTGTTTCATTAAGTAATTGGCCATTATTTACATATATCCACACTGGTAAGGTTTGGGAATATTGTCTGGCGCATGTGTACCTTTCCCTATGGAAAGCTCTACATCGTCACGGGATCATGTAACGAAGCAAAGAGGAAAACTATCTTCAACATGTTTAAAACAAATGATGAATCATAATATCAAAAGGTTGTTGATAGTCTCAGATAGTATAGTGCCTGTCCAACAACAGATACATTTTCCTAGAAGTTTAGGAGTTTTTCTTCTTGTTTCCATTGTAATATATTTTAACACTACTATTAATCGCCTTTAAATTCATAACTTTTTTTCCCCGTGGATACAAATTGAAAAAAACATTTCTTCGGTTAATACAAATTAGACGATACATTTGTGAAGTATATTACAATTCGTACAGAATTATATGATTTTCTTAAGAATTTTTAATCCAAAAATTGGCTCCATCTTTTTTTAAATATATTCAAACGTCATTTTTGCAACCTTGTCCAAAGACGTCTCCGCAACTTTCATAGAAGAAAAACGTTGAAATGCATAGCTTCTAAAATGTGCTTTCGCTTCTCTCTCTCTCTCTCTCTCTCTCTCTCTCTCTCTCTCTCTCTCTCTCTATATATATATATATATATATATATATATATATATATATATATATATATATATATATATATATATATATATCTTGCACTGACCGTCTCCTAATTTTATCACACATAAGTCATTTTATTAATGTTTACAATGCCTGTATTTGTACCTTGCTTCCTTTGATTATAATATCTTGAGACGGTCCATTATCGAAAGCACTTGGATGCTTTGGATGAGATTGATCAGCAATCATTTGATCAACTGTGTTGATTTTTTTGTATTCCGTCACCTCCGTTCTGATTAACTATTAGATAGTTATTTCTTACAAAATGACAATATTTTAAACTCCCATATTTGCTTAGTGTGTATTTTCGTTCATAACTTGCCTCCTGGAAGGCGCCTCGTCGAGCTGGTAATGGCCCCATTATTCCCAGCATCCTTTGTTACTGAGAGTGAGGTAGCGTCCCGGTTTTCAACACATCTAATAACCTTGAAAATTGTCAGATAGAAAAAAGAAAGCAAAAACAAAATAGTGGAGAACTTCATGATTACAAAAATAACTTTTTTTGTTATGTCCATGTGCCATAATGACTGTATTTATCTCCTAATAACAACATATTCCCAATCATAGATAAAGCGTGAACAATACAATCATCGTTATCGCTTAAATCACGTTACATGTACTTTAAGACGAAAAGTCTCAATGATTCCCGTTCTTCACAATACAAAGCAGAATTATATTTGTCAGGAGACGGTGAGATACGTTTAGTCATAAAGTTTTCGAAGATGAAACCAGTTAACGCATATTCAGCAATTTTGGTAAACCTAGAAATAAATGACAACCCATTCATTAGAAGGAAACCCCTACACGTGAGTAAGAAGTTTACATACGCGAGTAATAATTTTACATATGTGAATAAGAATTTTACATACGTGAGTAAGAATTTTACATACGTCAGTAAATATTTTGCATACGTGATACGTAAGTAAGAATTTTACATACATCAGTAAATATTTAACATACGTGAGTGAGAATTTTACATACGCGAGTAAGAATTTTACATACGTGAGTAAGAATTTTACATATGTGAGTGAGAATTTTACATATATGAGTGAGAATTTTACATACTTGAGTAAGAATTTTACATACGTGAGTAAGAATTTTACATACGTGAGTGAGAATTTTACGTACGTGAGTAAGAATTTACATACGTGAGTAAGAAACTTACACACGTAAGTAAGAATTTTACATATGTCAGTAAATATTTTACATACGTGAGTGAGAATTGTACATACGTGAGTAAGAATTTTACATACGTGAGTAAGCATTTTACATACGTGAGTGAGAATTTTACATACGTGAGTGAGAATTTTACATATGTGAGTGAGAATTTTACATACGTGAGTAAGAATTTTACATACGCGAGTAAGAATTTTACATACGTGAGTAAGAAATTTACATACGTGAGTGAGAATTTTACATATGTGAGTGAGAGTTTTACATATGTGAGTGAGAATTGTGCGTATACGTGATACGTGAGTAAAAATGTTACATACGTGAGTAAGAATTTTACATATGTGAGTGAGAATTTTACACACGTGAGTGAGAATTTTACATATGTGAGTGAGAATTGTGCACACGTGAGTAAAAATGTTACATACGTGAGTAAGAATTTTACATATGTACGGAAAGAATTTCAAAAATGTAAAATACCCATTAATTCACCTTTTTAAAAATCTTTCTACACATATGTGAAATACTTGTTCACATATATTAAATTCTTGTATACATATGTGAAACAGTTTGACTTTCTTTCACATACGTGAAAAAATTTCACATATGTAAAATATTTCAAATATCTGAAAGAAATGAAACGGAGAATTTCACATAAGTACAAAAATACTTTGTTTCACATAGACAAGATTTTTGTACACATATGAAAATCTTGTACGCATCTGTGATAAAGAATTATACATATGTGAAATAAAATATTTATTTTAAATATGTAAGAAGGAATTTTACACATGCTAAAGAAGGATTTTATATGTGGACAAAGTAAGTCCACATACATAAACTAAGCCTTTAATTCACATATATGAATAAATATTTCAGATATGTAATATAGTTTTAGCATTACATATACGTGAAAACAAGAATTTATGCTAAAACGGCTTGTTAGATGTGTGCAATAAAGTGCCTATAAGTTGAGAGAAAGATATTGACACTTTAAATTCAAAATTAAGTTGTAAATGCAATCCACAAACTTTTATCCGCCCTTCTACAAGAGACATTCTTATCTAATTTGTAAAACAAAGATTGAAACAATTAAATTTGTGAGTAATTATCTCGATCAAAACGTCCTTTGATAGATATCATCATAGTAAATCACTGTTACTGCCAGTGCAGCGCATGTTTTACTGACCAAGGTAATTAACATCTCAAGGCACATGGTGGAGATATAGTCTCATTTTTATCCTTCTGCAAGTGTTGTAAGTTAACAAATATTTTAATTTAGCGTTATTTTTACAGTATTTTTTTCAATGTCAGGTGATAATTTATGTAGTTCAGCTCAATTAACCATTGATCTACGAAATGTTTGATAATACCTCTGAGTCATGTATCCAAGTATAAAAAGAATAAGGTTATTTTCATATTTGTAACACTTCTCTTTTCTATCCGTTAAACATTTCTTTTACATAGTGTCTATTCAGTTTATATATCTTATATTTAAGATATTCCATATAATGATTGTCTCCCCTTCCGCGATATTGTAAGAAATTGGCGTGTGAGGGCTTGTTGGTACAAGCGTATAAGAAGGATTTATCTTTCTATCTATCTATTTTGTTTCATCCCCTCGCGGGGATTCCAAGCAATTTGCATATCTGAGCTTGTAAGTAAGAAAAGTTAAAGAGACAATTTGAAAGAAGTTTGAGAGAATCAGAATTTAAACATTGTTAAAATGTTAGTGCGAAAGACTATCGAGGTTACGATAACATGTTAAAACAGCTATACAATTATGGTTTGATGGGGTGCAAATTCCCTGTTGCACGATTCCAGATCTGCTGATTTGACAAGATGTTCAGGAAGGGAACTCCATTGAAAAATTGCCATTGGAGAATAGGGGGTACTTACAGATGTCTTTAGTAGCATGAAATTGTCCAAAGTTTATTATCCAGCTGTTCTTGGAATGTTTGCCGACAAATTTGTTCAAGAGATAGAGGTGATTTTGTGGTAAACACAGACTGGATTTGTAAGTTTAAAATGTTAGCTTCGTTAGTAGTCTCTGTATGTAACTTGCCATTTTTCTTCCAGTGCAGCAATGTCTTGTGAGTGTTGCATTGAATTTGAAAGATAGGAAAACAGTTTCCTAGTGTCTATATAGTATTATCTTTTCACTATCAAAATGACCAACATTTCCTAATAATTCATCTATGTATTGATTATGGACCTGTTTAATTTTGCGCTTGCGGAGGTTTATCAAATATAACAATTGTTTTAATAGCAATTTGTCTTTTTCTGGTGTTGGTACAATTTGTCTTTTTAAGGGGGTTGGTACAATTTGTCTTTTTCTGGCATTGGTACAATTTGTCTTTTTCTGGTGTTGGTACAATTTGTCTTTTTCTAGTGTTCGTACAATTTGTCTCTTTTCCTCATCATCTGTGTGATTCAAGATCCTGAGTAATTTACTTGGGACTCACTCACTGACAGCAGAATCCGATGTATTTTCTAAGTCATAAAAACCTCATCAACTGTCTAGAATTGGTGATTTTTAAGGAATAAGTTTAGATAACATTTCATTTTTTATTACAACTTTCCCTGTATGGTTTTCTATACAAAATAAAATTTGTGGGTGAGTTGCTTTGAAAGCTATGCTTCCGTGCCAGTATGAACTGAAACAATTTTAAGATAACGATACAAGGTAATTTACAGATACCTGCATAACGAGGGTTTTATTAGTTACAAGGTAAGAGTCTGAAACATATCTCAATCATGTTGGCTTGGTTACCATTTAATTGACACTGAATGGGTGCGAACATTCAACAAAATTGTTATAGACTGATATTTGTTTGCAGTCTGATTTGATATTAAGGTTCATTATTTCGAATGCAAGTTTCAGTAAATTGAAATCACGTAACACTAGAACTGTGCCTTTTTCTGTGCGTATCATTTCCAAAGATTTTCCAAACTCCGTAAGACTGTCCAGATCATCCTCTATTGGTCCATAGTTAGAGCCTATATTAAAGAGAGTTAGCATCTACAATTTCTACTTTATCCCAAAATATTTAACAATTGGTTTTTAATTCAGGGTTTTGACTACAGGAACAATACCCCATTTCGCATTGATTTTCACGATCTATCTTGTCTGTAGGGAGTGTATCCTGGTGGAATGATAGCATTATCTGCAATATCTAATGAAAGCCACTATTCCGTGCCAATAAAAAGATCTGATTTTTCAATGTAATGCCAGAAAATTTACCTTTTTGATGACAATTGACTTAAAATTTACATCTATCATCTTAAGATCTTACTATCCATTTTTCAAGCTGAATTGTGTAAGTAATTAGTTTTAACAGTGGCTGGTGTCTTTGGAGAAACATTACCTAAACACGAAGTGTTTGCACCATCCAGTGTGCCAAAATTGCAGGGTGAGGACTAGATTGATAACATAGTATCAATCAGTCGTGAGGTAAAGTTTGGCATATCACATTAAAGACATGCCCGTGAGTAATTCTCATGTTTTGAGACAGAATGTCATATATAGGTGAACTGAAATTTTTACATTTGACGTGAAACCAAAATTAACACGCATCACATTGTACACCTTTTATATGTGTATTTCACAGCATTTGTTTAACAAGTGCCACGTGGGTGTTTACTATTTTTGGATCCAGGGTTGTGTATGCAAGCTTAATAGTACACTTAGGTACATCAGATTTGAATTTGCAACGGTATGGGTTGAAAAGTATTTTAAGAGAATGTGTGTTAAATAATTTATAAATGTTATCCTGTGAAAAAAGTATAAAAGTTGAGAAAATAAGTTCTGATAAGTTTAAAAACAGCTATAAAATCTAGATTTAAAATGATTAAAACTATCTACTGTTATTATGAACTACGCCATGTCTGGTGTTTTAAAATGAGATGTTGAAGAAACTTCTATTGAGAAATTTACTATGATCTATTAACGCGTCCATATAAGGATGCAATGTCCTTATATGGAACACAGAAAATCGAGGCTGAAAACGGAAGTAGTATTAGATGAACTAATATGGCTGGCGATTCAACAGCAAAATTTGTATGAAGAAGGTAAAAGCTATTTTACACGTGTTTCTGCAGTACAATTCGGCAATTCAGGTATTAAATAAGAAGAGTATTTGATTTGTTTAAGGATATGTATGCAACGTCTTCAAACTTTCTGACAATATGCTGAAAAAGGGCCGGGTGTATGTCATACAAAGCTGCTCCATTGATAATTATAGGAACAATTTAATACTCCGTCAACGAAGAAGGTAGGTTACTAATATTAGTATTAGGCATCGACCCCAGAGATGCCGAAAACAATAATTCTGATGGTAGTTATTGTGGTGGCTTGTGAATGAAACAGCGCTATGTATACATCTAACTTCCTATCGTGACGAGTACTGTTGGAGTTTGTTCCCACTCCCCCAATGAAATCGCTTGACCGTGGGTTATTGTCCTCGTACATTTTTAATAAGCAAGCTCAGAGGATGTTGTAATACCCTCAGTGAGGCCAACTGAGAGAAATTCGGGGTCCCTGGGCAGAGCAGTCATGAGCCCCAAAACTAGTTTATTTTTTTAAATATAAAAACCTGTGTACAGGTTTGCATATAAAACCTGTAGTATTCTATCATAACTTAGACTCTTGCAAAGAACAGATTTTAATATTTACTGCAAAGATTAATTAATTTGTTATAACTAAGTTGACGGTGGGCCACTAGAAATCGCCGGGACCCTGGGCAATGGCCCCTGCCCCCCCCCCCCCCCACACACACTTTCTCGGCGGGCCTGCCCTCAGTATATCCGTTATTATTCTTCCTCCGAAACAACTAAATGGAAAATCAAACAAATCTGCATTAGTTATCTATGTTCTAATCACGTGCAAGGGGGTATTATTTTGGATCTCTCTCAAGGAGTCCTCAAGAGGCAATCAAAGGTTAAATGTACTATTTTAAACTGAAATAATTTCAACATGATCATGTTTTTACTGACAAAACATTTCATATGCTTTTGAAGCGGGAACATACAAAATACACGTGGCAGATTTCTGGTGAGGATTTATTTGTTACAGTCCGTAGGAGGGGGAGGGGGAGGAGCGAGAGAGAGAACAGAAGAAGTTATTTTATACGAAGCAGAGGTCCTCTAAAATGATACTGTTTTAAACTAGTTAATACTAGACAATATTCACAATGCATTATGCAGTGAGTTTGCAATAGCAAGCCAGATAGGCTGTTTAACTTGTGTAATTTTTGCGAGAAGGGATTTATTGGTCAGTAAAAATTGAATTTGATCCTAAGGAGCAGACAAAAATGTCTTTTCCAAAGCTCTTACTGCGAAAAATAAAATGCGCGATTTGAATTCACGCGTAATGGATATATATATTTTCTTTCAGACAGTGATAATATTCTACTAGGTAAAGGCCTTTCTTATTGTCCAAGAACTTAAGCTCACTCTAAGATAAAACTAGCAGAAAAAACTTTTAAATATATAAGAAGATCAACACTGAAAAAATAGTTCATTCATCATCGACAGATCAATCGAAGTATGTAAGGAAGTAATTTGTACACAATAAGCCTTTTTAAATAAAAAGGAATCCGCATTTATTCCGTCTAGCCGACTCGAGATTTACTTTGACTTTTTTTTTCAAGCTACTACGCAAGAAATATTAAATAGCAGTCTTACAAAAACAGACTTTACTAACATTTCTAAAGAATAATTTAATTATTTGCATAAATTGTTGCAAGATGAAGGGATCAATATTAAAAAAGCTGACGTTTTGCGCCATTACATCATTTTCTTTATAACGTTCATCTCTCTGAAACACTAAAAGTCGTAAACAATTATTTAAGTTCAGTCTTAAGAAGCAATGAAGCGAAACCGGTCACGAATTTTACGCGTTGGTGTTGTTTACTTTAAATAATTAATTTTCATATATAACGTAATTCTAGCCTTTTTTCTTTCGGATGTTATTCATTGGATACTTGAATTAAAGCTATGCCTTTTGCTTTAGAGAGAGAGAGAGAGAGAGAGAGAGAGAGAGAGAGAGAGAGAGAGAGAGAGAGAGAGAGAGAGAGAGAGAGAGAGGGGGGGAGAGAGAGCTGCTTTAATATAGTCCTATATAATAACCGGTTGAAGGATGATTTTATACAAGATGGGTAATAATAAACCCTAGGGTGAAAATATAAAATTTGAGAAAATATTAAAGCAATGCTGGAAGACGCAGAATGTATATAATCTAACCTAAATCAGTTACGGTTGAAGACGCGTATGAAATAATTTTTTCCTGCACTGTCCATCGCATTTCTCTCTCTCTCTCTCTCTCTCTCTCTCTCTCTCTCTCTCTCTCTCTCTCTCTCTCTCTCAATAAATAAGTGGACATAGTCGTAAGTACCGAACTTGTATATGTGTCTTTTCATTTTTGCTTTCTTTAATTTATTCATACTTACCAGTATTTTATACTCAGAGCCAGAACGAATGTAAAAAATAGAATCTTGTGTATGGTGTGTTTATTTCATGTCACAATTATTGTTATATTTCATTTGACTTCAGACAATGAGCAAACCGACAAGAACAGAGCGTGAAAAATTAATGATCAAATGTTACATCATTGGTCTTCGATTTTCAATTTCATTTGTATCGATTAGAAAAATAGGCTATTATTATTCCTAATACCAAAATGAAGTCATACGGACAACGTTCTTTTGCATACCAGGGCCCAGCAACGTGGAACGAATTGCCCACTGAACTTAGACACAAAGACACAGTGATCTCATTTAAGAGTGCTCTTAAAACGCACCTATTTCGACTGCAAGAATAGACCTAAAGACTTAATGTTTTCTTACCTTAACTATTTTCAGCATGTTTTTGTTTTCTAATTTCATGGTGTTTGTTTTTTCTTTCTTTTCGTAATCATATCATTATATATGTTTTTCTTTTTAGGTGTTATATAATGTTGTAAAGCGCTTAGAGCTTCTAAAGATTAGGCGCTATACAAAGTCCTCATCATCATTATTATTATTAGAAAAATAGGCTCACAATACGCAGTTAAAGGATTTAATGAAGTACGTTTCTCTTGGTACTAGCCCTGAGAAAAGTGTTGCAAAAGTTCGCGTTTCTTTGACACGGAGTGTAATATACCATTCCTGGAGAGGTCCATTGATGAGGAAGAAGTTATGAGAAGTACTCGAAATATTTTATCCGGGAAAGTTGGGGTCCCAGATAGTATATTGTTTGAGATGTTAGAACACACTGTGGTAGAAATTACTCCAGTATCAGTCCATTTGTTTAATACTGTATTTCAGTCTGGCAATTTCCCACATACAGGTGGAGAAAGTATTATTTGCTCAATATACAAAAAAGGGGATGTAAATGATCCAGGTATTCAACGGCATCTCGAATAAATTGACAGCATGGTCATCTTTAAGAGAGGTAATCGATGAAGCTCAATCTGGCTTCTGAAAGGGGTATTCTCCCTTATATAACATGTTTATTCTTCGAACTTTGGTAAACAAATATTTAAGCAGACCTGGTGGCAGATGTTGTTGCATTTTCTTTGATTTTTCCTAGGCCTTTGATTCGATAGATCACTGAAAACTTATTGAAGTTTTAGTTAAGAAGGGTATCGAAAAAAAGTTGTTACTTATTATACCATCAATGTATAAAAGTCTATGCTAATGCGTATTTGTAAGCGACTTGATTACCAAAATGAGAGAAATGAAGACATGGAATATTTGTTTCTCCTGATATACATGACATTTTTGCTATGTTGTATGATGATTATGTTGCTAATTGTGCAGATACCGTGATAAAAATCTAATGCTTCAAATTAAGGTTGTAGAGGAATTTTGCGATGAAACCGGGGTTAAGATTAATCTTGATAAAACTTAAATTATTGTTTTTAGAAACAGAGGTTTTCTAAGAAACAATGAGCAGTGGTACTTTTGAGGTCAGAAAATGTAAACTGTATTAGCATATAAATATACAGGGCTTCTGTTGACTCCCAAACTCGTCTGGACTAAGGCAAAATAATGTTAATCATCACAAGCAAGAAAAGCATTAATTTCAATTTACAATATTCAAAGCATAATTGGAGCTTTATCACTTTCTGAATCTTTTTTTTAAAAAAAGTTTCCCCTGTGGTCGCTCCCATCATTGACTACGGGGCAGAACTGTGGGGATATGAATATTCAAACCAGATTGAAAATGTCCACAACAGATTTGGTACCAATTACTTTAAACTACTGTAGAATACGTTTTCTGCATTTTCTAGAGGTGAGTATTGCCGATTTCCATTCTGTATTTAGTAATTTACAATTTTTATTAAGTACTGGATAACACTGACCAGAATGAACAATCAAACCATGCAAACAAATGTTTTAAAATGTTGATAAAACTTGATGAAGCTGGTCGTTAAGTAGGTCTCAAAGATCAAAGATTTATTATATAGATATTACTCTGGATACGTGTGGATCTCACAAGACGGTGGTGATGAAAATCTTTTCATTGTGTTCTTTAAGTAATGTTTACAAGATAACTTGCTACAAGAATGGGTTTCAGACATATCAAAGGGCAAGAAAGCTCATCATTACAGACATACCAAAGTGTAAGAAAGCTCATCGTTACAAACATATCAAAAGGCAAGAAAGCTCATCATTACAAACATATCAAAGGGTAAGAAAGCTCATCATTACAGACATTTCAAATCGCAGCTAAATATTGAATATTACCTTAATATTAGTTTCCTATTAAAATTCAGACAAAATTACATGTTCTACCAATGATTGGAGGTGGAAGACACAATAAAATACCAGTAAATGAACATATCTGTACCTTATGTGATGCATTACAAATTATAAGATGAATATCACATAGTCATGGTCTGTTGATTTTATTCGATTGAAGATCAAAACGTCTTCCATCATTCTGTCAATCCTATATAAGAAAAGTTTTATTCATTTCTGCAGATTAAAAAGGTCAATATTATTGGAATTTTATCTTTCTTTCTTTATCATGCTTTTCAAAAGAGAAAACAGGTTCTAGAAACTTGTTGTATTTCTACATATCCATTCTCTCTAGCTTGTTTTGATCGGTAGTGAGGTGCTATTAGAACCATTGCATGTTATATATATATATATATATATATATATATATATATATATATATATATATATATATATATATATATATATATATATATATATATATATATATAACTAGCAAGGGGTCTAATAGCACCACCACGATAACACTATCTTCGAGCAAAAATAAATCTTTTGCGCAATACATCATCCACGCAGTAACTTTCCCATTGAATAAGCTAAATTTGGTACAGCGTCACTTTCACAGAATCTCAGAATGCTGGTAATTTGGTCGTGAGCATTATTTGCATCATTCAACAGAGTTATTGTCATGTTTTCTCGGATGTCACTTTCTCCAAGCACCTTATTCTTCCTGTCACTAGATTTCAACCAAATTTCGGAATACAACTTTACGAGATTTGTATACTTAAAAACAATCAGCTGATATGCTTAATATTGTAGTTTCTTAAAATTCATGAAATGTTCTTGTTGTTTGTATTAGGTAACTATGTTTAGTCCTAAATATCATTTTGCACTTTTTATCAAGATCAGATTTTTCTAGCATGAGCAGCCATCTGTGACTTAGTAGTCTTCGTCAGAAAGGTAGTATATCATCCATCTGACTTTGACTTTTGTGACAATACAGGGATGGGGGAAAAAGGGAAAATGTGTCCTTTTGAGACGCCAGAGGTCCAGAAAATTCCACCT